>CAHIKZ030005487.1:545000-627500 GCA_903632075.3 Acanthosepion pharaonis | reverse complement strand
TATACTTTCCTTTTTACTTATTTTTTAAATCTCCTCAACTAAAACTTTTTTCTTTAATTATTTTGATTTTTCTTTTCAATAAGCTTTTAATTTTTCCCTGAAGAATTTAATTTAAAACTTTTTTCAAACGTTTTTCTTTCAAATTTTTCAACAAAAGGGACAGTGTTATAAATTGCTCAGTCATTAAGGAATCAAAATTCTAAATTTATTCAATACACTGCAAAAATTTATTTTTCATTTAGCCTATTAATGCCTGCCGTAAAAATTAAAATATAATGTTGATATTATAGGCTTCCCCCCCAAAAAAATCATCTGGTTTATGTTTCTAAAATAAAAATTAAAAAGAACACATCTGGTATAGGTTTCTGAAATAAAAATTAAAAACACATCTGGTATAGGTTTCTAAAATAAAAATTTAAAAAAAAACACATTTGGTATAGGTTTCTAAAATAAAAATTAAAAAAAAAAATACATCTGGTATAGGTTTCTAAAATAAAAATTAAAAAAAAAACACATCTGGTATAGGTTTCTAAATTAAAAATAAAAACACATCTGGTATAGGTTTCTAAAATTAAAAATAAAGACACATCTGGTATAGATTTCTAAAATTAAAAATAAAAACACATCTGGTATAGGTTTCTAAATTAAAAATAAAAACATATCTGGCATAGGTTTCTAAAATAAAAATTTAAAAAAAAAATACATCTGGTATAGGTTTCTAAAATAAAAATTTAAAAAAAAAACACATCTGGTATAGGTTTCTAAAATAAAAATTAAAAAAATAACACATCTGGTATAGGTTTCTAAAATAAAAATTAAAAAAATAACACATCTGGTATAGGTTTCTAAAAAAAGCAAGAAAAAAATACATCTGATATAGGTGTCAAAAAAAAAAAAATGACAGACACATCTGGTTTAGGTTTCTGCTCAGAGTTCCCAAAATGGTGGGCGTTAGGCATTTAATGGATTGAGAAAAGATAGAAAAAAAGATTTATCATTAAGAATGGTAAATAAAAATTGCATAAACAAAATTTAATGAATTATTAATATTCATTTATGATTTTATTATAAGTAAAATCCTGGCTGATTTATTTCTCTAGTAAAAATATTGCTAATGGATTTCTATAATAACAGTAAAAAGAAAATATTGCTAATGGATTTCTATAATAACAGTAAAAAGAAAATATTGCTAATAGATTTCTATAATAACAGTAAAAAGAAAATTCTGCCAATGGATTTTGATAGTAAAACGAGAGAACACAATGTATAAATAATTTAACCTTTACATCAGTGAAAGATAGTTTAGGAAATACAAAATAGTTTTTTTTTTTTTTAAAACCTTTTAAAATATTACCAATTAGCATTATAATGACAAACTTATCAATCTCCATCATATAAACTCTAGCAATGAGTATATTTGTATTGTCCCTTTTGAAGAAAAAAAGCAAAGAACTTTTTAATATTAATTCTTTTTTTTTTTATTTATTTATTTGGATTAATTAATTTTCTTTTCCCGCCCCCCCCCCCCCAATTTACATTTTTATTTTTTTCATCTCTCTTCTTCAACTAATTTCCAGATGTTATGTTTGTTGCATCCTTGGTTGTTTTGGGTTTTTTGTTTTTTGTTATAACTGCCGCCCTTCTTATTGATATGATGTTAGTATAAGAGGTCACTTGATAAAAGAGACACTGGGACTATTTTTAATCTTCTAAGTGATATTTAAATCTTGGTTAAGTCTTCTATTTTTTTTTTTTTTTTTTTTTTTTTTAATCTTAAATCGTTCTTCCGTGATTTATCCATAAGATTATCCTTTATTCTTATTAATCCGTGTCTACTTAAGTTTTTACATTAACTTTATTAACATTCTCAAGAACAATATCCAAAATAAACTCAAAAACCCCAATGAAAAAAAATTACTATTTCCATGGAAAGTGTTTAGACAAACTATATTCTTTAGTTCCACCAGTTCTAACCTTCCCAGCTAACTCCCACCAGGCCACACCCATTATAGCGAACCACCGTCATTCCCTTCATGTTCCATTGGTGAGATGTAAGTTCTGCTTGAATCGCTGCTTTGTTGAACTGACTCCCAAGAGGATGCTTCCCTGACCACTACAATCTTAACCTGATCAAGTTTACGGTTAAATGTTATCTTCCTCGTATATCTGCATAAACTGTGCTTCTTACTTTGTAACTCTAATTTGAGTGACTCTCTAACCTGTGAACATCATTGTATTAAAAAAAAAAAAAAAATTGATTAAAATAAAATTTGATCCATAGGGATTCCATGCATGCAAATTAATCAAAATTGTTTTGCTCCCCAAAGAAACCAGATAAAAAAAAAGAAAAATATTAATAATAATAATAAGCATGCATCGTCCAGTAGTTAAATGTAGCATTTCCAGTTTGGGGCCATTATAAAAGCTTGGTGCCGTTAAATTCTGAATTTTGTTACTTACAACTTTCTGGGGCTGCTTTTTAAAATAAAATTGGGCTAACTTAAACTAGTAATGAGAAGGAAGTCAGATTAAAATTTATTCACTCAGGGCTTTCAAATATAACTTAATTTATCCAAACCTATCTAGCTTCATAAAGTTAACCCTTCAGCATTCAATCTGCCCAAACCCGCTCCATAAATATCAGTTCTCCCATAACCTGTCCCATGTTTGCAATGCTGTAATATATGGTGGCATCATTGCAAATAACGCAGGAAGTCATGTAAACAAGTAAGATATTGATAACTGATATTTATGAGGCATGTTTGAGTGTGTTGAATGCTAAATAGTTAAGAGCATTTTAAAATAAGAAAAAATATGATTTTATTTAACTTGCAGTTTTCTTTTCTCTTATTTTTAATTCCATGTCCCTTGACTCAACATTTGGATGTAGTCGATTATGACTTTCCACACATTCCTTTTCTTTATCATCTGTTAATTAAGAAGTCCTTTTCAAACTAGCGAACTTCTCATAACTCCAATGATAAAGCTTTATTTATGCTATATCCCTTCATGACATAGGTGATCATGGCCCTCCACATGTTCTTTTTCTTTATTATCTGTAAATTGCCATAACTTCTTAAGAGAGTGGAACAGTTTCTCATTCTTCATTTTAACTGTTCTAAATTCAGAGTTATCCTTCTAGACTGGTTGCCATCCAAGGCTTGAGATTCTAGTCTACCCTGTTATTTAATCCATAACTTGCATTGGGAATTATAAATGGAGTCATACCATAGGATGGAAGGTTAGTGTGAAAGTGAATGCAACAGAATGCATTAACACTTTAAACTAAAAAAAAAGGCTATTTTTAGACTTTTGTCACGCATATGCATGGGGCCTCCACATTAAAAAAAAAAAAAAAAAAGCCTTTTGCCACATTCAGAATGAGTGAGCATTCTGTTAAATATCGTCAATGCTTAAAATAATTTTAATTGCTTTATTTTATATTCATTGGGATTAAAGACTAAAGATTTTTTTTTTCATTTTAAAGAGATGATTAAATAATTGCAGAGAGGCTCATAGTCTTTGTAAACACCACAATCCTTTTATTACCTGTATAGTATGTACTTTGCCAGGGCTACATATGTTTTTGAATTCAGAATTGTCCTTCTAGACGAGTTGTCAACAAAGACTGAAGAACCCAGCCTCCTTTCTATTTAACCATAGCTGGGAGAGAGGAGATATGGATTCCTACCTTTCACAAATGTATTTGCACAAAAGTGAATGTAACAAAATTGAGTGTAATTTGAACCTAGCTCTCTGATTTCTCATTCGGTGATGTATCCATTGCACCACCCGCACATCAATTTTAAAGAAGGAACTCATAGTAAATTTTCATATTTTGATTAAAAAAAAAAAAAAAAATGAATATTTATGTTTAGTTAACATCATTTGCTTGAAAAATTGGTTGGAATTGGTAACTTCTTTTATGTACCATATCCTCTTTCATGACGTGGGCAATCATGGTTCTCCACAACATCCTTTTCTGCCAACCATTTACACAAATTCGTTAAGTAAGGTATTCACAGCTTTCTTTTTGTATCTCTAAACATTTGACTCTCGACCATCCCTCATTGTCTCGCTCTGAAATCCATTCCCTCAATCGGTAACGAGGTCGGCATAATTGATGTCAGTGTTGTTTTTATTATTATTATTAGCCTTTTTCTACATGACGATAATTCTCAAGTAATAAACCATTTAATTCCCCACCCCGACTCCTCTTCGCAACTGTGTCTCTCCGGTAAATATATTCATAACGATAAATCCGTTAATTTTAGACAGTAGGACCAGTTATCTCCCTTACAACTGGTCTCTTATACTGCAGTCATATCACTTAACTGTGCACAATGCTTTATCGAAAGCTTGTCAGTATTGTTTGGTATTTATTTGATATTTTATCTCTCGATTTTTCAAATTTTTTTTTTTTATAAATATTTTGGTTGTTAATCTCTCTCTCTCTCTCTTTCCCTTCTCTCTTTCCTTAATTTTTTTTTTTTTATTCCTTATTTTTAAATTAATATAAAGTAATTTTCACAAGAGATTTTTCATCCTGCCCCCCCCCATTTTCTTTTTTTTTAGATGGCGGCTTGAATGCATTCATTCTTCAATGTTTCAAGTCACACCTCTCCAATCATCATTAGGTGACATGGCATGAGATGAAGCATAACTCAGTACTAATGAAAATGTTTTTGATTTTTTATATATATATATATATATATATATATATATATATATATAGTGGTGTAACCTGAAAAATGTAATCAAGTAGATTTTGGATTATTTCTTTTTTGAGAAAGAATGTGTGGGTGGTGCTTCGATTGAGAAAAATCAGCAAGCAGAGTTCAAATTCCAATTGAATTTACTTACATTCACTTTCATGGTATAACTACATCTTCTCTCCCCTCAGCTATGGGTTAAATAGCAGGGCAGATCAGTCTCTTCAGCCTTGGTTAGCAACTGGTGTAGAAGGACAACACTAAATCTAAAACTGGTTTGGTATGGTACGAGCAAACTCCATACAAAAGAAAAACCATGGCAGTAATGCTTAGCATGGAAGAGGTGGGGGGGTCCCAAATAATTGGAGGTTATTGAACTTGAGACTTATTTTGAAAAGGGCATGAATCCATTCTTACTTGCTCTCTGTCTCCCTGCCAAATATCTTGACAAAATGTTTTGTCATTGGCATGTTACATCCTGGGGGTGGGGGTGATTATAATCTCTCAGTTATGTCCCTGTCTGCCGACAAGGAAGCAGTTGGGGGGGGAGTGATAAAAACTGAGGTGCCTGGTCCCAGGGAACAGCTCCCCAGTTCTGCAATCCTTTCATTGCACTAGATAGAAGGTATCAGTAGTCATACCAATAACAGTGCAGTTGACAGTTGTTGGGAGCTGGGCAATTTTGTCCTTGGCCTGAATGTACATACTCGGGTTCCCCACATTAAATCTGACATTGTGTCACATCTCATCTCAGTCGGGAAACAGGAATAAATAACCATGTTACAAGGATTGTCATTCAGAGACAAAACAGTGGATGAGTAAACACAAATCACATCCCATACTTACTGTTGTGGCCTGTTTAAGGGCCAGAAAGAAAGACACGGAAGACGAAGGTAGGTTGAAAAAGTATATTGAAGATATATACAAAACAATAGTGTTAGTAATTAGTAGATTAGCACTGCGTTTACTACTCCACTCCACTTCACACTCTGCGCTCCTGTCTGACTCTCGCAGTTTGTATTTATGACAAAAGGAAGAGTTCATTATACTGTAAGAGGGTTTACTACAACACTTACCTTACCTATATAAGTAGTAACAGCTGAAAGAATTCAAGGTCATTCACTCACTCCCACACACAGCAAATGACATCAGATATAGAATGTCATTAACTGTATCTAAAGTGTATAAATTTGAAGTTTTTTAAAATATTAGTCCATTAAAGATCACAACTCATAAGTGTTTTAAAAATTAGTTTATAAATTTACAATTTACATTAGATCAGTTTTAGATCATATTAGAGATCAGCTCTGAAGTAAACGATTACAATTTATATGCCAGTCATCCATGACTTTAATTACCTAATTAAAGCTACAGCTGCATCTAACATTCATAGATGAAGATAAGTTTACTATTAACTCTGCAATAAGTAACTTTGGATGACTTGGCATTGCACATGTACAAGTGTGCATGTGCGTACGCACACATGCACTTACATATATATTTATTTACTCTAAAGGTTATTGGCTTCTTCACCATTCAAACTTTAGAGTTTTCCTTCTTCTAAACTGGCTACCAGCCAAGGATAGAGAACCCAATTTTTTAATGCATAGTTGGAGGGTGAAGAAATGGAGTCATACCTTTCCCAAGGACATTAGTGAAAATGGCATACAGCACACAACAACCCATAATGCATTCTACCTCAGTCTTTCAGGAAAAATAAACAATTTTGTTTTGGAATATCTCTGAAAATTTCATTTCGACACAATATGTCCAAACAAAACTTGAGATGCTACCAGACTCTCAAAACAAATATTATACTGTGGCTTTGCTCTTAAGTTTGCAATTCTAAAACATTTGATTCAGATTTAAAGATGTCTAAACTAAAACAAGAAATTTCTGCTTGTCTCCTTTCTCTTTAGACTGCATTCTTTGATTGGCTCATTAACCCATTGTGCTAAAAAGTTGCAGTTATCTCCTTAGATATAACTATCAAAATAAATAAATGGTAAATTCTGCCTGTTCATCCATGTGTCTGAAACCCCACTAACTCAGGCTATACTTGCTCTGCATAGACATATTATACCATTTTGGAATCAGGATGACTCCAGGATTGAAAATCTGCCCTTCATCTGGTGTTTGAACATCCAGCATTGGGATTTATGTCCAGATGAGAAGGGAACAGTTAAAAATTTGAATTTTAAAATAACTGAAAAAATTAGTGAGTTTAAAAAATTATTTTAAATTCATTTTAAAATATCTCCAAAACTTTGTGAATCAATTTTATTTCTTCAAAATGCCAAGGAATCAGAGTTAAAATGAGAGGTTTCATGACGTGAGGTTTTGAAGTTGCACAAAGTTTGTGATTTGAAGAACTCAATTTTCAACCTGAGTTGGAATTTCAGCCCAAATCAGTTTTTTGGTCAGAATTGAACTTAATCTGAATCAGAGTTAAAATGAGGTTTTGAAGTTCCATGAAGTGAATTGAAGAATTCAAAGTTATTTCTTCAAACTACCATTGCTGTTTTCTAAGCTGGACTAGAGGTCCCTTTAGTTTAGGGGCCCAATTTTCCCTCCACAGGACCTAGCTTAAAATGGAGTGTGGCTTTTAAGCTAGCCCTGAATAAATCTTAATATTTTTGTACTTGAGGGCATCATTCCTAAACAAAAAGAAATTAAAAAGGGTTTCAGTGTTCCTCTTTTGTTTTTGTTAGTCAAGTTATAGATAGATTTCGGTTTGGCTATGAGAATTAAGAAAATAAAACCTCTAGCTTTGTTATACTCTTACTTTCTCCAACAATTTATTTTCTTATAAGTATACAAGTTGGAATTAGCTTTAAACTAATTAAAGTTTTCACCACTCCAGTAAGTACCTGACTCATCCTGCTACTCTCTACATATACAAGAGTCAAAGCAGGCCGAAAATGGAGTACTGCTGCCATATATGAGCAGGAGCTGCTCGGATTCCACTTTCCAGTCTTAATAGAGCCCAAAAGCGTCTCTGCTATCCTCTACCTTTACAAGAGCCAGATCAGGCTGAAAATGGAGTGCTGCTGCTATATATGGGCAGGAGCTACCCAGACTTCACTTTCCAGTCTTGATAGAGCTCAAAAGCATCTTGTAGGTGACAAATTATTTTCCACCCTACAACCTCTTTCCCCACAGATGAAACATAGCAAGCCTCTCCCTATTTCCTGAGAATAGGTTCAGATAAACTACATTTCTTAGATCCACCAGTTCTAACTTTCACAGCTGAGATCCACCATACTACATACATTGTAGCAAATCACCCTCGTTCACTTTATGTTCAATTGGTGAGATATAAGTTCCACTTAAGCAGCTTCTTCGCATAAACTACTGCTTTGTGGAACCAACTCCCAAGAGTATGCTTCCCTGATCACTACAATCTTAACTTGTTCAAGTCTATACTCAACCATTATCTTCCCCACATATCTTCATAAACTGTGCCTCTAAAACCCTCTATCTCGAGTGGCTCTTGGGCCTTGTGCATCATTGGGAGTGAACATCATTGTCAAAACAAAAACTCTGAGTTATGCCATTTCTTTCATCAATCTCCTGATCATGAAACCTAAAAAATTGATTTCAGAACTGTTAATTGAAATATTAGGAAATTCCTATATAATGAATAGACATATCCATTTATTTATATTCAAAATTACGCGTAAGATTAATTATCATGAAATCGGTAAAAGAAAAAAGAATAATTGTTAACTTGAAGATAACCGAAATACCAATATAAATAATAGTGCCACTTAAACATTTCTTTTTTTTTTTTAAACATTTCCTCATATCTTCAAAATCACTTTTCTTTTCTTTTTTTCTTTAAATTAACAATATTAAGTTCAAAAAATCTTTCTCAGTGTTTAATAACAAGAATATAAAAGTGGATATTTGTTATATCTGAACTTGACACCCTGGCAAGTACCACTAACAAAGAATAAAAAAAAAAAGATCTAAATTAAACATGACTACAGGTTTATATGAAAAATCCTTTCATTCTTACTTCTGGGTATGACGATAAACTACATCCAGCAGCAAAGCCATTGATTGAGAGATTGGAGATTTTGAGGAATGGAACCACCTTTTAATTGCTGTTGTTACCAAGTCCACCCTGACCCTAGGTGGTAGCACCTATTAGGGTCCTAGCTATGGACAAATAGGGAACCCCAAACAAAAAAAAACACTATGAAAGTATAAAAATACATTTTATCTGTAGCTGAAGTCATATAATTGCGTTCAAAATATATTTAGTTGAAACCATAAAATTGTGTTCAAAATATCTAGATTTCGGTATTAAATAAACCATAGAGGTTGGAATACCGCTAAACAAAATTAACCAATCCTTTTATTCAACACAACTAACCAAAGTCAAAAAATAATGTGTACGAAATTATAATAAGATTAAATCTACTATCAGACTTAGTGTTTTTGTAGTAATTACTCTCTAAGTAGCCTAAATCATTATCATAGTATAATGACTTATACTTAACTAATAATTACTAAATATTAGAATTACAAAGCTCTTAGGCACACATTAGCCATCATGTCACTAACTGGGATTCGGGTGAATTCACATTGTCAGCTACTGTTGATTTTTCATATCCCTTCAAGAGTATAAATCGTAACATTTTCACAGCCTCATGACATATGCATCTTGTGGTATGTTAATAACAATAATTTGCTAAAATAAAGCATAAGTCATCATATATAGTAATTTCTAATGATAACAACAAAACTAACAAAAACATAGATGGCTTTATAGAATGGTTCAACTGTCTAAGGTGGCAATGAATGTATTAATAAATTTAATTTTCATTTAAAAAATAAAGCATAAGTCATTATGTATAGTAATTTCTGATAGTAACTAACAAAAACATTGATGGCTTTATGTAAGGATTCAAATATCCAAGGTGGCAATAAACGTTTTAATAAATATTATTTTATTTACCAAAATAAAGCTTAAGTTGTCTCATATAGCAATTTCTAATGGTAACTAAGAAAAAATAGTTGTCAAGGTGTAAGGGTTAAAATATCCAAGGTAGTAGTGAATATATTAATAAATTTAATTTCATTTCTCAAAATAAAGCATAAGTAGTCTTGTATAGCAATTTGTAATGGTAACTAACCATAACTAATTTGTAATGGGGAAGTAAACATACAGATGCCATTATGTAGGATTCAGCTATCCAAAGTAGTTGTTGAATGTATTAATAAATTTAATATTCTTTAGCAAAATAAAGCATGAATAATCTTTTATGTAACAATTTCTAATGACAAAACAGATAGTATTATATATGGATTCAATTCTCCAAGTGTTGTAACCTAGGGAAGGTTACTGAATAGAATAATCACACAAAGGTCAGTAATGAACAATAATACTTAGGACAAGAACAACACATATAAGATTTGCCAGCAGTGTGTAGAAGTAGTAGTCAACTGCTAGAAGTGAGTCAAGTGAATTCCACAATGAATCTCCAACTGCAGACCAACATACAGTATTTACTACTGTATTTATATGAATGGAGACAGACCCATTATTGTCTGTAGGTATGTTACAACACCAAGTTAGTAGTGAATATGCTAAGAATTATTTACAAGTTATATTCTGAAGAATTTTTCAGAATTGTAGCAGATTGATTTTGTCCTTTTTAATCACTCCTTAATATACAAGATGTCTTCCCTTCCTCATTCATATATGTTATATACTGTACATATGAGCACTAATGGGTATGTCCCAATCCTCATAAATATGTTGGACACTATTGTAAGTGGGTGTAATATACTGTCTAAGTAGTCCACCACTAGCAGTGGTTTACCTACTTCATGGCGCTAGCGAGTATTGTATTTTGTTGATGTTATAAAGATTACCATTTCATTTCCAACCTCCGTTTTGGTTATTCCTCATTCAGTAAACCTTTCTAGGTTACAACAATATGTTACTTCAATACTTTGAAATAGAATTTATATTCTTTAGCTTTTTACTATACACAAATAAGTACAAGCAGGAAAGGGGAAGAGATGACACATGATCTGCTCATTAAAAATAGTTGGAACACAAAGCCTGTCCAACAAAACAAAAATGCTTTTGATATTTACAAACACATGATTGACCAAGAAATCAGAACTTTAAAAATATTATGTTGATTTAGAAAGTAAAAATCACATTTAGCAATGCATTTACATTTTATAGAAAAAAATTAAATATTAACAATGGCCAAACCTAACAGTAATACTTTTTCTTGACCTCAGACAATCCTTTTCTTTCTGACTTTAAATGCATTTATATAGTAAAACCATAAGCAATTATTTTACACACACACATATATATATATATATATATATATATATATATATATATATATATATATAAAGGCTCAAACATTAATATTCCATGGTTTATGTTTGAGCCTTTTATATTATATTCTTACTCTGTCCTGGACATTTTATTCTCTTGGAAAAATATATATATATATATATATATATATATATATATATATATCATATTGCATATTGAGTGCTGGTGTTAATAGTGCTTGATATAATATAACAGAGCTTTAAAATATATATTAATAATAATTTTTTCCTCACCAGTGGCACAACTCCAAGCTTAATGCACAATGCAATCTTCAAGTGCTGACCATTTACAAGTTATAAAATGGTCGGTCTCAATTCAGCACCTGATTGAAAAGTACCAGAATCTTGCTCGAGAGTTGAAGAAATATTAGAGCATTACTGTTGAAGTAACTCCTGTAGTAATGGGCCTACCTTATATATCACCTAGGAACTTGAAAGAGCACTTTGGGGGAATTGGAATTGGGAACAAAATTGCAGGCCCCTTCCACAAAACTACCATCATTTACTCTGCAAGGATTCTCTGAAAAGTTTTTAAGTTGTGAGGAGTCTTGTTGACACCATGCCACAAGAGCAGAATTGAAACACAGCTCTCCAATTAACAATTCTATGCTAATATCCATTACACCACCCACTCTTACAGCACTTGGTAATCCCAAGTGGTCACCCATTTAGGTAGTGATCAGGCTAGATGTTGCTTAACTTTGGTGATCGTACAGGAATTGGTGTTTCATTATGATGTGGCCATATGTCCAAACTTGAATGAAAGATCAGTAAAATTTAGAATCAGAACCAAGATTGTAGATCTACAGAAAACTGTCATCATTTACTTTGAAAGAATTCTTCAAAAAGTTCTTGAGTTGTAAGGAGTCTCGTTGACACCATGTTTCAAGAACAAAATTGGAACTCAGCTCTCTGATTAACAATTCCAAGCCATTATCCATTACATCACCCAAACATCCAAGCTTACAGCACTTGGTAATCCCAAGCAGTCATCCATCTAGGTAGTGATCAGGCTAGATGATGCTTAACTTTGGTGATCATACAGGAATGGGTGTTTTAATATGATGTGGCCATATGTCCAAACTTGAATGAAAGATCAGTAAAAATTAAAATTGAAACCAAGATTGTAGATCTACAGAAAACTGCCATCATTTACTCTGAAAGGAATTTTCAAAAGGTTCTTGATTTGTGAGGAATCATGTTGACACCATGCCTCAAGAACAGGATTTCCATTGACTGTCAATTGTGCGACACCAACAAAATAAAAAAAAAAAAAAAAGAAAAATTTATAAAAATAAAAGTTATTTTGATATTAATTAACCCAACAACCAATCCACTGATAGCCTCTTCCTTTGTGATTTCCAGTGGTCAAGAATTAAGTAAGAAATGACGGTTTACTTATTTCTGAGTATATCTGCTTGGGTTGCTAGCTAACCCTCTTATAGATTCCTGCTCAAGCACAAAGCTGATCTGCAGTTTATACTGCAATTATGCTGAGCAGACCTTAGTTACAGTTTCTGGTAGAGAATACATAAGTTAACTTGATCAGTAGTTGAACAAGTCCAGTAGACTGAATCCATTTGTCACAATGACTTATAACCTCATACTAGTACAAACATTGCTAAACAGCTTTGTCTACTAGGTTTCACTCACAAGGCTTGGGTCAACTCATGGTATGGTTTTCAGGCAATTTCAAATAGTGTCTCACACTGGTATCATCTTTCTAAGCTGATATTATCAAGAATTCATCACCTTGACAAACCAACAGTGATGAGATTCAAACCGATGTCTCATATTCGGAATGCTAACATTTTAATTTGGCCACACACCCCTGGTTGGGAATTAATGCAAATACATTATTGACAGCAGAGAACTATTATATCCATAAAGTAACTACATAATGTCTTATTGAAAATCAGGAAGAAAAAGACTGTCAGAAGTCAGGGTTTAAAGCAAGTGTTACTGATAGGCTGAGGCTATAAAATGAATTATGTTTAAAATTCAGAAAACTAGTTCTTAGTTGTTTGAGCTGATCAAACTCTGGCCAATTTGTACAGTTAACTTTTACAATAACAAGATAGAATCAGTTGATAAAATTTAAACTATTGACTCAAATGTCCAATCCTTTCTTTCTTTCTGGAGATATGAGACTTTATTTTTAAATAAAAAATAGCCATATAAGTTATATTATACATAAGGTTAAGATATCTCACAATTTGAAAGTTGTTACTCTTTTTTCCTTTTTTTTTTTTTTTTTTTTTTTTCAATAGGTTTAGAATGACTAATAATGGTTGATTATTTCATTTCACAATTTAAGGCTGAAAATGACTTCCTCGATTTAAGGCTGAAAATGATTTCCTCAATTTAAGGCTCAAAATGACTTCCTCAAAGAAAAATACTGATAGAAATTAAAATTCTTTATTACCTAGTAGAATGGTTTTTAGTGGTGTGTGAAATTTCCAGCGAGATATGGGAAAACTCTGGCTGACAGACAAACAGCTTTAATAGGTGTGTAGATAACAGTTTGGAAAACTTCAGTTTTTGATATGTTTTGCTAATTGTTCAATATCATGAGAAAGAAAAAGTATTTTATTTCAACAAAGATTCTATTAGTGAGATAACATGATTCACACTAAGTATATAAGTGTTTTATTTTGACTTTAAATGTGAAATTTTAGAAATTAGGTTTTAGCTTATTTTATTTTTATTTATATTTAATTTATATGCTTTTATTTTAAGGCTTATATATCCCAAATATCATACGTTCTCTTGCCAAGGTAAATTCTGTTGAAATAAAATTCTTTTTTCTGTTGAAACCAAATCCATTGATTGAAACCTGTCAAAATAGTTTTTCTAATTGTCTCAGATTTACCATTCCATCAAATTCCCATCCAAACTCTATTCTCGCATGCACCCACCCATACATACACACACACACTAGCAAAGATTGACTTTTGCAAAAAAAAAAAAATACATAAACTCACAGTTCACTAGTGTATTTTTGGCAGATAATTCTTTTAAGGCAAGCAGTCTTTGTAATTAGGGAGCTCAGTGTTAAAAAATAAAGCATTAATAGTAAATTTATCTATGTAACTTTTTAAGCTAATATCTACTCATCAGTCTGGTTAGATAGACTGAATGTATTTAAAGATATCTGCAAATAAATTTAATCTACCTAATAAGTGGATACCATCTACAAAACTCTCAATCAGGAAGATAAGTTTTTGAATATTCTATTTTATTTGTTTAAGATGAATATAAAATGTGGTTGGAAGGAAAGTTCTAAACAAATTTGATTATTTAGAAAGTGCAAACCAGATATATAATGTCTTATAGTTTAAATCAGGGGTTGTCAAACAGGGTCCAAGCAACCCCCTAGTGGTCAGTGAGGAGTTCCAGTAGGTTGGTGATAGTCTGTAAATGACACGGAGCTAAATTTTAGTAATTTTAGGGTACATATATTTTGTAATCTTCTGTGCAGATGAAAGGAAAACACTAAGCTCAACAATCAACAGAATCAAAATCCTTAGTTATATCAATCCAAGTAACTTTTAACTTATTTTCATGAGACTTATTTAATACTACATTGAACATTGCTTGCTCTTTTTTTGGGGGTGGGGGGATTCAGAACCTGATGACACTGAGGGGAAGATTTTGAACCTGATCCAAATTTCTTAACTCTCTGTACATTTTAGTTAATATTTTAAATGCCAACATCAGTGCGAGTTTTAAGGTTCAAAGTGTTATGGCGAAACACCCCTATTCTATAGTTAATAGACTCTCCCACCTAATATAAGTAGGAGTAGTAAGAGAAATGAAGGTCAGTCGATGTCAGACGATAGTCAAATACGAAAGTATCAACAACCACAACAAGATTACTCTGCATAATACCTATTATATAAAGTTCCTAACGTTTTGTACATCGAACATTTTTTAGGACCGATTTAGTACAAATACAAGCCTCCACTGTGAAATCACTCCACAACACAAAGATATTTTAAATGGAGGTTGCTGGGGAAGGAAGAGAAAAAAAAAAGGGGGTGCGTCTGGTCGAAAAAATTTTGACAACCCTTGGTTTAAATGATATTCTGGAGATTACGTATTTTTGTTTTTTTTTTTAATCGATTTAAGGTTAACAGTATTCATAGGATGATTCATTTATAATGTCTTATTATATAATGTGAAGAACCTCAAAAAAAAAAGATAAAATTCTAGGTAAGTGGAAACAAATTGAAAAGAAATATTCATAGTATATCTCAATATATAATTTACTGTCAGTTGTTGATTGCTCTTTTGATGTTGGAGTGGTTGCTTTGCTTATGTCATCTGTTCAAAAAAAACCTTTTTACTAAGTGAAGAGCTCATTGTCTAAGGCTTAGTGTATTGTCGTATTGACTGCTTCAGTCAGTTCCATAAACACAGATTGTTTTCAGATGTGCTTATCTTCAACAGAATTGTTCAAAATTGATTTTAACACATCTTTTTTCTTTTTTTTTCTTTTTTTTTCCTTTTGGCAAACATGGATAAACGTACCCACAATAAAACAGTCTCAAAAGGACAGTTTTTAACCACTTTTTCTACCTTTATTCTTAAGTAACGTTTATTGTTTTAAAAACAATGATTAGAATTTACAAGAATAATTTTATATTTACAATATTCTAAGGACTAATAATTACAACTAATGCAATACAATTTTTATCATTTACCAATTTATAAAGAAAAACATTTACTAAATTATTAAAATATGTGAACCAACTATAAGGAAATCCTTATTATTTACTGTTTTATAAAGTTCAAATCAATTGGCAACTAATCGATATTTTGCTAACCATTCCAATAAATAATTTAATAATGTAAATAAACAGTTTAATAAATAGTGTTTATCATTTTTGTCATAAATTCTTAAGAACAAAGAAAATGTATAAATTCACTTTGATATATTCCAGCTTTATTATAGTTCTAATTATTACTTTTTAAAACAAACATTGCTGCCATCCTGGGTAAGACGATAAACTATGTCCAGCAGCAAGGCCTCTGATCAAGAGGTTTTGAGGAGCCACTTCTTAATTGCTGGTGTTCCCAGGTCCACCCTAACCCTGGGTGGTAGCACCTGTTAGGGTCCTAGCTATGGGTGAATAGTTAACCCCCAAACTGGGGTCAAAACATTATGAAAGTGTAAAAATGGGGTTTAATCCCAGAAATACTTTATAAAGATATTATTACCAGCAATAAATTTTTGAAGAAAACTTATTACCAGCTATACATTTTTGAAAAAAACAATGTCATGTGAAAAACAGTCATTTTGAGACTTCATCTTATTGCACACATTTATCTATGTTTATCTTTTCTTTTTTAATTAGTAGACTAGGGCTCATGCAAATACACTTTTTCAAAATTCTAGTGAAGAAATTAAAGCATCTCAATGGAATTTTCTAAAATGTTTGTTTAAACCAGACTTGTAATTTCAACACTCCGAAGAGAACTTAAATCATGATTTCAGTTTCATTTTGACAATTTCTGTTTCTGTGATTTGATAATCTGTTTGTAATTCGCAAAACCGAATATAAATAAAAATATGTATACATCCAATTTTCAATAATATAACCTGGAAAAATAATTTAAATATTAATAATCAAAAACAGCATATTTTTGCAAAATTATTTATAAATCTTTCAAATATATATTTTTTGTAAGAATGAAATTTTCTTTTATGATTAAACAATGTATTTTTTTTTTTTTTTTTTTTTTTTTTTTTTTACCCTCAAAATCCTGTTATATTTCCTACATCTGTGTTTGATATTTTATTCTATATCAAATTATGGTTGTATTTTACATTACAGTATATTCTAGTTTTAAAAAGTTGTATTTCATGAGTCATGAAAAAGAAACAAAAAATATTTACTTATACAAATTATGGATGTATAGAAACAGTTCTGGCATATATAAAATAATGTAATCTTTTAATTTTTATTTGTGATTTAACCAAAATTATTTACACATAATCCTCTCAGCATTTTTGCAGGTAACATAACTTTATTAATACATGTTTGATTAAAGATCACAGACAAGGATTCTTTTAAAAATTTTGCTTAACCATTTTGGGTTTTGTACAAGTGAACAGGGACCTGTGCTTAGTAGTAACAAGAAAACAATTTTATAGTTTAATATCCCAAATTATCATGATTTCTATGAATGAAAAACAAAACACAGTCAAATTTAAGTTAAAAAAAAAAAGAAGACTTTTCACTCTTTGTTTACTCTTGTATTTTTTCTTACAGCACCAACATTTTTTTTTTTTTTTTTTTTTGCTATTTGTATTTTTGTTTGTATAGTTTCAGTATTGGGGTCAAAGAAAGATACCAGCTTTTAAAACTATTCTTTCATAAATAATTTTATTCAATTATATATTCACCCTTATTTGCAATGACTTGTTACCACTTATCAGGCAGTTCTTCAATATCTTGTTGAATAAAATTCCACAGGTTTTGATGTGGAAAAGTTTTAAACGAACTCTTTAATCTGGATTTCATTAGAGATATTTTTTCCACATCAAAACATTTTATAGTAATCCAAAAAAAAAAAAGGTAATAATTACTTGATATAGGATCAGATGAATATAGCAGATGGGACAGAGCAAACCAATCCAGTTCCAGAATATTTTTCTGCATTATTTTTTCTGTATGCAGCCTTGCATTGTCAGAGAAATAAACATTTTGATGAGCAAAATGGCACTCTTCGAACAAGCTTTTATAGATATGTTACAGCTGTTGAATGTATAAGTGTGCATTTGGTGTTTTATTGCATTTAAAGAACTCTAAATTAATAATATCTCACCAATCATACCACATGTACAACATTACCGTTCTTTCATACAGTTCTGCTTTTGGGTTGAAGTGTGGAGATTTTTTCTTGTTAAACCACTGCCTTTTACATTGAATATTGTTGTATGCAACCCACTTTTCATCACCTGTTATGATATATTTAAGGAATGGTTAGTTATAATGATATATTCATCATTACAATTGGTTCCCAAAAACGTAAATTACTTATAACTCAACCTAATAGTAACCTTTCCAGAATTTTGAATGTTGGCTAAAACAAGTCTGGTTTTGTGGCAATTGTGCGTTTAATCCCCGTGTTGGGTCACACCAAAGAGACAGACAAGTGACACAAAGGAAAATAGACTCAAGAGGCTTAACTTATATGAGATATCCTCTAAGTAGGGAAAATGGAATTAGAACAATATATCTGTAGTTTGAATAAAGTGTTTGGTTCAAAATACCAAAAAATGATTTTTTTTATACAGCAAATATTTAATTTTTAACATAACCTCTTTCTTTGGGTGTCTGTTGTACCTGGTAAGCTTTTCAGAATTTTGAATTTTTGTTAAAATATATCTGGTTCCCTGTCAATTTTGAGTTTAATCCCTGAGTTGAGCCAGGTGCATTAAGCTTGCATGTGTGGATGGTGTCATTGTTAATCGAAAAGCTGAGTTCCAATTCCAGTTCAGTATATTCCCTTATGCACAAATACCCTTGGGAAAGGTATGAATCCACTTCTTCTTTCCCCCCAGCTATGGATTAATTAGTAAGACTTGTATCACTAAAACCATTATTATCTCAAAAAAAAATATTACGTACAAAATATATAGATTTCAGCATTAAATAATCCATAGCAGTTGATATGCCCCTAAACAAAACCACCCAACCAACCCTGAGTTTTTTTTTTGTTCGTTTTTTAACTATTGTTCACTCATTACAAGGCCTAAGAGCCACTCAAACAAGAGGGCACTGATTGAGCTTGTTGCAAGGGTGTAAGGAAAGGGAAAGAGTTGCATATTATGAGAATATGTAGAATTTATATCAGTTGACCCTAGACTTGAAGAGGTTAAGATTTTAGTGGCTGTGGAAGCATTCTCTTGGGAGTGCCAAAGAGATGGACAAGTGACAGTAAGGCAAATAGACTAGATAGACTTAATTGATATGAGCATCAAAAAAGGAATGATGTCTTTAAGGAATGGTTAGTTAGAATGAAACATTCATTACAACTGGTTCCCCAAAATGGAAATTACTTAGAACTAAGCCTAATCACATACTTCTGGCTCTAAAGTCAAATAAATCAACTTGGAGCTAATATTTAATAAAGTGTTTTTTTTTTTTTGGGTTTTTTTTGGGGGGGTTCTGCTTTTTACTTTTGGACTTAAGATTTTATTCTTATTAGATTTGATATATGCTTTGTTAGAATTTTGAAGTGCCCTCATTTTACAACAACCTTAGTAATTTGGGACAAGAACAGTTCTCCCCTGCCACTAAGTGAGTAAATGTCTACTTGAGGAATCAGCTTTAAGAGGTGAAAAGGATTTTTACTTTTGTAATAATTAAAAAAAAAATATTGGGAGTGGAAGAAAATATTTTTATATATATATAATAATATTTTTTTTCATAAGTAAAATTTTAAAATCTTGCTTTCAGTAATTTAATTTATTAATACATGGAAAACTATTAGAAGTAAGCACTCATTGTGGATAACAAACAAGACTTTCCTTTTATAGATGACTTTCAAGAGCATTCAGGTAAGACAGTGTATTTTTGCTTATATTTTCCAAATCTACAATACTTGTGAGGGAGCATAGTGTCTTTCTGTATGCAGATATGTACATGGGTGAAAAAATTGAAAATATTTCTTAATAATAATTTGAAGGTGTTTGAATTTCTTAGATGAAAGTCTGATTATTATCATTACTGATTAATTTTTGCCTACTATTCTTTGACTTTATTTCTTTTGCTTTTTACTTAATAATAGTAGCACTAGTATGTTGTTTGATTCTTGTAGTGTTAAAAGTAACCATAACTGAATTTTTTAGATGATGCATTGACTGTTGCTACTAACTGTTTACTCGTATTTCTTTCTTATAAAAAAAAAATAATTAAAATTGGAGCTTATGGTCATATCCCATTGAAACACTAGTTCTCTTACAATCACCAAAGTAACATCAAGTCTGGACAGTACTTAAATAGGTCACCACTTGGGAATACCAGGTGCTGTAAGCTTGGACATGCAGATGGAATAATGGATAATCGTTCAGAATTGCTAATCAGAAAGCAGAGTTCCAATTCTAGTTGGGTTCATTATATTCATTTACACAGAAATACCCTTGGAAAACATATGACTCCAACACTTCTCTCCCTGCTATGGGTTAATTAGTAAAATTTGTATCACTAAATCATTATCTCAAAAAAAAAAAAAACTTCTTACAAATTAAAAATATTTTCTGGCTTTAAACAACCTGCAAACCATTAATAAACCATAGAAAACAAACCAATCAACAAACCTGTGTGTTATATAGCATACCTGTGAACACTAATGGGTATATCCCAATCCTCATAAATACGTTGGACACTATTGTAAGTGGGGGTAAAATGCTGTCTAAGTAGTCCACCACAAGCAGTGGTTTACCTACCTCATGCTGCTGGTGATTATTGCATTTTGTTGATGTTACAAAGATTACCATTTCATTTCCAACCTCCGTTTGGGTTATTCCCCATTTGGTAGCCCTCTCTAGGTTACAACACGGTGTTAGAAATTATTCACGCAAAAATCAGATATGTTACTTGGCTCCAAACATCAAAATGTAAAAAGACCTTTGTTATATAAGCAAGCTTTTTTTATTTTCCTGTTGTTGCTTTTTTGGAGAGGGTTGTAATGAACTGTTCTTGGCATAAATTGGGCACCAATTGTTTCCCATTCTTTCAGCACTACCAAAATTAGCTGTTCACCCATAAAAAAAATAGAGAAGAATATATATTTTTTTTTCTTTTAGAACAATTTTTGTAGATTAGCATTCATTAAAACTTAGACTAACCACAACATTTGTTAGAATCACAAAATAATAATATTGGTTTAGAAGTGGGGGTCTTGTTTATAATATAAGTACAATGTCAAATTGTCAATTCCTGACTTCATAAAGAATTATCTGTATGTATTTACATTATTTATATGTGGGCTTTTGTCCTCATCTTTCTTTAAGTCTGGCGTTAACTGTTTTCTTTGTCTCATACCCTGATAAAGTTTACCTCTTGCCTTTTATTTTTACCACTCGTACAACCTCTTTCAGTAAACCTCTAAATTTGAGTGGCTCTTGGGCCTTGTATAGGATGAACATTATTAAAAAAAAAAAAAATCCAGTGCCAGTCAAAAATTATAATAAAAATGTTTTATTTTATTTACATTCAAACTAATATCCTCATCTTTTTGGTTATTATCATCACATTTTGAACATTATGTTCTTCGGCCTTCTTCAGATGCCTGTAAATCCAGGTAACCTTTAGATAATTTTAAGCTGAACTCTTTATTTAATCAACATGGATAAATTGATCTCATTCTATTGATCTCATTCTATAGTCTTGCTTGTTCTTTTTATCAGAAATTCAGACAGAAATGTTTTACCTATTTGTACACAGGACACTGATGTCCACAATCACACTGAAAATACCTGTTCTTGTTTGATTATCAAAGTTAAGCAGCGTCGGAAACATTCAGTACTTAGATGAGGGACTACTTAGGAACACTGAATACTCTAAGCAACTTCCAACAGTCCAAATTATATTTCAGCTTTAAACAACCCACAAAAGGTTGATAAGCTGTAAATTGTAAACAAAATAATAGCCTAAAGCATCAGTCCCCAACCTTTTTAGCACCATGAACCGGGGTCATGTAAAAAAATTTTTCCACAAACCTGGTGGGAGGTGTTGGTCACGCCCATAACAAAACACAATAAAGCAGACCATAATAGTCAATAAAATGGAAACAAAATTTTTTATTTTTCTGTGCGGCCTGGTGCCAAATGGGGATTCCTGGCCTAAAGGATCAAAGTTTTGGTATGTGAATTTGGTGGCATAGTAATTGTGAGTTCAATCCCTGGGCTGGGTAGTACAGACTCGGTGGAAACAGGACTAGAAATAATTGATCATTACTAAAGAAAGAATATGATATCCCTAATGAAACAAGAATAATCTTTCTCTTAGATTAAATAAAGTGTTCTTTTTGAAGGTTACACAGATCAACAGGCACCTAAAAAAGACCAGAAAACACAATGGTCAAACTGTTCTGATAATAAAGACCTTAGTTTGACTGTAAGTAATTGTAGCATACCTATGGATGATAATGGGTATGTCCCCATTCACATAAATACAGTAGTAAATACTGTATGTTAGTCTGCAGTTGGAGATTCATCTCCAGCTATGCTGATCAAACTCTCTACCTCCAGGCAGAGAGGATCCTCAGATGAGGTTATGTCAAAGAGCAGAGTCTTGTCTCGTGGAAACAGCTACCCAACCCCATTTTATACAGGGTCTACGGGGAATATTTGATAGAGCCTACAGGCTCAGATATCCCACATTAAATTTGGCCTTGTACCACATCTGTGTGGGGTGGTTGGTAGATATCCTGCAGTTGGAGATTCATTGTGGAATTCACTTGATTCACTTCTAGCAATTGACTATTACTTCTGCACACTTTCTGCATTCATTTATTATAGTGTCAAAAATAATTATAATTATTAATTCATTCATTCATTCTAAACCAATGAGAATCAACCTCACTTTTCTCCTCTACACATACAAACATGCGACATTCTTACTATCAGACAAACAGTTCACACACACTGGTCATCAACACGTGCATCAATGAAAAATTTGGTTCCTTTTCCTTTTTCAGGCAATATTAGTAACATTTATCTCTTAGCACACAACAAAAATTTGAGGTAAGAAAACTCTAGACACTTCTTGTATTTTCTAACTAATTTATTTGGACACTCATTCATTACACACATCTATGAAAATAAAAAAAAAAATGAAAAGAGATACAAGAAAAACTGTATACGTTTTACTTATCATTCTGTCAGATATTTGATCTACATTTGAATCCAAACTCACAATTTTACTCAGTATTACTCTCTCGTGCCTCCAACACTATATAACAACTAAATAATAAGTAGTAGTCATTTTTTTAGTTCAATTAAAATA
Source organism: Acanthosepion pharaonis (assembly GCA_903632075.3). Taxonomy (NCBI): domain Eukaryota; kingdom Metazoa; phylum Mollusca; class Cephalopoda; order Sepiida; family Sepiidae; genus Acanthosepion; species Acanthosepion pharaonis. Next base: position 604,393 of record CAHIKZ030005487.1, on the reverse strand, counting down.
CGTTTGATCTTCCTTTCTTTTATCAATTGAAAAAAAAATGCTCATCCATCCCTAACCCCCCACACGCCTCCCAAAGGATAGTATGTATCAAATCTAAACTACAGTGAGGATATCCTATGTAGTTTGGTAGGTTTTGTTTCTGTTTTTTTTTTTTTTGTTAACTCACCAGGTTAGACATTTTCTTGTTGAGCTGTCAATTTTTGTATATATAAAATCAAATTTAAATTGTATACATTAAAATTAAATTAAAATTGTCTATATTACTGAACCCGAAAAATATTTTAATGTACAGAAAATATCTTTCTCAAGTTGTCATTCATTTTTGTTATATGGTATTTATCTTTTGGATTAAAACCAGAATTTCTTTTATTTTTAATCTTTTAACAAGAAAAGCATTCCCCCCCACCACCACCACCACCAATATATAGATTTTTATTTTAGTTTTTTTTTTTATTAAAAACTTACAAGTTACAAATGGAATTGATTTTGTTTTTCTATTTGTTTATTAATATGAACAAAAATATTTTTGTTCATATCTCTAGGTGTCAGTGAAAATAAATCTCTGCATAATGACAATAACTCTTTTTATTATTATTATTATTAACAAAGATTGTAAACAAGGACTTTCTTAGGGAAACCAATCAAATGTATATATCTATGTGACAATTTTTCAGGACTAAGTAATCATTTTCCTGTCATTATAACCATCCTTAACCCAAGTTTTCATTCTTTACAAATACTTCAACTAGTAATAATACTTATAATAATTAATACAGGGAAGATGAAAGATTCAATTACTATTATTACAATTAGCTGTGATCCAAGTGATCATTACTTACCTGGCTAATAAGTAATTGCATATTTATTCTATTCAAGAATTAGTAAAGCTTTTTAACTTTTAATGTCCTTGAGACACAGCTATACACTGGTGAAAGAAAAAGCAACAGAAGGAAAAAAGATTTGACTATAAGTTTAAGAAATTTAGTTCATGGGACTCTGGTACATTTTTACTAAAACAAGAATTGTGTTATGTTAGCAAAAGTGTAATACTCCTGGCTAAAGGGTCCATTTTTCCAGTGGATACTTGCACACATGGGTATAAACTTGACCAATATCAATTTTTTTGTTTTTTATTCTAGCCAAAGATGACATCTGTAAACCTTTTTAAATGTAGTGTACCAGACCCTTTGATTCTCATCTAAACCAGACATCTGTCTACCTTTCTGATTCTAGCCTAAACTAGACCTCTGTCTACCTTTCTGATTCTAGTTTAAATCGGGCATCTGTCTACCTTTTTGATTCTAGTTTAAATCGGGCATCTGTCTACCTTTCTGATTCTAGTCTAAACCGGACGTCTGTCTACCTTTCTGATTCTAGTCTAAATCGGACGTCTGTCTACCTTTCTGATTCTAGTCTAAACCGGACGTCTGTCTACCCTTCTGATTCTAGTCTAAACCGGACGTCTGTCTACCCTTCTGATTCTAGTCTAAACTGGACGTCTGTCTACCCTTCTGATTCTAGTCTAAACCGGACATCTGTCTACCTTTCTGATTCTAGTTTAAACTTTATCATAACAAATGCAACACTTACATGGGACGCAATCTCAATGATGTTTCTCTGCTGACCGCCCGATCCCATGAAAGTGTTCACATATGCACAATAAAGCCCTCATAATATATTAGACTTCTGTCGTCAGAGTGCATTTTGAATTTGTGAGTGGTTGCTGATAGCAGAGGAGGATTTCTTTTTGAAAAGATCAAGACAAACCATATACTTTTCAATTCTGAATATTGTTCAACTTTTCAGTTTGCTTGAATTTGTATTGTCCTGTTTCATTTCTTTATAGATTTGCTCTGAAACAATGAAAACCACCAGATTCTGTTATTGTTAGGTTAATATTTGCACCAACTTTGAATATAGGTAAAAAAATGTAACAGCTGCCACTCTACCAGCATATTGTTAGTCACCTTCAAAAGAAAACGGGAATTTTTTTCTTTTTTCTTCTTTCTTTTTTTTTTTTTTTTTTTTTTGAGAGCTCTTTAATTTTGTATTCATCTTATTACATTTCTAGTTAAATCATTTACAAACATTGAATACTAAGACTAAAAAAATGTATATAAAAAATAGAAACATGAGAAATATATATATAATATTTATTTAAAAATTATAACGTAAGCATATTATAACATCACAACAAAAATATTCATTTTTTTTTTTTTTTTTTTTTTTCAACTCTTCTAGTGTCTTGTCAAGTCATGGTGTTTTTGCAATCAACACCATCACTTGACAAGACACCAGAAGTGTTGAAAAAAAAAATGGCTATTTTGTTGTGATGTTATAACATGCTTATGTTATAATTTTTAATAAATATTATTTGCTCTACTTTGTATTGAGCACTTTTTTAAAAAATAGTGATTTTGGTTACTGGAATTTTATTCCATTTCCCTCTATACTAGCCCTGTATACAGATATATATATTTCCAACCAACTTCAATCTGCAAAACTTTATATAAGGTGACTATCTACTAACCTCCTGATTAGTCTTTCTTCTTACCACTCGTTATTAATATTTTGGTTCCTAATTATTCCACACCCTGTAATCCCTTGTGTTTTCGTTGCTTTACCGTCTTGCATGGGGTAAAAAGAAAAAGACAGTGATATCTAATATTTATACTGATAATACATGAAGCAATGGTTAGAAAGTTAATCTCACAGACCATTATGAGTGGAATGAGTTTGATCCTCACTAGGTGCAATATTACTGTGGCTTTGTGCTAGATTATAAATATTTAATGGACACATAGCCAAATGGTTAGAACGTTCGCATTCTGACCATGAGACCCGGGTTTGAATCTCATCACAGTTGATTTGTCAGGAAGGAGGCTTCCTGAAATTATTAGACTGGAGGGGTTGATCCCAGCATCTTTGCAAAGTGCCTGAAAAACATACTACGGATTGATCCAAGTCTTGTGTGTGAAATTGGGTAGACATAACTTGATGGGGGGGTGTTGATAGCTGTGCTAGCATGAAGTCACAAGTCATCGTGGTCAAGGGCTTCATCGTGGTCAAGGGCTTCCAATTGTTGATCATGGTAGATAACATGCTATTTCCCAGAAACTGTAACTAAGGTCTGCTCAGCATAGTTGCAGTATAAACCACAAGTAGGCTCTGTGGGTGTTGAATTAACACAAATGTGCCTGAGCAAACGTCTGCAATAGGGATTGGCTAGCTGTCCTAATAGACAAGTATCCTCAAATACAAGTGGTCAGCTATACATAAATACTTACATTTCTTTGAAATGAGCTTTTCTCCTTTGTTTCAACTCTCATGGTTTCACAGAAGTGGCTGTTAAAACATTTTCATTTTTTCCTTAACATTTTTTATTTTTATCTTATTTTTATTTTTATCTTATTTTTATTTTTATCTTATTTTTATTTTTATCTTATTTTTATTTTTATCTTATTTTTATTTTTATCTTATTTTTATTTTATTTTTTTTATTTTTTTTTGTGGGGCAGAGGGTTTTTTTTTCCAATTAATATTGTTTACTTTTATTATTGTTGCTGAATATCTAAATCTCTAAGGAACAAGACATATAATCATTATTTTTTTTTCTTTGAAGTTATGTAAATCTATTTGCCTTTGGCTGGGAGTTATCTTTTGATTTTAACCCAAGGCCCTGGGGGCTTTCCCCTCAGGTAGTACCTCTCCTTCAAGGGGCAGCTGGGTTTATTTCCTGGCACCTGGAGCATCCCCTAAAATGGAAGTACCAAGGAGGCTTGAGAATTTTTCCACAGTACAGCTGTTAAATCCACTTTAAGCCTCAGCCTTGTGTCACATCCAGTTGCAACATGGGTGCCCTGGTAAATACTATAAAATTTATTTGAAGTTATATCAGATTAGATCAACTGTCTTCTTGACCCACTGTATCCTAGAAGTCATAAAACTCTAATTTAATGGAACCTGTTACGACTTACAGGCATGTTAGGTTTTGGTGAAATAGAAATTTGGATTAGAAATGAAATTAAGCAATAATTTTCATAACGCTTTTTTTTTCTTTTTCTTATTAAATCCCATGACCCATAAAGGTTATAGGGGCACCATATGTACTGCAGCTGCAGTAGAACTGATGTTTCTTCAGAGTTTTCCTTCTCCTAGATTGGTTGCTACCCAAGGCTATAGAACCCAGTTTGTCCTATTTTTTTTACTCATAGCTGGAGGGAGAAGAGGAGGATTCATAGCTTTCCTAAGGGTATTAGCACGTAAGTGAATGTAATGGATTTGACTGGAATTTGATCTCGGCTGTCCGATTCCTCAATCCAAGCTGCTATCCATTACTTCACTCTGCTTATTAGGTGTGTTCAGAAGTACCCAGCACTTATTTTTCTTTTAATTAAGGACTAAATGCACAATTCAAAGCTCTTTTTTTCCCTTTTTTTAAAAATAAAGACCAAATACGCAATTCAAAGCTTCCATTTTTTAACCTAGAGTACAAATACACAATTTGAACCTACTTTTTCTTTAAACAAGAAACCAAATACACATTTCAAAGCCCCACTTTTTAAATTAGAGACCAAATATACAATTCCCCACCCCTATTGTTTAAAACTAGAGACCATATACTCAATTCAAAGTCTATTACACCCACCTCTTTTTTTTTTTAGCTGGAAACTTTGGTACACACCTTGTTAAGTTCTGTTCTATGGACAATATTTGTTACCCAGCATAGGGATTGAACTTAGATTCTCTTAGTTATAAAAAAAAACTAATGCTTTGTTGGATTAACCTGTCTCCCCTTCTGGTTCATATGGGTTTTACCCAAGTAACTCAATTTAAGCTTCTAGTAAAGAAATATTTTTAGTTGCCTGGTGAATTCTGGTCAGACTAATTCAGGAGTGAATAGACTTTCTGCTGGATAATGTCCCTAAGATAATTTAACACACCTAATGCTATGATGAAAAATATTATCCTACTTAAATGGTGCATAAGTAACCAATTTTCATCGATACTAAGGTTACTTTAAGCTTATTCAATATTACACAACCTGAAACAATGGAGTTAAGTCATACAACCTATGTCAGAAATATAATTAACAAATTGATACTTATATAAGTCAATACCAATTTTTCAAAGTTTATTTTTCACCACTTGGTCCTTATGAAGTTAATAAGGCTTTTTACTGGCTATCCAAAATGGTGCAAAATGAAGAAAAAGTTACCCTTTAATTTATATAGGAGAAAGGTTTTGAGCATTCAATTCTAAGAATTGAAGTGCAAATTTTTTTTTTTTTTTTTTAGTGTTCACTGAATAGAAAGCCCAAGCGCCACTCAAGATAGAGGATTACTGTGTGGAGTTATATTTAGTGTAAGAAAGTGCATGATAACAGGAGAGATAGCTAATTCTAGAATTGAAGAGATCAAGATTTAATTAGTCAATAAAATTTCAGAGTTCAGGTGGAAACATTAGAAGGAACTAGAAACCCAGTCCTAAACAGGAAACAAGGGATAAAACCTTTACTCCTGTTCAAAGGACAGGGGGGGGTGAACCAGACAATAGGAAAACCTATCTACTTCTATTAATTATGTGGTACTATAGTCATTATTATAATGTGGTACTGTAATAAAAACAAATGTGCCTACCTTATAATGGGGAAAACAATAATGTTGATACTTACACCTACATTATAAATGATGAGGAATGATAATGTAGATAAATATACCTACATTATAAATTCTGGGCAACAATATTGATTGATATATATATATATATATATATATATATATATATAATAAATGGGGAACTGTAATATTGACAAATATATCTATAAGTAATTGGAAACTATAATATAGATAAATATATCTGTATTATAAATAATAGAGGAGTATGCTATGTGTATATAAATGTCAAAGCACACACAAATATTCTGGCCTAGATTTGACAATTTTAGCAATACCACACAATATTCTACTGTTGTAAAGTATGTATTATAACAATCAATTCTCAAGTACTCATATAAACCAAGTGTAGACCAGTTCTTGTCTAGGGGAGACAATTTGTAGTTACCACTTCACATATTAAACGAGACAGGCTCTACACCTGCTTTATTCAAAGGAATCTTAATAAAAATATTTTATTTTGGTGTTAAATAAAAAAAAAATGACAGCAGTAATTTAAAAGGTAACAGAAAACCTTATATAATTTCTGAATAGTCACCTCAACCATTTGCAGCATGATAAAACTTGGAAATAATTAATATACACACCTTGACAGGTAAGTATATCTATTGTACCAGTGATTTTTAGTCATGATTTTTACCTCTTTTATATGTACGCCTATGTCTTGCTGCTGGAGCCATTGCTGTGGAATCAGGGCCCTAATGAAGGCTTTGCTTCTACTTTTTGGGAAAATAATGCTAAGTTTATGGAATATTACGGGGGGGGGAGATAATGAAGTTTTACTTAGGAAATAAGCAGTATGAAAAAAGGAGCTAATTTTTTTTAACACGGAAAGAGACGCTTAGTTGAAATTCTAAGCAAAGCTGGTAAACATATATTAATAAAAGAAATGACAAAAAGAAAACCTTTTATGTCAATGTGTTTCATTCCTTGAGGAAATTTACCAAATACAATTTTTTTTTTTTTTTTATCAATTCACCACAAGCAAGGCAATAATGCCACTAAGACTCAAGGAGTTATTGGGAGTGAATGAGAATGTGGAGACTTTAGAAGAAACTGGAAACCCAATCCTAAACAGGAAACAAGGGATAAACCTCTACTCCTGTTCAAAAGACCAGTGTGAACCTAATAGGTGAATCTATCTACTCTTATAAGATAAGATTTCGAAGCAGAAAAAAATGATTTTGTTAAGAGTAAAGAGCATCATTGGACTAGAATTCTGAAACCTAAATAGTTTCCATTTTTTTTAAAATTTCTGAGTTTACACAGAGACATTAGAAGTATAGAGTTGAAGCAGAATTTTGAAGAACCCAGAAACCCAATCCTAAACAGGAAACCAAGGATAAACCTCTACTCCTGTTTAAAAGACAGGGGGGAGTGTAAACTAGACAATAGGTATTCCTATCTATTCCTATTATAGTTTTTTATGGTCTTTTTTTTATACTAACATCATTTATTATTTTTAATTATTTGTAATGCTTAAGCAGATATCCCTGTTTTCAAAAGACCAAGGAGGAGTGTGAACTGGACAATAGATCTACACTTATTAATTTTTTTTTAACATTATCTATTATTATTTTAAACATTATTTTTAGTGCTTGAGCAGGTTTCCCTGTTTTTGTTTTTGTTTGTTTTTTTTTTTGTTTTTTTTAACAGTGATATTCAAACTCGGTAGGTATCAATTTAATATCTTATTAAAGAAAATGTGCCTCTCAACAGGATTTGAACCTGTATTATTTTTTTTTAATCTGAGAAACTACCTTCAAACCAGATAAGTATGGTTTACCACTAAGTTATTAGAAGCCATTGCAGTCTCGAGATATACATCTACTTTAATAAGACTTTCTTTATCTAGACTGGTAGATATTAATTTCAATGTTCTTTTTTTTTTTTTTAAAATGAAATAAAACAATGAATATCTACTCAAACCTATGTCCTCACCACTCAATATAATGTTTATAGTAATAAGAAGTATAGATAAGACAATTTGCTAAAGAAAAAGAAACCATTCTTACCTTGGCATGTTTCACCAGTGATCCAATGTCATCAGAAAAAGAACTTAGAACAAGAAACATGGAAATTTTTCTACAATTCTGAAATAAAATTCTTGTCTTGAGGGTTACAGTAATATTCAATGCATGAAAATTGAAAACTTAAGAAATATATATTTCTGTAGTTTAGTGCTAACAGCAAGCAGAAATATTTCTCCTCCCGATGATGGCCATTTGGGTCGAAACTAGTCGAGGAATCTAAATGGAATAATAATAAAAAAAAAAACGAAAGAATATTAATCTACAACCCAGTGTGTCTAAAGATTTTAATTTTTAATTTCTTTATTGTTCAAAATATATATATATATATATATATATATATATATATATATATATATATAAGGAATGTTAGAAAATTTCAAGTTTATGCCTGGTGTTTTATTTGTGCACAAAACTTTGAGTAGCATAGTGGGATAAGGAACAATATAATTTTTTAGTATATATCTTATCTCTGTTCTTTTACATTGAATACTATGTTTACTTCCAACATCCACTGTGAACTAATATATATGATGAACCCTGCCATAATGTTCAATGTATTGAGGGTCTAGTGGTTCAGTTCTTAGAACAAACAGCTATGCTACCCACACACATGATTTGATTATGGCAGTAAAGGCTTGTGCAGAACCAACCAAACTTTTTTTTTATGGAGAGCTCATGTACATAGCATGCCACAAGGTCTGTAAATGACTCTCTTTAGGTTTTGAATACAGAATTTTCCTTCTCCTAGATTGGTTGCCAACCAAGGCTTAAGAGCCAAGTCTGTCCTACTATTTAAAAAAGTGACAGATTTATAATTTAAAGATGTTTTTGCATAAAAGAATAGAAGTGTTAGGGAATTTGAACTTGGCTCTACAATTTCTCATTCTGAATCGCTATCCATTACACCATTTGCACATCCAGTTATCAGTAATAACCTACAGAAAGCTGTCTGAAATTATGAGCAGATATTATGAAAAATTTTCTTTTTTAAACCTTGAAAGTGGGTTGCTTCAGTCTAAAACTAAATGGATAAAATTACTTCTTCTATGTATTATATCCCTTTAGAATGTTGATGATTATGGCTCTCCACAATTTCCTGTCCTTTGTAACTCTTAGTAAATTTTGTCTTTTTGCAACTTCTCCTAAACTCTGTACTGCTATCCATTTACAAACTCATTAGGTAGGTTATGTTCTGTTTTCTTCTGTCCCTCTTGCCTTCAACCTGCCCTGTGAGTATCAAATTTTCCAAACCTTCTTCAACATATGCCCTAAAAATTTCAACTATTGCTTTCTGATGTTGTCCTTTTTGTTTCCATTTTCTCTAAAACTCTGTTGTTGTTCACATGTTCAATCTATAGTATTCTCAGCATCCTTCTGTAGAACCACATTTCTGTTGCTTCATGTCTCTTCTTCATCAGTGAGGAAATTGTCCAGCATTCACTGCCATATAGGAGGACTAATATTACACAAGAGTTCAGTACTCTTTTCTTTGTTTCTAATGAAATTTTAAAATCACTTCAATTATTGTCAATATAAAGTATTGGATTTTAATGATGGCTAAATATAAGATGTACATGTGCAGGTAGTGTTGTGGTTAGTGACTTGGAAAGAGAAATTAGTGAGCCAAGTTCAATTTCCAGCTAAGTTTATTATGCTCACTTTTGCATCCATTACTTCTCTCAGCTATGGATAGATAGCAGGTTAAAGTGGTATATCTAGTATTGATTAGCAAGGCTGATTGGGTTTTCTTACCTTGAGTGGCAACCAGTCTAGGAGAAGGAAAACTCTGAATTCAAAACCAGTCTAAAGGGGGATGGGTTTCATTAGGCTATGTTACCCTAGACACACCCACTGCTGCTTTGGTTGGAGTATATAGGGTGCTCTTAAAACCTTAATGAGTCATGAGACTCGTGACACAGCATGATGAAACATAAAACATTTTTGTTAATCTGATCAAAAACATTTTTAGCAGAGTTTGAAAAATTTGCTCTTTTTAAAATTAAAAATTTTTTTTTTTAGAAATTAGGATTTTTTTTTTAATCATTGACATTTTCAATGATATGACCAATGTTGTTGTTGATGGTCCTGATTCCACAAATGGCTTGCAAGGTCTTCTTTTCTGCTTACTAATACTTCACTTACAGATTCTTGTTCCCTCCTCTGCAGATTTGCATGTAAGTATGGCTTGTTGGTTGCTCTGACTAATGTACAGTGCTTCATTTTATAGCAGGGTAATTGTATTTGTTACATACTGTCCCACTCTTTCGCACCCACCTCCACATTGTAACTCTTTCCCATTGCTGTCTGTGTAGTATGTTCTGAAATCCTTGCTCAAAAACATTCTCTTCTCTTTATCCTTATAGCTGGTAGGACTACTACCAACGAAGAGTTAGAAGACATGTTAGAATCTGGCAATCCCGCTATCTTTACACAAGGGGTAAGTTACTTTTTCTTCTTTTTTTTTTTTTTTTTTCATTCTTTCATTAATCTTTATCTTCCTCTCGCCATACATTTTGTTGACTCTGTACATCTCACTTCTGAACACTTTCACCAGGTCTCTCCAGTTTCTGCCACCTCTGCAGATTTTACTGGATCTCTCCAATTCCCACCCTCTACTTTTGGCCAGAACTCTGCAATCCCCAAACCTTTACACATTTTTGACCAAGCCTCTCCAATCCCCAACCCTATACTTTTGAACAACCCTCTACATACTTCATTCAGGTCTCTCCAGTCCCAAACTTACTACACAATTTTGCCTAGGTCTCTCCAATCCCCAACACTCTACACACTTTTGGCCAGGTCTCTCCAATCCCCAACCCTCTACACACTTTTGACCAGGTCTCTCCAATCCCCAACCCTCTACACACTTTTGGCCAGGTCTCTCCAATCCACAACCCTCTACACACTTTTGATCAGGTCTCTCCAATCCCCAACACTCTACACACTTTTGATCAGGTCTCTCCAATCCCCAACCCTCTACACACTTTTGGCCAGGTCTCTCCAATCCCCAACCCTCTACACACTTTTGGCCAGGTCTCTCCAATCCCCAACTCTCTACACACTTTTGGCCCGGTCTCTCCAATCCCCAACCCTCTACACACTTTTGATCAGGTCTCTCCAATCCCCAACCCTCTACACACTTTTGATCAGGTCTCTCAATCCCCAACCCTCTACACACTTTTGATCAGGTCTCTCAATCCCCAACCCCTCTACACCCACCCTTTTTTGGCCAGGTCTCTCAATCCCCAACCCTCTACACACTTTTGGCCAGATCTCTCCAATCCCCAACCCTCTACACACTTTTGGCCAGGTCTCTCCAATCCCCAACTCTCTACTCACTTTTGGCCAGGTCTCTCCAATCCCCAACTATCTACAACGTTTTGGCTAATCTCTCCAATCCCCACCCATCTACACTGTTTTGGCCAGATCTCTCCAAAGTTTTGGTCAAGTCTCTTCAATCCCCACTCATTTATACAGGTTTGACTAGGTCTCTCTAATCCTCACCCATCTACACAGTTTTGGCCTTGTCTCTCCAATCCCAAACCTATTACACAGTTTTGCCTTGTCTCTCCAATCCCAAACCTATTACACAGTTTTGGCCTTGTCTCTCCCAAACCCAAACCCTTGTTCTCCAATCCCAAACATTTTTGGCCTTGTCTCTCCAATCCCAAACCTATTACACAGTTTTGGCCTTGTCTCTCCAATCCCAAACCTATTACACAGTTTTGGTCTTGTCTCTCCAATCCCAAACCTATTACACAGTTTTGGCCTTGTCTCTCCAATCCCAAACCTATTACACAGTTTTGGCCTTGTCTCTCCAATCCCAAACCTATTACACAGTTTTGGCCTTGTCTCTCCAATCCCAAACCTATTACACACTTTTGCCAGGTCTCTCTAATTTCAAACCCTCTTGGCCCTGACAGTTTATTAAGGCTGATTCTAATTTCTGATTTTTCATTTACAACCATGTCCATGCATTAAAAGATGTTTTTTGATACCAGACAAACATTAATTTTGATTATTTTATTGATAATATACACAGAAAAGACTTATCGTTTTGACCATCAATATGTAACTGATGAATCGCATTTTTCATTTATGCCAGTTTGATTTTGTTTAAATATTTCTGACTTTTCTTTTTTCTTTTACAGATCATAATGGAGACTCAGCAGGCTAAACAAACGTTAGCAGATATTGAGGCTCGACATGCAGATATCATAAAGTTAGAGAATAGTATTAGAGAACTTCACGATATGTTTATGGATATGGCTATGTTAGTTGAAAGCCAGGTTAGTATGGTTTCCTATAGCTTTTAACTGTTTAAATATAATATGCATTTTCATTTAGATGTGGATTGAATGCTATTTAAGATAAGTGGTGACCCTCTATAGCTACCTAAACTATTTGCCCAAGAGAGGAACACTCCAACAAAAAAACCTACAACTTCAGAATTTTACTGCTAATGTCCCACCCAGCCACAGCATATAAAGCCAGTGTTTAAAAGGTGGAGTCAGCAATGAGCAAGTCACTTTCCACCATAAAATACAGGGTCTGTTTCACGTGACACCTGCATGAGGTGTAAGGGCTTATTTTTCAGAATTTTAAAATTTAAGAATGCCTATAAATAGACATCAGGGGCATTTACGAGTGTTCTTAAATTTAAAAATTCTGAAAAGCTAACAACACTTTTAGTTTTGTTTATAAATAATTGTTGCAAGATAAAATCCTTACATTTGCCTTGATAAAAGTCCATCAGAGGATGAAACACGTCAGCTAAGTTTCCCTTTTGTCTTTAGTCATATTGTGCTTTTACAGATTATATAATTATTTTTTATAAAAAAAATTTTATAACATGTTATAAAATCACTACAAAAATAGCCATTTTGTTTCAACACCCTCAGTGTCTTATCAAGTGATGATGTTGAATATAAAAAAAAAATTTTTATCTTCAACATCATCACTTGATAAGACACCGAGGGTGTTGAAACAAAATGGCTATTTTTGTAGTGATTTTATAACATATTTATGTTAAAAAATTTTTTTTATAAAACATAATTATATCTGCTCTACTTTGTATTGAGGACTCTTGTAAGAATAGTAATTGTTGGTTATTGGAATTCATTCTGCATATACCAATTATATACTTGGGTATATATATATATATATATATATATATATATATATATGAAATTTTGCACACACACATATATTTATTTCTAAAGAATTAATGGTTTTTATTTCATCGATAATGCTTCGAAGTGGGCATTATTTCTTTTAATAAGATTTCTTGAATATTTAGGCCAGTTGATAAAAATAAATATGCGTACCAGATCAACATCAGCTGTCAACCTAACCATATGCTCCCCATCAATTTTTATGGACTTTTAATGGAAAGTTCATGATGACCAATGCGGTAGTGACCATTCACCTATTTCCCTAAATATAAGCAAAGCTATGGCAAAAGAAAGGAATCCAAAATGGCAACTACACAAAGCTAACTGGCTTAAATTCACTGAACTCTGCTCATTGCAAATCAACATGGAAATTCTTAATGAACCAGAACCAATAGTCTTCTTTAAAAACATGCTAACACAAATAGAAAGACAGGCAATACCCAAATCTTCCTTTAAACCACACACTAAATGAAAACCATAGTTCACAGCAGAATGCAGAGAAGCAGTTAAAACCAGGAGAAAAATGGTAAAGATATTCTTACACAACCCAACCACAATCAATCTACAAAACTACAAGCAAGCTCAAGCAAAAGCATGTTATATAATTTAAAAAATCCAAAAGAGAAACTTGGAAAATCCACATCTCCAAATTAAACAACAAAACCCCAATAAATAAAACATGGGAAATAATAAGTAAAGTTAATGGAAAAACATCACAAACTGAAACAGTCCGCTTAACCAAAACAAATGGAGATAAATGCTCTGGAAAAAAAGATATAGCTGACTTAATAGCAAGAGAATTTCAAAGAAATTCCTCAACAAATCATTATACTCCCAAATTTCAAAAATATAAAAATTTTATGGAACAAGAAAAACTTGTGTTCACTTCAAACAATAAAGAAAAATATAATATTCTGTCTACTATGATAGAACTAAAAGACTATAAACAAAAGTAAAAACCAGTCCAGATGAAATCCATTACCAATTTGTGTTGTAGTTTTCACAGTGGAGGCTTGTATTTCACTAAGTCGGTCCTAAAAGGGTCCGATGTACAAAACGTTAGGAACTTGAAATAAGAGTTAATGACGCAGCAATCTAGTTGTGCTGGTTGATACTTCAATGTTCAACATCGACTGACTCACTCAACACCACTGAGCTCAACTGGCGACCGCTACTACTACTTATTATATGTGTGGGAGAGTCTATTAATAATAGAATAGGTATGTTCAGGTATGACACAATTTTAAAAACACCTGCCAAAAAAAGTCTCTTTTCATACTTCTCCAGATCTTTAATGATATATGGTGTTCAGATAAATTTCCAAAATTATGGCTTGAATCTATCACCACCCCAATTCTTAAATCTGGCAAAATCATTCCAACCTAACAAACTACCAGCTCATTGCACTAACAAGTTACAGTTGCAAGACAATAGCGAGAATGGTAAATGGTCAACTAATATGATACATGAAGAGAAAAAAATCTCTTATCTAGTTAGCAAAGTGGAATCTACAAAAAGACCAAGGAACCAATGATCAACTTGTACGGCTAGAATCCTTTATCCATAATAGCTTTGTTCGAGGTTGTAATGTGTTATCAATATTCTTTGATCTTGAAAAAGCCTATGACACCACATGGAAGTATGGTGTCCTAAAAGGCATGCACAAGATGGGAATAAAAGGAAGAATGGCTATATTCATCCAAAACTTCTATCAAACTGAACATTCAAAGTACAAAATGGAAATCCATCATCAGACACACATGAGCAGGAGGCAAGAGCACCTCAAGGTAGCATTTCATCACTTACATTATTTATTCTCAAAATAAATAGTATTATTAAAACCATTAATACAGGAATTGCATATATGTAAATGTCTCAATATCATATTCATCACCAAACATGCCTTCCCTTGAAAGATATTTACATATATGTTTAAACAAGATAGAAAAATGGACAAATGAAAATGGATTCTGTTTCTCCAAAACAAAAACTGTTTATATACATTTCTGCAAAAAATGAGCCTGCCACCTTGATCCAGAATTAAAATGGACACTTAATTCCCATAGTCCAACAAATAAAATATCTAGAAATCATACTAGAGAGCAAACTTAACTTCAAAGCACACATTGATTACCTGAAACAAAAATGCCAAAAGGCTTTGAAGCTTCTAAAGGTGATAACTAAATTGAACTGGAGTGTCAACCAAAAAGTAATGCTCAGAATAATAATACACCTTTTATCACTGGGGATGTTATAGCAAGAGCAAAATTTTATAACAGAAAAGGAAAATTATGTAACTTAGGTTTTGTTGAAAATACACACACATATATATATATATAGAGAGAGAGAGAGATATTGCATCTGGAGTACAAACAAGAGAACAGTAGAGATCCATGTGTGAAGTGGAAGATAATTAAAAAAAAGTCAACCCAAGCAGAGTCCATGGTAAAGGCTGCCATCTATGTCAGGAGGAGAAGCTGGCAATAGCAACTTATCCTGACAAACAAGTGTTGCTCAATGAAAGGACTGAAGTGTTAACCAGATGCAAGCACTTATGCAAATATTTATTGAACAATTACAAGCCCGGATGAGTGTTTTCCCATAAATTTTTTTCTTTTTAACCCTCCCCACTTCTTAGGCTCACTCCCACAAATACCATCCACCTCCTGGTGTTCTGACCCTCCCCCTTCAAAGTCCCACTCTCACCAGTACCATCCACCTTCCAGTATTTGTTGTGGAGTTTACTATACTACAACTTTTTCAACCTGCCTGAGGAGATCTAACAATCAAAACCTGGGTAGCGTGGTTGTGAGAGATTTTTTTCCAAGACATCTCTCTGCATTATATATTTTATAGCTTGCATCAAAAACTTTTTTTTGTGTTTACACCTTTCTAAGCGCCCCCCCTCTTTTTTTGTTATTTTATTTAATTTTTGGTCTCCTGTTATAATATTTTATATTTTAAATAATATATATTGTAGGTAATTGAATGACAGACTATAGTAATGTTCTTATTGATGGAATTATATACATATAGGGGAGAAATATAAAAATAAATGTTGGTTATTATTATGCACCAATAGAACACAAAATTTTTAAGTTTTAAAATTTTTGGCATCCAACATCTCTTAGTTTTGTTTTTATCACAGTTGCTTTTAAATATCCGACATTATGGTAAAAGAAAATCTGTCAAGAAAGATGAAATACTGTAAGAACCTGAACACAAATCATTCTATTTTGTCATTCAATTACCAACCATTGTCCCGATATATATAGAAATTTGTATATCCTATTATCTCTGTATAATTGTGTACATCAAGGGTTGGCAGCCCAGCTCTCAGAGGATTTTTATCTGGCCCGCCAACTTAACAGTTGGACACTTATTATCTAATTAGTATAGATATTTACTTGACGCGAGTCAGGATGTGACATAAGGTCAGTTTTTAACGTGGAGAACCAGAGTGTTTTCACTCGGGCCACTGGTCTAAGCTAGTCATAGCCGTGATACTACCAGCCCAGGACCGGATCCCGGTCCCAGGTAAGTATCTAATTAGTATAGAGTACAGATACAGTTGTTCTCTTAAAGTTTAAGCGACTTTGGAAAGTTTACTATTTTCCATTTGAGTTTGTTGCCTGGTTGGTAGCTGTATTCGGTAATAATTAATGTTTATTTAATTTTTTATGATAAATAATGTGTTATTACAATTAGGACAAAATTGGTTTAAAAAAACCAAATGGCAACTCTGATCTAACAACATCATTAGATATCGTGGTTTGTCTATTCACAATTATCATATTATTTTATCATATTGCTCTATTTGTATTTACATCTGTTCTCATTGTTTCTTCTTTCTCTGTAATGATTACCATACATTTTTCTTCTTCTGCAAAATTTTAACGAAGGCTGGACACTTTGCTATTTTTTCCATTGAGCATTGAATGCTTGATTTGCCAACAAACCATTGCTGTGAAGAAGGTTTAAACTATTAAATGGCAGTAAAACGAGGAACCTTGTTTAAATAATATAACATTTTATCTTTAAACCTCCAGATCTGGTCAGCCTTCAGAACAGAACAGTTTGAGAGCCAGACAATTTATTATAGTATATTTGATATCACGGCCCTCCTCCAAGACACCATGTAGCTGCCTGGCCCACTTTCTCCAAAAGTTTGCCACCCCCTGGTGTACATGTTCATGTCTTTTTATCCTGTAAACTGTGTTTTTGTTTAATGTATAGATGTATTTACTTTACTAATGTCTTTCTCACCGTTTACCAGGGAGAAATGATTGATCGAATAGAATACAATGTAGAAGCCGCCGTTGATTACATAGAAACTGCAAAAGTGGATACAAAGAAGGCGGTAAAGTATCAGAGTAAAGCCAGACAGGTAGGTGAAAGTTATCTCCCTTTTTGATTAACCTCAAGAGTTATCTCCCTTGTTTGACGGTTGACTTTCTTTTTTTACTAATGGTGTGGACATCATTAAAAGGACAAATCATGCCTTAATCGTCTGCTCTGGAGAACCATATTTTCACTTTTCTATGGAAACAGCAATCATCTGCTTTGGGTGACTAAAACTTGTGTGGGTTTTGCTATTCGTATAAAACTGACTACTAATTACTGTGTGTTTTTAAACCATTGGTTAAAACACAATGAACATGTTTACATAATCTAACCTCCAAGAATATTTGCATATTAACATTTGAATATTAACTATACATTTCAGTGTTATAGAAGTTTTTGCAAGCCTTACTAATCCAGGAATAACTGCAAATCATTTGCATTACTAACATTCTAGATATTGAAATCACTTTGAAAATTTTTTTTTTCTTTTCATAAAAACAAAAATTGATTTTCTTAGAACTTTCCTTTACTGCTTTGTCTAAAAAGTCCTGTAATTTTCTTTATATGTCTACCATCAAATGAATCTTGTCCTCATATCTGAAGATTGTAACCACTAATGATATATCCTGGTAGGCTCCCTGTACATTTAGGGATAAAATGGTAACAAATTTCTTACAGTTAATTAATCCATGAATGACAGACACCAATAATGTTATTCATTGCAAATGACAGCAGTCTTCATTTATTAAAGTTTTTAAAAAAGACGATTGAGATGCTCCTGTTAAAGTTAATGGATAAATTTTTATATTCTAGCCTTTCAAATGTAGTGTGTGGCCAAAGTACCTCCTACATAATGGTAAGACAATAATTAGATGACAAAACCATTGCCACTTGACTAATTTCACTAGCACCACACAGGTGCCAGTTTAAAATGTGGGAGGTATAATTGCCACACTCTTAGCTAAGGTCTTACCATTATATGGGAGGTATTTCTGCCACACACTGTTAATAATGTCCTACTATTTATATGGGAAGTATTTCTGCCACACCCTATATTTGTGAATTCATTAACTACAAATAACAGAACTTTCTATCATATAGTTCTCTGTTTTAATTGCAAACTTTCTACCATGGTTAAGAGATCATAGAGAAGCAAATATGTTACCAAACAATAGCTTGTTCTGTCTATCAGAGATTTAATATTATATATGCATTTACTTAGCAATAATCCATTTAAAGATCTACCTGAGGATTTATAACATTTGTTACCCTATGCTCCATTTTTTGAAACACTGAGTCATATTCATAATAGAAATAACTACTTCCTTGAGGATTGTTAGTGCAACCATTTGTAATTCTTTAGTAAATATATTGTAATTAATGATTGCATTTAACTCTTTCTATACTGAGCTAATTTGTAAATTTTATCAACTTTAGGGTAACTCAAATTCAATTTGTGAGTTATCTATACAAGTTATCCCTTCTATGCTATATATATTCTGGTAGGATTATGTTGAGATTATATCGTAAAGATATTAATCCAGTGTTTCTCACATATATATGCATGTATGAATGCAAATATTAAAATACACAATCAAAAACAGTCACAAGAAAAAGCAATCCCAAAAAATACAGATAATGAAACCAAACAGCCTTTCAACTTTTTATACAAAATAACCATCTTAAATTCATAAATTAATAAGGCTTCGGCATAAATTGACCCAAATAGGAGTTGACATGCCGTTAAATCCAACATCCACCCATCTAGTGTTTCTCAACTATTTTTTAATTGAGGTGCACTTGTAGAATTACTAAAACTCTTGGACACACTTTAAATTTTATTAAGGATAAATAAGTCATGAAATTTGAAAATAATAGTCTCTGAAATAAGCATTTATTTTAAAGACATTACATTGTCTATTTAATTACTAAAACTCTTGGACACACTTTAAATTTTATTAAAGATAAATAAGTCATGAAATTTGAAAATAATAGTCTCTGAAATAAGCATTTATTTTAAAGACATTACATTGTCTATTTAATTACTAAAACTCTTGGACACACTTTAAATTTTATTAAAGATAAATAAGTCATGAAATTTGAAAATAATAGTCTCTGAAATAAGCATTTATTTTAAAGACATTACATTGTCTATTTAATTACTAAAACTCTTGGACACACTTTAAATTTTATTAAGGATAAATAAGTCATGAAATTTGAAAATAATAGTCTCTGAAATAAGCATTTATTTTAAAGACATTACATTGTCTATTTAAGTGGTAGAGTTTTCATTTAAATGGATTTATGAAGAACCTGCTATTTTTCTTCTTAGACAGATAATGACTGATTTAAATCTGTCAAGGTAGACAAAAAGGAACGGGTTATCCACTCCTTAAAGATTAAGGTATTTAGCATCTAGTTTAAAATATCCAAGGACAAAGACTTTACTTCGACATTGAAGCGATATGCTTGGTGTCTCTAGCTTTTTAAAAATGAAGATTTTTTTTAGATGTAAAAATAATTAATAAATTACTCTTCTGTTAACTTAAAGGTGCACCTGGCTACCTTTTGGGGTGCATTAGTGCAACCAGATGCACCCATTGAGAAACACTGTATTATTCTAATTATGTGTAATTTTGGTAAATATATCGGTTAAAATGAGATGTCGGTGTTATTTTCACTTTTGCATAATTTAGACGACAATTTATTCATCGCAGCCAGTATATTGTAATTTAGGGCAACATGTGATTTGATTGGACAATAGCTAATATGCGGGTTTTGTTTATTGGACCTTCATAGTGTGTATTTACTTGGCTTAACCATAATCTTGTCAAAGTTCTCCCAGAATATTCACAACAGATAATTATAAACCAAACATAGCTCAAGGCCACAATTATAGAGCACCCCATCAGTAGCATTCATGATGGTCCCAATTTAAGAAATTTCAGTGCATGCCATATATCTGCTCTTTAGCTTAGTATATATAATTTAATATTAGGAATGCTATTTAGTGGAAACTTTATATATATATATATATATATATATATATGAGAGAGAGAGAATACAGAATCCTTAAAAATCCATTTGGTCATGTGATAATTTATTTCATGGACTTCAGATGTCCATCTCTTCAGACCCGATTTACAAAAATATATGGAGTTCAGTTAGTTTATTCAGACACAAGGAAAAGAGAAATAAAAAATTGGCAGGGAGACAGACAGATTTTAATATAAGTTTTTTTTATGGTGAAGAGAAAGAGAGCTAGACATGGGTGGGGGAGAAAAAGAAAGGAGTTTATCAAGTTGACAGAGTGGCTCAGAAGATATACTTTTCTTCTGAGACTTGACAAGTTAAAAATATATATATATATATATATATATATATATATATATATATATATATGTATGTGTGTATCTGATGATTGCTACATAAACGTTCTACTGTCAATTCTTATTTTCTTAGTGTTGTAGAGTAGTTTTCACAATGGAGGCTTGTTTTTCAATAAGTCGTCCTAAATTAGGTTTGACGTACAAAACATTAGGAACTTGAAATAAGAGTTAATGACGCAGCAATCTAGTTGTGATGGTTGATACTTCAATGTCCGACAGACTCACTCAACACCACTGAGCCCAATTGGCGACCGCTACTACTACTTATGTGTGGGAGAGTCTATTAATAATAGAATAGGTACGTCAGGTATAACACTTAGAATAAAGTAGAGTGATCACTCTTGAAACTTCAATTTCAAAAGTCACTGGACTGTATGCTATTGGATAAAATGAAATATTTTTTTACCTTGTCAAAGAATGAAAGAAACATTCTTTTTGCCGTATCAAAGAATGAAAGAAACGTTCTTTTTGCCGTATCAAAGAATGAAAGAAACGTTCTTTTTGCCGTATCAAAGAATGAAAGAAACGTTCTTTTTGCCGTATCAAAGAATGAAAGAAACGAATCAAAGAATGAAAGAAACGTTCTTTTTGCCGTATCAAAGAATGAAAGAAACGTTCTTTTTGCCGTATCAAAGAATGAAAGAAACGTTCTTTTTGCCGTATCAAAGAATGAAAGAAATGTTCTTTTTACCGTATCAAAGAATGAAAGAAACATTCTTGAGTTCAATGATATATGAAGGAATGCCTAAGTGTTGTAGCTAGCTTGAATTTTAATATTTATCTAATCCAGGAGTAACGGATTGATCTATAGTGAACCTAAGATTTTGTAATTCAAAAACCCAGGTATGTAGGAAGAACCCAATTATCAAAACAAAGCATGATAGAAAGCAAGTGAAGAATGTACACATATATTTTCTACTGTTTATTGAGATTTTTAATCTCAATTACAGTGTATCTGTTCTGCAAACATCTAAGCAATTTATTAATAGGACAAAATTTAAATAAAACTTAAAGACACAGGCACATGTAAATTATTGTCGAAAAAGAAAACAAAATGGTGGTTTGAATCACTTTACACCACCTTTCTTTTTTCCTTTTCTTTTTTGACAGTAATTTTTAACATGTATCTGCTGCTTCATGCAATACTTAAGCCACTATTATTGTAGCTATGGAATACTGAAACACAAAGCTGACTTCTTTTGCTACTGAGAGGAAGCTTTCTTGATAGAAGTCTTAGCCATAGTGGAAGTCTGTTTTTTGGGGGATTTTTTTTCTAAAAGAATATGTTTTGAATGTATTATGACTAATATAACTAAAATCAATGATCTATTTGGAAAGCCCTTTGGAGGTCCTAACAGAAGTTAAGACAGTTTTTAGTTTGTTGGGACAATGGCCTGTCAGCAGGCTGGCTGGTGGATTTGAAGTTCTGGGTACAGGTGCTGCTAATTCTGGGAATGTTTGGCACTGGTGCTTCTTTATCTTCACTGCACGCTTCTTGTATTTGTCTGCAACTCATTTCTTTGCTTCGTATACACTTTTTTTCTTTTTTTTTTGTATACTTTCAACATTTCTGAGAAACAAAGTTTAATCTATAGTTAACACACACTTGTAATTTTAAAAAAGAAAAAAACATTTTCAAAAAAAAGTGAAATCAGTGAGTGACGTTCAAAGGTTTAGTGATAACTCCTTGATTATATGACCCCTAAGACTCAAGTAAGGGGGGGGCTATAGATCCTAGAAATGTGAGAAAGAGATTTTAAATATGTAAAACAGATGAAACATGAAATAAATACTTTATTCAAATTAAATATAAACTAAATTTTTATTTCACTCTTTGATTGGACACCCTCCTGATATGGATGAGTGAAATGGCTAATAGTTTGATTCACTGGAATTGTTAATTTTTTTTTTTTTTTTTTTCAAGAACAAAATTAATTGCAATGAGAAAATGTTTACACCTATGTCTCATGACTCCATGATATTTCCAGCCTCATTCCTGATTTCACTCTGACATTTTTTTTTTTTTGCCTTAAAATATAAATTACAAAAGTAAGTTTTCCTTATAGTTTAATATAAGCAATGATTATTTCTCTGAAATGTTGACAGACTTTCTCTGTTTCACTTTAGTACAATTGTTATCCACTAGTTTTTTTTTTTTTTGCCTGGAGAAATTTGCTGATGCTTCTATGTGATGTATATGAACAAGGTGCAAAACAACAACAACTGCTAGATACTATTTATATAATAGAAACTACATATTGTTTAGATAACATTTATATAACAAAAACTACATATTGTCTAGATAACTTGTATATAACAAAAACTACATATTGTCTTGATACCATTATTTCATTCACAAGTGTAACATTCATCTCAGAAAGTGAATCACTTTCTGGGGGCTGGTGCTGCTTGGATAGTAGGAGCAATGACAAACACATATGTACACATATTCTATTCCTTTTTCTTCCTTTCTTTTCTCTTTCTATTTCTTTTCTCTTCCTCTTTCTTTTCTCTTCCTCTTTCTTTTCTCTTCCTCTTTCTTTTCTCTTTCTCTTTTGATGATCTTTCACCCTCAAAACATTGATAAACTCCAAATCAAAAAAATATTAGTTCACAAAAACAAATTTTATGCAGGAACATCTAACATATATCTGTTTTTAATTGAACTTCTACACAAACAATTGTTTTGTAAATTTATTTTTATATTAATGAACAAACTTTATTAGAACTCGCGTGGAACGGTCCCCATGGGCAGATACAAGCAAAAAGGGACATAACCCTTAACATTATTGTTATCAGTAATTACTGATGCAACAACCATTTCTATAAAAGAAACTACATAATTGTCTAGATACCATTTATATAATAGAAACTACATATTGTTTAGATATAATTTATATAATACCTGTACTCTGGATCCTACCTGCAGGTACGGATACCATTTGTATTGTTTCTGCGACCTGGATTCCCATCTGCATCATTTCTATAATTTGGGTCCCTGCCTGCATAATTTCTGCAGCTCAAAGTCACACCTGCTCATGCCTTTCTCCCACTTCTTCTCTAACTGAATTCATGCAAATCTCATTTGCAATCCTAACAATGATCTTGATCTTTTATTACAAGTAATAACAGCAATATCTATAGCAACCATCTTTTTTTATTTTTAAGTGCAGATCATCTCCTTAAAACAATGCTCCCCATACTATCATCAATTACTTAATTTCATAGAAAGTCTTATTCTTTATATAACATTTTTTTTTCTAATATTTTATGTACTTGTGTTAATATCATTTCTTTACTAATATATTGTATTGGTTAAATATTGATGAAAATTATCATAAATGAAAACTAACTTTTCTTGAAGCTGTTGGTAAACTAGTGTTATTTTGCACCTTATAGTCATATCTTGCTAACACTTAGTACTTGAAATAGTTGCTTGCTTTGTTTTCTATTGTAAAGCACGAATTGAGAAAATGTAATCCAGCATATTTTTGTGTATAATACAACCTCTAATTTAACCTTTATCACTTTATATATGATTTCATATGCTGTACAAAAAGTTTATCCTGCCACTGAAGGTGACTCTGATCCCTGAACAACAGTGTGTTTGAACTTCATAGTTGTGTTGTCAGATCCTGCTATGGCAACAGAAAACAACTTTGAGTGAAATTAACAATAAGGATGATACAATTGAAAGGCCTTGAAAAAGAATGCAGTAGAAAGGGGAGTAATATTAATTATGATAAAGGTTAAATGAAACAAATTCAAAGTTTGACCTTTTGTTCCTGCACTTTACAATATCCTGAAAGAACTAAAGATACTTAAATTGTACTTGTTCTAGACTGGTTTATTATACTGAATATCAAAAAGTAATATATATATATATATATATATATATATATATATATATAATAATAAAAGAATATCAAACACTTAAAATCCATAGGTAATAATTTTTTTTTCTGAGAGCTCTAAAAAAGCTCTCAATCTTCAAGACCTACAAAACTTTCTTGTAGGTCTTGAAGATTGAGAGCTACTTTTTTAGAGTTCTCAGGAAATAAAAATTATTACCTATAGCATTTTAAGTGTAATATTCTTTAATTAATAATAATTTTGCTCTGTCTTTTGACATAGAGCTCTCTCTGGATCTATATCCTCCTGGAAACTCCATACGGATTACCATATTGTATTATTGCTATATATATATATATATATATATATATATATATATATATATATATAAAACAAAACTTTCATTCATTCTGAGTAATATAGCAAATAGTTAAAACATATTGAAAATGTTTTAACTATAGAAATGCATTGGAAAGTATTTGAATATAGAAATGTAAATAATTTTGCTGTAGCAGAGCACAAGTAGATGTTATATAAGCACATTGTTTATTCTAACTGTGATATCACAGATAGGATTTATTAAAATTATGTCAACACTTTGATTTAGTTATATTCACTATATATATATATATATATATATATATATATATATATATATATATATATATATATATATATATATATATATATATATATTAAGATATAGGAATTAAAAGTAAGCCTATATCAAAATTTACCATAGAACATTTACTGTAGGAAAACAACAAATCTAATCTTAATTCAAAAGTGCCTTTTGCTACAAAACTTATACAATGTTAATTTCAGAGATGTGCATAGACTGTTTTGGTTAGCCTCATGTAAGAATTTGTAATGGCCTACTGTTAATGTTGCAAAGTGAGAACCATTCACAGGACCATTGAATAAATGAAAATTAACATTGATAGCATTAGCACTTAAAGACAGAATTTGATAATTTGACCTCAAATTTGTCCATTCATATTTCAACATTCAGCCTGTATATCTCGCATTGTTGAAAATGTGCTAAAAAAAGGAATTTTCAATGGTCAGGAAGTAATGCTAGTGTTACTAACAAAATAAAGATATATGTTTAATATAAATGCTTTGCTAATGATTTACTATAGAAATGCATTGAAAATCAGGAGGAAGGGGATTTTCAGTGGTCAGGAACCAGTGAAAGTGTTATTAAGAGTAGAATCATTATATGGTTCATGGAAATGCATTCCTAATGATTTTACTAAAGAAATGAAAATAAAAAAAAAACACTCTTCATGAAAACTTGTATTATATTCTCCAATTTTAAATGACAACTTTGGTTTAATCCTAAAATTGATCTTGACATATTTTCTCACTAACTTTCCTTAAATAATGGGAAAGTTACTGTTAAATTTTGTTTTTCAAATTCCCTATACAGTACTCAAAAAATTGATGTCATAATCAGTTTTAAAAATATTTAAAAAATTTTTTTTTATAATGAATTTGGATCAAGTGTCATTCAGTTTTATGAGATCATTCATGGAAAAATGGGATGAGGGATAATCCATTATAAAGCAACAAAAATAAGCTATTTTGGGCATGTAAACATTTTTTATTGAAAACCAAAACTCTGTCGTCTTCTGCATATTCAGTCTAGTTTTTAAAAAGGGATTAGTGTTGGGAACTTTTGCATACACTTAACATAAATGTCCTTTTCTTAATAAAAAATTTCAAATATTATTTGACCACAATTCTTTAAAATTCTATACAGGAACATCTGACATATATCTATTTTTACTTAAACTTCTTCACAAACAATTGGTTTGTAAATTTATGTTTATATTAATGAGTTCATGAGAGCTTCTGTTAGTATTATTTTGTAGATTGTCACAATATAAAATCAATCTTCCACCCCCACAACTAAAAAAAAAAAAAAATTACAGTGAAACTGATATTGTCCTTGAAAATAAAAGTCCAAATTCAAGATACAACTGAACTTCATTTTTTTTTTTTTTAAATTAAACAAAGTAATAAAGCCACTAAGATACAAAGATACAAGAGGTTACTGAGTCTGAAAGAATGAGAAAAAAAAGAAATAAGACATTATTAAGTGTTGTAGCATACCTACGGACGATAACGGGTATGTCCCCATTCCCAAATATACAGTAGTGAATACTGTATGTGGTCTAGAGTTGGAGATTCATTGTGGAATTCAGTTGACTACTTCTATGTGCAACTGGCGAATCTTATCTGTGTTGTTCTTGTCCTAAGTGTTATCATTCATTACCAACCTTCATTTGATTATTCTATTCAGTAACCTTCCCTAGGTTACAACATTAAGGAAATCAAAAAGTCACTAAGATGCACTGAGTCTGAAGGAATGAGAAAAAAAGAAAGAAAACATTAAGGAGGCAGAACATTAAAAGAACAAGAATTAAGAAGACAGTAGATAATGGTTGACATTGCATTTAAATTTTTAAAGATCAAAGTTGATTGGAAATCAAGAACCTAAAAGAGTTCCACAAGCGAGAAGTGTGATAGAAGAAACTGTTAGCATAGAACTTACGGTTATATCTCGTCATTTCAAGTGTAAAATGATGAAACCATGCCACTAATCTAGTACTGTACTTAAATTCATAAAGTCTAGGTACCATAAAGGAAAATAACATTTATTTTGATAATACAAAAATGTGGCACAAGGCCAAAGAAGGGATAGGGGAAAGCTGCTATTCAATTTGTCTTCTCTTAAACTTAGCTAACCACAATTATAGACCCAAACATACCACAATATTCCTTACACCAAAACAACAGCCACCATAATACCTCAAAGTCTCTATGTGGTCCTAACTAGTTCGCATGTGTACAATAAAGGGAAGTCCATCAGAACAATTACCATGAAAGTATTTATAGAAAAGACACAGGGAAGCTATGTTATGGTGGTCGGAAATTAACAGTTTGAAGTTAACCAGCAAACTTTAAAAACCTCAATTTTATTATCGTTGTTTAGAACAGCACATACTACAGCAAGTATTTTATTTTTAATTCAAAGGTTATTAAGGTACTAATTTAGGCTTGGTGACACATGATCCAAATTTTTCGTTATTGTCTTTTATTCAGTGTTGTTGCATGTATGCATTTGGTGTAATATATATATAAAATAGAACATATGTCAGTATACAAGTCAGCTGTTTAAACAAAAGAAATGCTGAATCATATCAGTTCATATTTCAAATCCTCTAAATTTGACTGTCTATTTGGGTGGGAAAACTTTTTTGTTTTTCTTATTCCATAATATCATATACCTTCAGGGCAGAGTCAACTATGGTTTTCTACTAATTTATTGGTCCTAAACCTGAATTAATGCCCACCAAATCTCACAGTTGACTTGTGTACAAAACATATATAGTATTAAGTGGGGTGACTTGAATTTCTTTTGTCTGTACTGAAAAGTCTTTTTTTGGTTGTTCATAAGACAAAAACAAGTTTGTGCAACATTGACATAAAGAGTGAACCATTCTGGTTCCCTGACTTAACTTGCCAGGAAGTGACCCTTCACATTTGATTTCATGACCTTCCTCTGTGGCACATATGGAATGAGACATGCAGAATCTAGAACTGCAACAGACTACCACTGTGGTGCCTTCTGTAGTATGTCTGTCATATGTAGCCCTCTTCATCCATTGGTTCAACTTTTGAGATCTGTTGTAATCATCATCCGCTTGTTCCAGCATTGGGATCTTTGGTGTTGATCACACTTAGTCTGGATTCTTGTCTTTGACCTTGCCAACAAGGTGGCCCTACCAGGAGCTTAGAACTCCTGATGGCATCACTTTCAGAGTCATTGGACCATGCAAGCCTCTCCACTATGGCAAGGAGTAACTATCAGAAGTATGCACCTCAAATATACATGCATAAATGTGTATTATTAAACAAAAGCATGTAAGATTATTTGGCATTAAATAATGTCTTAAAATCTGCTTCACTCGTCGCACAATGGGTCAACCTAAAAAGTTATAAACAAAATATTTGCTTTAAAACTTGGGCAGATGAAGCAAACATTATCTTGGGAATCACTAACATAACCTAAACCAAGTCCCCCCACTTTATTATTGTACCTGTATATGAAAATGTACCGCACCTTGTTGTCATCTTACTATTTTTCTTTTTTTTTCTTTCCTTCTTTTTCAGAAAAAAATCTGCATCATAGTCATCGTCACTGTTGTGTTAGCAATCATTCTTGCTCTTATTATATGGCAACTTTCATCATAATGTCCTTGTCTTGTAAATCCTTTCAATCATGTCCCACTCTTGTGAATCCGTAGGTGGCACATTTCAGTCTGCATGTTTATGGGGATGGAGTGTATGTACATGAGGGTGAGTAGTATGAACCCCTGCACCCCCCACCCACCCAAAAAATAGTAAAAACAACTCCTCTATTTTTTTTTTTTTTTTTTTTTTTTATCTTTATCAGATGTTTTTAATTAGGCTAACTCCAGAGAAGAATCATTTCAAACCAAACTTCAACCAGTAGCCATGTTGTGGTTTTTTTTTTTTTTTTTTTCCACCACATCGACTGAATATCTTACATTTGTATTTTGCAAAAGAAAAGTCAAAAGAAAACCTTTCTGCAACATTAATAGTTTTTGGTATGTTTTTGATTTTTTTAATTTTTTTTTTTTTTTTTTTATGTTAACCAAGGAGGGGGTCTCTCACTCTCTTATGAAAATTAATCAAGATCTAAAAAATTCTATTTGATTAACATCTTCATCTTAAAATTTATTTGTATAATTTAAGATGTGTGTAAAAAGAAAAAAAATTGAAAATCCAGTATATTTCTCAGGTTAATTTACACCTATTAAAAAAAAAATTCCAATATATCAGTAACTTATTTTTTGTTTGTTTCTTTTTCTTTTCTTCTATTTGTTTTTCTTTTCTCTTTATTTCTTATTTTTTCTTTCTTTTTCTTTTTTTGTCCCTTTTTCTTTCCTTTTTTTCATTTTCTGTCATTTTTCTGTTTCTTTTTCTTTTTTTTCTGTCCCTTTTTCTCTTTCTGTTCCTTTTTCTTCCTCTTTCTTTTCTTTTTCCTCTTTCTCTTTTGATGATCTTTCACCCTCAAAATTTTCATAAACTCCAAGTCAAAAAAAAAATAAGTTCACAAAAACAAATTCTTGCTTTGACTTCCAAATCAGAAATTGTCAAAACAAAATTTTTTCATACAATTGTAATTTTCTAATCTTTGTTCAGACAATTAAATTCCTTGTTTGTATTTACTGATGTTATTCCTACAATGCACTGGCTG
This sequence comes from Acanthosepion pharaonis, assembly GCA_903632075.3. Lineage (NCBI taxonomy): Eukaryota > Metazoa > Mollusca > Cephalopoda > Sepiida > Sepiidae > Acanthosepion > Acanthosepion pharaonis. The sequence goes on along the minus strand of CAHIKZ030005487.1, from coordinate 574,634 downwards.
ATTGATTCTACAGTGGCTTTCATCAGCTGAAGAATTTGTAAACAAAGGAGAAAAAAGAGACCTTTCCAATTTATATGTCCAGAATGCCATGAAAACTACAATGCAAAGGAGTTAAATTACCTGAATAATGTATTATTATATAATTACCTGAATAATATATTGTTATTATTATATAATTACCTGAATAATATATTGTTATTATTATATAATTACCTGAATAATATATTGTTATTATTATATAATTACCTGAATAATATATTGTTATTATTATATAATTGAATAATATATTGTTATTATTATATAATTACCTGAATAATATATTGTTATTATTATATAATTACCTGAATAATATATTGTTATTATTATATAATTACCTGAATAATATATTGTTATTATTATATAATTACCTGAATAATATAATAATAGAATATAAACAATTCTTTTTAAATTTATGGACAATGTATTCTTGTTGTAACACTTGATAATATAAATTTCTTATTACATGAAATATTATATTTTAGTGGCTAAATGTGTTTGAGTAGATACCTTTCTTTTTTAAGCTCTATGAATCATGTCTACCAGCTTGTGCATTTGACAGTCTTAACAAAGAACATGTGCTCACTGGGCATTTTCTTTATTGTTACTCTTGAGTGCACAAGTTCATTTATTAATATTGTCAAATGCACAAGGTAGTAGACATTATTTATAGTGTTTTTTTTTTCTTCAAAAAAAAAGAAAAGACAAAAGATTCCTACTCAAATTCATGTATCTACTAAAATAAAAGGTTTAAAGTTATATGAAATTAAGATTAAGTATTTTAAAAATCTGTTAATTCCATAGTATAACACACACATACATATACACACACACACAAGGGGATGCTGAAAATTTCTCAGCCCAGCCAAATCTGATGCTTGGTCATTGAAATAGTGATTTTTAGTAAATGGGTTAGACCAAAAATGTATATACTCAAATCTACTGTGAGTAAAGCATCAGCCAGGTGTTTTTTTTTTCAAGAAATAGGCTTCATCCAAAGATATTTCTAAAAAGTTTAATTATTCCTGTCCATCAAAGGTAGACATTTTGGTCAGCCAACAGTTCACAGTTAATGTTGAAGGAGGATTTACTTTTTTTTGTGTGTGCTCAAAATATGAGACCAGGGTAAAAATTATTTTCTTAGATACTATTAAAATCCATGGTTGATAAAGAAAAATGATGAGGAAAAAAAAATGTTTCATAAGGAAGGATTTTGCCATAGAAGCAGAGATAGGATTCAATTTTTTAAAATAATGATTTGTTGGTTAACCATTAAGAAAGGAAATATATATATATTCTTAACCATGGCAAAATTATATTTCTAAATAATCAATTGGAAATTATGATTGTGACTATTTGTATTGATTTCCTGTGATATTACGATTTTGCTATCATTGTGTCAATTTCCTCCCACTTTCTCTAATTATATATATATATATATATATATATATATATATATATATATATATATATATATATATATATATATATAATTTTTCCAATTTTTACCCTTGTTCCTGCCTCCTCATTTCTTTTCACTCTTTCCTTACAACTCATTTAAAGTCTTTCTTTTCTTCTTCTTGCCATTTTTCATTATTTCTTTGCCCAAACTCCTCCTGTTGTTTTGGTCTCCACTCCTTCTCTTGTTTTTACCCCCATTTTGAAACCTGTATTGAGCCAACTGCTACTTTTGTGTCCCTTCGTTTGGTAACACCCTCAACCTTTATAATGTCCCAAGCTTTGAAACTTTCACTTTTATAACCTTTGCCTTATTCTAACTAGTTTTACGCTCTATGCCACCAACACTCTTTGCTATGGATTCCCAACCCTCTGGTTTCCATGCATGGCACCCACCGCCTTCAGCCCCTTTCTTAGTAACTGCTTGTTCTCACACTACATCTGTCTGCTTTCTGCCCCATATTTTGTAACCCCTTTTCTCTAAATTTTCTGCTTTCATACTCTTGTTTTGTAACCCCAGTTTTAGATCTACAATCCCTCTGCTTTCAGCCCCTTCTTTTGTAACCCATATTCTCACTCTACATTCTTCTGCTTTCAGCCCCATCCTTTGTAACTCCTATTCTCATTCTCCATCTCTCTGCTTTCAGCCCCTTACTTTGTAATCCCTGTTCTCACTCTACATTCCTCAGATTTCAGCCCCTTCCTTTGTAACCCATATTTTTCTTCTGTTATACCTTTTCTTCATTTCCAATCTTTTTCATGATTCCTAACCCTATGGATCGTATAGCTTCCATTTGACTTTTGAGTAAGAGAGAAATACATTCTCTCTTTATATCTCGCAAAATAGTCCTTTATTTGACTACATTAACTGTACAAAGACCACATTTAAACTTTATCATGCATGCTTTTTTTTTTATTCCATATGTACCAAACATTTCAAATCTGCTTCCCTCAAAAAATAACTTGTTAAAAAAACCTGTCATTGGACATAAGACAATAACCATTTATGAGAAATGTTCAGTCAAATTTGACATAAAATCAATTGACAGATCAAATATATTAAGTCATTAACCTTTATCACTCTGTATGTGACTTCATATGCTGTACAAAAAGTTTATTCTGACATTGAAGGTGACTGATCCATGAACAATAGTGTGCTTGAATTTCATAGATGTGTTGTCATATCCTGCTATGGCAACGGAAAACAACTTTGAGTGAAATTAATAAGGATGATGCAATTGAAAGGCCTTGAAAAAGAATGCAGTAGAAAGGAAATTAATATTAATAATGCCGTTTCTCAAAGGTTAATCACTGTTAATCCCTTTGGGCTTAACTTTCTGAATTCTTGCTGATAAAGTGACAGTGGATTAACATTTTTTCCTAACTTGAAATACAAAATTTTATAAGTATTTAAGAAAACTAAATCTGGAGAGGAATCCTGCTAACAGAGCAGTATAATGAAAATCCTCTTTTATGAACTATTAACTTTAATATCAGTTTTTTGACTTCTTTTTACTGTCCATTTCAATGCAAACCACTTCATTTCTGAATTCAAGGTCTTAATACAGAAAAAAAAATAAAATTTTAAAATAATATATCTTAGTAAGTGTGAATTAAAAATTTAATTAATAATCTATCTTGTAGGATATTGAGAGTATTTTTGTATAATGTACAATTTATAATTAAATGTAATAAAGATTGTGTCCCCCCCCCAACCCACAAAAAATGGTTGACCAGATTACTTCTGGAAGATAACATTGCTTGATATAAAGAGATAGAGCATTAAAAGTTGTAGATAAAATTAAATGTTCACTTATCCTGTCCCTACTGAGTTTCATGGAGATTATATCTACTTTTCAGGGGAATTAATTGCAAAACTTGGAGTAGAGACAAAAGTGAATATTTAATTTTTTTTTTTATATATATATATATATATATATATATATATATATATATATATATGAAGAAAAATATATACGGAAAAAACAAAAAAAAATCCTTATATACAATTATGCAGTTTTAATGTTAATATGTCAACGTCGGACGTTTCGGTCTAATAAACCATCTTCAGAACATATTCATAAATTATAACATTATCAATACAACATGACAAAGACGATGTACATAAGACTTATCCAAACAAATAACTGAAAGGTCATTATAAGATCAGCGCTCCGTTTAAAACATGGTCACATGGTCATTAAAACTGCATAATTGTATATAAGGATTTTTGTTTTGTTTTTTCTGTATATTTCTGTTTTTTCTGTATATATTTTTCTTCATACTGTCGGATCTATATCCATATATTTGCTTACATATATATATATATATATATATATATATACAAATATAGATAACTATACTCGTTTCGAAAAACCCTTGAATTTTTGATTTGCCAATAATCAAATCAATCTCGAGGAGAAAAAAGGTTTTAAAAAAAGAAAGAGCGAGAGACATGAAAGTCTGTCGAAAAAAAAATGCACAGATACAGGTTTGAAGCCCAAAGAAAAAAACCCCGATACGAGTAAACAACTAACTAACAAAAGAGCTCAATGCAACCGTAGAGCAGACCTAGATACACCTAGTGAGCCAGACAAAACGACCCAGGTTTCACCTAAGCGGATCGTCTGGGAAAGTCGGCTTTCCCTGACGATCCGCTTAGGTGAAGCCTAGATAGGTTTGTCTGACTCACTAGGTTTTATATATATATATATATATATATATATATATATAAATAAAAAAAAGTGTTGAAAAATTATTGGCAGACTGACTTCCAAAATATCATGAAATATCAAAATTGGGGCTTGGATCTCTTTTCACCTCTCTGTGTAGCATAAAATACAATTAACATCTAGTTATTATAAAAATTGGTGTGTTTTATTTCAAACTGTTCAATGGTAGATTGTCAAAGGTTTTTTTTTTAATTATTTGGATTCTAACATTTAGGTTAATGGAATTTACTTACACATTTTTCTAAGATAGCAACAACTCTGTTACTGCTTATGGGCACATCACATTTAAACCCCAATTCCCGTGCAATCATCAAAGTTAAGCTACATCGATCCTGGTCAGTACCTAGATGAGTGACCACTTGGGAATACCAGCTTGAATATGTGGGTGGTATAATGGATAGTGGCCCAGAATTTTTAACTGGAGTGTCAAGTTCCAATATTTGTTGGGTTCGATGTATTCACTTACACACAAGTACCCTTGTGAATCCACATCTTCTCCCTTGGCTATGGGTTAATTAGTAAGACTTGTATTACTAAAACCATTATCTCCAAAGAAAAAGAAAATTATATACAAAATATTTAGATTTCAGCATTAAATGATGCATAAAATTTGATATGCCGCTAAACAAAAACAACCAAGTGTTGCTGCTAAGTTTGAGGGGAAGTTCATATTACACACCTCCTTCAGTAACCCTCTACCTTGAGTGGCTTTGGGGCCTTGCATTGAGTGAACATTAGCATAAAAAAAAGTCAAAGACTGATCAATATCTTATATAATTTCTGTCTGAATTTCTGGGATAAGGTGTTATTATTTATAATCAGATTAATATCCTCATTTTTGTTCTTATAGACGTTTCGGCCATTATATACTCTCTGGCCTTCTTCAGGTGTCTGTCAATCTATTTAACTTACAGGGAATTTCAAACTGAACACTTTTCTTGTTCTGCTGTCCATGTCTTGGGATATTTAAGCAATAGTTAATAAATGTTCACGTAACGTATCTCCTGACCAACTTCAAAGTTTCATGTCATACTACTCATCTGAGTGGCATTATCAAGAGTTTGATAGATAAATAATCTTTTATAGTTATGTGTCAAGCTCTTGATTTGAATAAATTGCTGGCACAGAAGCTTTTGTAAATATCTGAAAAACAGCCATGGAATAATTGTGGTAAGAAGTTAGATTTTTTTCCTTCCTAAAGAAACTTTTCTAATTAATTAATAAAATTACTTATTATTTTTAATGATAAATGGGTAGTATAAAACAATAACTTTATTGTATCTTGTTCAAGCAAGAGGGGAAAACAAATATAGGATATTTTTTTCTCTATTGCTCTAACAGTTATTCTTACACAAGAAATTCTGATGGGGGCTAAAAAATTTCTAGTCTACTTCACCCCAGTACCATCTCGGGTAAGACGATAAACTACATCCACTTCCTAGTTAAGATGATAAATTATATCCACTTCCTAGTTAAGATGATAAATTATATCCAACAGCAAGCCTCTGATCAAGAGGTTTTGAGGAGCATGGAACCACCTCTTAATTAACTCGTATTCTCAGGTCCACTCTGACCCGGGGTGGTAACACATGTTAGGCTCCCAGCTATAGGCAAATAGTTGACCCTCAAACTGGAATCAAAACACTATAAAAGTGTAAAAATAGGTTTTAATACCAGCAATATATTTTTATAAAAGCTTTTTACCACCAATACATATCTTGTCGGTATTAAATTAACCCATTGAGGTTGATATGTCGTAAACCAAAACCAACCACCCCCAGTAGAAATCAAATGTTAATATAACAAAATGAGTCCTCTAATATTGCAATACTAATAGCCTTTCTGAAGAATATTAATTAATTGGAGTAACTTTAATGTATTCCTAAAACTTAGTAGGCAGGGTTTTTTTTAATCACATTGGTTTTCGAAATACAATTACTGTTGTAGCATATCTATGGACGATAATGGGTATGTCCTCATTCACATATTTACAGTAGTAAATACTGTATGTTGATCTGCAGTTGGAGATTCATTGTGAAATTCACTTGACTCACTTCTAGCAGTTGACTACTTCTACATGCCGCTGGTGAATCTTATATGTGTTGTTCTTATTCTAAGTATTATCGTTCATTTCCAACCTTTGTGTAATTATTCTATTCAGTAACCTTCCCTAGGTTACATAATTACATTGATGAGCTGTTGAATGATATACACTGGGTACTGATGAAAAATATGGAGAAATAATCATATAAAAATATTTCTTAGCTTACTTCTAGTTTCCATCAAAGTCAAGCCATTGCACATCAGGGCAGGTTGACCTTTTCACATTTTTTAGAAAAATCAACAATGTACACTGTGAAAACTGAGGTTTTATGTGATAGGTATTGCAACCAAAAATTAGATTCAGTTCTTGAGCATTTAGTTTTAAAGATTGTCTAAATTCTCCAGGATTTTGCTTATAAACAGACTTCAAAATTTTACTATTTCAAGAATAAATCCAAATAAAGTTGATATTTTTTGTATTAGATACATTGAATGGAAAATACATTCAAACTAGAATTCAAATTATGAATCATCGTAAGCAAAATATGCTTTTTTTTTCTTTTTTACCATATTTGAATAGTAAAAAAAAAAAATTGTAAAAGATTACAAAAAAAGTCTTCTCAATGAATAAGATATTTTAGATCATTTGTTAGATCATAATTAATAAAAACAAAAAACTAGATAAAAGTGTATATAACATAATACTGCTGGGCAGAAATTATAAGACAAAATGTTTTAGATTTGCATTGTTTATTGAAAATCATGCTAAAACTACAGCACTTGGATAACATATTACATCATAATATACCTAAATTGTTCAGTATAACTTCCCTTTGAAGCAAATGAACGTTTTATTTGAATGTACAATGATTTAGTAATAATGTGCTTGTGCCATACATCTTGTCCATATAAGATTTGTAAAGCTTCAGAAAATTATAAATTTTATAATACTGTGTTATAAGGCTTTCACTGATCAATGGAATGAAATTCCAATGCTATAATTTGAACCTAAACCTAATCTTCAAACTGGTTTCCTCAAAAAAACGGAAAAAATATTTTGTCATTATTTATCCTGTCAAATTTGAACTTTCAAATTGAGTGCAATACCACAGTTCCAAAATCGACCTGCCCTATTGTACACTGACTCACAGAGAGTAATATTTTGAAAGGAGAGCCTATTGTGTGCATCTTGTTCAATTCCAACCATAGTCAACTTGTCAAGGTTGACCCAAGCCTTGTAAATGAAATTGAGTAGACTGAACTGTTTGGAAACTGTTGTTGTTTGTGCTAGCACAAAGTCACAAGTCATCATGACCAAGGCTTTGAGTGTACTGACCTTACTCAAACTGCTGAACATGCCTGATTATCCACTCTTTCCTAGAAAGCATAACTATAGTCTGCTCAGCATAATCGCAGTATAAACCACAAGTGGGCTCTTTGAGGGTTGAAGGGGAGGCACGAATTTTCCTGAGCAGGTGTTTGCAACAGGGATTGGATAGATATCCTAGCAGATGGGCGTGCTTAAAAACAAGTAACTGGCCATTATAAATATATATATATATATATATATATATATATATATATATATATATATATATATATATATATGCAAATATATGGATATAAATCCGACAGTATGAAAGAAAAATACAGAAAAAACAAAATTCTGAATATGCATTATTAATGTTAAAATAAAGTCGACGTCAGACGTTTCGGTCTATTTAAGACCATCTTCATGGACATTTTCATTTAAACATAATTAACATTATAACTTATAACAATTTAACACAAAAGACGATGGACATAAGAGCCCAACTAATTCAAACAGATAACTGAAATTTTATACAGATCAGCGTTCTGTTTAAATATGATCACGTAGTCGTCACGTGGGCGATGTTGTTAAGACTTAATCGAAGATGATTTCCAAAAATTAAAATATCAAAAAGTCGATTGTTAGAGGTACTTATATAAATGTCATTAGAATTTTTACATCCAAGAAGTACCTCATCTTTTAATGTTTTTCTTACAAAGGAAGCAATCCTAAAAGAAAATGGATTACTTTAATCTAAACACAGATCAATCCTACATTTGCTACATTTGATTCGTCGAAAAAATCTTTGCTTTTGAATGAGTTAATGCTGACCGAAGTTTTCAAAATGAATGTCAGGAATTAAGTTTTCCAATATGATAGGTGATAAAAAAAAATCACTTAGAAACTAAGGCAGCACTGAATTAACAACTTGTTGTGTTATATCCAATCTGTCATTTATTTTTATTTCTACTTTTAAATCAATGTATGTCATACTCCTTATACTGTTCTCATTGCAATGGATACCAAATTTATTTTACTTGAATCATTATGTGGAGGAGATTTCTTTTCTTAATCATTACTTCTTAGTCCATATTTTATTCCTATCAGTGATTTTTTTCCTTTTTCTTTCACTCATGAATTATTTTCTGCATTTAAATAAAAGCATGCTTCCTTTTCAACTGCCTCCTCCTCTTTGCCCCCACCTTTTTTACCTTTGCCACCACACTACGTCTTTTCTCCTTGTTTCCCCCCCTCTCTGTTTCCTTGTTTCCTTGTTTTTCCCCTTGTTTCCCTCCCTACTCTGTCTTTTCTCCTTGTTTCCCTCCCTACTCTGTCTTTTCTTCTTGTTTCCCCCCCTACTCTGTCTTTTCTCCTTGTTTCCCCCCCCTCTGTTTTTCTCCTTGTTTCCCCCCCCTCTCTGTCTTTTCTCCTTGTTTCCCCCCTACTCTGTCTTTTCTCCTTGTTTCCCCCCTACTCTGTCTTTTCTCCTTGTTTCCCCCCCTTTTCTCCTCTTCTTCTTTTCTCCTTGTTTCCCCCCCTCTGTCTTTTCTCCTTGTTTCCCCCCTACTCTGTCTTTTCTCCTTGTTTCCCCCCCTACTCTGTCTTTTCTCCTTGTTTCCCCCCTACTCTGTCTTTTTCTCCTTGTTTCCCCCCTCTGTCTTTTCTCCTTGTTTCCCCCCTGTCTGTCTTTTCTCCTTGTTTCCCCCCTACTCTATTTTTGTCTTTGTCAGTATCTCTCCCCTGTCGTTTCTCTTTGTTCCCTCCCTCCCTCCATCGTTTCTCTTTGTTCCTCCCTCCCTCCATCGTTTCTCTTTGTTCCCTCCCTCCCTCCATCGTTTCTCTTTGTTCCCCTCCCTCCCTCCATCGTTTCTCTTTGTTTCCCTCCCTCCCTCCATCGTTTCTCTTTGTTCCCTCCCTCCCTCCATCGTTTCTCTTTCCACTTCCTCCCCTTTCTACCTTTCCCCACTTTTCCTCTTTTCTCTCATTCTTTCTTTATTCATTTCTTTCCCTCTCACATATTTCTATCTTCTATTCTTTTTTTCTTTTTTTTACTTTCTTTCCTACTATATATTATCAATTTCTTTCTTCTTACACCATCTTCTCAATTGTCTTCATCATCAAATTGTGCCTGCTTCTTGCTCTCTTTCCTCCCCTACCCCAACTCCCCTCCTCACGTAATTCTGTGCAACAAAACCAGGAGAGGAAACAGAATTCCTCTGAATATTGTGTTATCAATCGGTTAATATTAAAGAAAAAAAATACATGGTTAAATACTAAAAAAAATATTGTTTCAAATAAAGATTTTTTTATTAAATGAAATTAAAATAATTTTATCAATTTGTTTCTTTTTTGTTATTTATTTGTATTTTTGTTTATTTTGTGTTAATGGCTGAATTATTTTTCCATTTCAATATTTTTACTGAGGTAACCTCGTTAGCTTGTTTATGCAGATTGGCTAATTTTTATAAAAACTGAAAACAGAATCAACATTTCAGCCAAGGATATTACTTTCACCTTGTACTAATTCTCTTGGGAAAGGCATAAATCCAATTTCTTCTCCCTTTAGATAGTTATTGGTAAAATATACAGCAGACTAGACTCTTCAGCCTTAGTCATGCAACCAGTTTAAAACAATAATCCATTAGGAAAAACAACAGCAAACCATTCTCTGACCTTTCTCAAGAACTGCAGATAATAGAGTAAAAATTTATCTTTGGCGAATAATAATCATGTTTTTTTTAATATAATGGTAAAACATTAGCTAGCTGATGACTCCATTGCCACTAATTTCTTACCATTATGTCAGAGGTATTTCTGCCACACCCTGTACATATTAAGTAATAAGTATTTTGAATAATAGAGATTATTATCAAAAACAGAAATGATTTACACTATTTACGTTGTTTGGTCTGTTGTCCTCATCTTTATTGTTTTATCCATGACGTTTCAGCAATTGTAAGCTCTGGCCTTCTTCAGGTTTCAAACTGAACCCTTTATTTAGTCCACAGGGGTAGATTGTTCTAGTTCCACATGCCATGCCTTTTCTGGATGTCTCAGTTTCAGTTAATTCCCTTTAGTAACTTGACTCTCCAAGTGTTTGTTCACCTCTGCTGTATCCAGGTATTGAACTCACAACTCTTTGGGATTACATGACGTTTCAGCCATTGTCCCCAAGGACACAGCCCAGTCGATAAAAGCAATCATTGAAGTAATCCAAAACTGACATGACCCAAAGAGTTGTGAGTTCAATACCTGCCCACAGCAGAGGTGAACAAAAACTTGGGAGTTGAATTACATCCAGAAAAGGTATGGCATGTGGAACTAGAACAATCTACCTCCGTGGACTAAACAAAGGGTTTTTTTCAAAATTCCAATGTATATCACCTGAAGAAGGCCAGAGCATACATCGGCTGAAATATTGTGAATATGACAACAATGTAAATAGTTACAATACCTCATCTCAGAAATATAGACAGAGCAATGATGTAGGACTAAAACTAATACATTTTGGAAGGAAATAACCACAGTCAGTGCTTCAATAATCTTGCAAAGTCCCTGGTCTGATGTTGTATTAATAGAAAAGTCTTTAAATGTAAGATTCCCAAAGTGGGTGGTTCCACCTTCCTGGGACAGTGAAAAGAGCCACTGTGGTGGTAGAATGCTTTGGAAAAAAAGTGAAGGTGGCATTAAAACCAAATAATAATTTTTACTTTTGATTACAAAAAGTCACTGATAATTGAGGAATGTGTATGCTTGACAAAAATTGACATAAAATTGACATCAAATTTATCCATCAATGCATGTTATTTTTTATTGTCCAAAGTCTGAACGTTTGTTTGTATTTTGCTAATGTTATCTGGACAGGGCAGCTTATGCCACACGTTAACTAAGATCAGACAGCTGCAAGGTCCATTGCTCTAGTGTTTTAGGTGGAGCAATACAGTAATGGATGTTCATCTAGTGACATCATATCTAACATGTTTAACCAACACGAAACTGTCAGGTCATGTATCTCTTTAGAACACTCTTTTGTTTGTGGTTTTTAATTAAACTTTTATTGCTGAAGACTTGATGCTAAGAGACATGACCTACTTGATTAAAAGACTTGATGCTAAGAGACATGACCTACTTGATTAAAAGACTTGTGAGTTCTGGTTCTGGTTGTGCTAAAAAGTCATAAATTGGTTTAGTGAAAGAAATTGACAAGAGTGGTTAGTGCTCTTATGCAGAGTCAGAATTTTTCTCAATATGCAATAAAAGAGAATCTTAATAAGGTGAGGGTCAGAAAATGACTTCTTTTATATGCTGTGTCCCTTCAGGATGTAGGCGATCTTAGTTCTCCAGTTCCTTGTAGCTTTTTTTGTCTTTTTGTTATTTCTCCCAGATCCTGTTCTGCTATGCATTTGCTTAAACCCATTAAGTATGTCACGCATTTTTTTTCCTCTGTTCCTCAATCGGTCCTGTGAGTATCAGATTTTCCAAGCCCTCCTTCCTTATTACATGTCCCAGAAATTTCAAATGCTGCTGCCTGATGTCAAGTATAAGTTTCCTCTTTGTTTCCATTCTCTCCAAAACCTCATTGCTCATCACATGTTCAGCCCATAGATGTTCAGAAAGTGCAAAATTTTACAAATGGGATAGACTGATCAGAAAATTTCATCAAAAAAAATATATATATAAATAAATAAGCTCCCCCTCCCCAAACACCAAAAAAAAAAAATAAAAAAAAAACAATATTAGGCCCCTAAAAAGCATCAACTGATATTGAAAATATTAGCTAAGCCTAGAAAATGGAATAAGAACAATTTATGGCTGTGGTTTGAATATCGTTTGGTTACCAATTATGTTGACACAAAGCTGAGGGCTGCAAGTGTAAACTACCAAAATTTGTTTTAACCCTTTAGCATTCAACATGCTCAAAGCCTCCCCATAGATATTGGCTCTTAATCATCAACCTGCCATAAACCCTCCCATATATATATTCTGCCATAATATAAGACATCATCTTACTTATTATAAAACGCAGATTGTGTGTGTGTGTGTCTGTACGTTTATATATTGGATCGGATTTCCTACATTTTTCAACTGATTTTAACAAAACTTCACAGGACTGCATAAAATTACCTTGCGGTGGTTCTGACAGTGCAAAACATTGGAAAAACACAATTGTTTTTGCACAAAATCAATTTGAAATCACGATTAAAATGCATCACTGTCACGAGAATGAAAGGGGGACAACTCATATCAAGTTATACTTATTATAAAACCCAGGTTGTTTGTGTGTGTGTGTTCATTTCTATATGGGATCAGATTTCCTACATTTTTCAACCGATTTCAACAAAACTTCACTTTTTTTTTTGGCAGGTAGTGTTTCTTATTGTCTTGCATACTTTTTCTTTATTTTTACATTCAGAATGTTTTAAAAATTCCATTTACAAGACAATTGTTTATAATAAAATTCTATTCAATCGGTAGACTCATAACGATTGAAAACAATGTTTTTGTTTCAGTTTGGGTTTGACCAAGTCGTAAAAAAAAAAACAGGTAACACTTTGGCAGTATCTTCCTCATTAGAGCACACTCACATTGAAAACAACCTTCTGTCACCCTGGGAATATGAGTAAATAAGGATCAAAGTGTAGTATCAGTTCTCTCTTCCTCTTCATATTATAAAGGATACATTGTCCTGGAAATTCTAACCCTGCAGCAGCACCTCCCTCATAGTGCTGAAGAGGAAAGGTCGATAGATACGAACATCACCATCACAGATGGAGGAGATACTAGATAATTTTTGTCCTTGACCTATATCTAGGCACCTCCGCATGAAACTAGATTGGTGTCACATCCTACACTGTGGGGAGGTGGGTAAATACTGAGATCTCAGTGTAGCATCTGTTGTTATTTCTGCTTTGGCACAGTTTATGGTTTTTTTTTGTAATAAGGAATGCTTAGTCCCAGGGACTCTACATTTATGTCAGCACCTCCCATATTTTACTAAAGAGGGATAGTTGATGGTGATAAACACCAGCATGACACTGGTCGCAGAGACTCAGCAATTATTGTCTTGGCCCATATGTGTACCCCACATGAAGCTGACCTTGTATCATATCCTAATGCTGTGAAGAAATAGTCATACCATCATGTAACAAGGGTTAACAGAAAAGAGAGCTAGTGAGTCAACATTTAAACCAACCACTCTCCCATAATTGCCTTACCTTTTAAGATAGTACCAGAAAGTTACTGTTTTTGTTACCAGCCAAACTCCCTCCCCCAAACACACACACAAGTTTTCACTACAAATGATCATACTTAGTAGTGGGTCATTGAATGAAAAAGTAGAAAGAAATCCTATGTAACATGTTTCGATCTTCAAAAGGACTTCTTCAGACTAATGTCTTTATTGACAAAATCATGTACATGTAGCAAAAGGGAATGAAATATAACAAATGATGGTTATAGTGAGAAATGATAAAGATCAAAGTATACTTAACTTTAAATTTCTACATTCAGTGTATCTAGATGCACAACCTAGCAGACCTCATTCAAATTTCTATACTTTTTAATCATTTCACCCCAAGCAAGGTGGGAATGCCACTAATACACAGGAGGTTACAGGTAATGAAAGTGAAAGGAGAGAATTGAAGAGAGAACAAAAGAGGGGTTTCAAGAAGAGAGAAAATAGTCATTGATGTTGCATTTACATTTTTGAAGTATATATAACCTACTTAACATGCTTGTGTAAATGCATGGCAGAACAGTTTAGAAGATAGCAAAAAGACAAAATTTACTTAGAACTACAAAGCACAGGAAGCTGTGGAGAACCATGATGACCCAAGTCCTGAAGGGACACGGTATATAGTAAAAGAAGAACAAGCTTTTGTAAATGGTTAGCAGGATAGGTTTTCGGAGAGATAGCAAAATGATAAAATTTACTAAGAGCTACAAAGCACAGGAAACTGTGGAGAGCTATAATCACCAACATTCTAATCGGACATGGCACATAGTAAAAGAAGTTTTTGTAAATGGGTGGCAGGACAAGGTTTTGGAGAGATAGCAAAATTTAGTAAGGGATACAAAGGACAGGAATTTGTGGAAATCCATGATTGCCAATATTCTGAAGGGGCATGGCACATAGAAGAAGATTGCTATGAATGTTGGAGTTGTTACTGTTGCCTTCTCCTTGGTGACTTTATCGAGACACCATCATAATTAGCTGACTTTTGACTCTTTTGAGCTTACATCCTTTTTAATAGAGCTTATATTTCATCCTATAGGCTGGCTAACACCCTTATTCTAAAGTGAGGTAGCCACTTTGATCTCTAACAATCTCATAAAAACAAAATAGGGAAAAAAACATTAATCTTCTTATTCAATGACTTACTGGACAATTAATATTGCAGTGAATATGTGGAGTGGGTCACTGAATATCTCACATGAAGGTTTGTGTTGATGTGGATCTCACTACATGCCAAGTGATGAAAGTAGAAATTCCATCTTTCAGTTTGCTTTGGGTTTACTAAAGAATTTTATGTTCCATGAAAGCCTTTATGTAGCCGTATGCTTATTTATTATTTCCTGGAAGTGCTGAGGCAAGGGTCTCATAGGCACCCCACAAATCTATAATACAGGAGCACCCTACTCTACTACATCTCAATTTTCATAAGGTATGGTATCCACCTGTCTTGAGAGACTATGGATCTGCTCCTGCTCTTTCCACGGTGCAGACCTGAGTAGGGTATGTTTTATGAGAGATTGGTAGTTGCCCATGAAGCATGTCTGTCTTCTCCATGCCACCAATATGGTCAGTACTGCTTGGAACCAGTGTCATTGCAGGAGTTGCCAGAATGATATTGAACTTTCTTCAGAACTCTGGCTTCAGCTTTCAATTGTTGTTCTTTTCCTAGTCTGGTTGCCAATCATGGCTACAGAGCCCAGACTACCCTACTATTTACCCATAGTTGAAGGTTTTGAATTCGGAGTTTTTCCTTCTCCTAGACCGGTTGCCATGCAAGATTATAGAACTCATTCTGTCCTCTCTTCATATAGAATACAAATTTTATTATTAGGTTGGTGCAAAAATAATGTCGTTTTTTGACCTTCACCTTAACGTCAAAAAACGACATTATTTTTGCACCAACCTAATATATAACCTAATCATGTACAATAATGAATCATATGCAATATAGTTGAACAATTAAACTGGAAAAATTGAAAATAAATATAATTAACATTAACTTGAGATTTTTCTTGAAGTTGAATAATTTTAACCCATTCAACATTATGGATAAAAAGAGCGATTTCTCTACAGTTTTTATCAAGACTTTGCATGAGCAAAACAAATTCACAGATTTAGATGGGGGGAAAAAGAACCCAGAATAACATCAAAATTTTTAATTTGTAATGTATATAAATGTAGGTGTGGGGGGGCAAATGTGGATAAGATAGTGAGGGTCACAAAGCAGTGCTCAGAGCCCCCTATTAGGCAGGGAGAAATCAGAGATAGTATTTGCCAGCCCTGTTTTCTGCATTTGATCAATGTATTGATGAAATCCCTTTAAAAACATAATTTTATTCGTTACAGAATTCTAATGTCCATTAAAGAATTCAGTATCATTAATTGAACTAATTAATTAATTAAACAATATGTCAAATGATATAAAAAGAAAAAAAAAGCAGAATCTTTATTTTACAGTTTCATTAGTCTAAAAAATAAATTCTTATCCAGGATATCATGGTTCTGGATGAACTCTTATGTGCCACCTTTTTCCCAGCAGCCATTTTGACCTTCATTACAAAGAGCAACATTGTATTTGATACACTCCTAATACATTCATTTATGTGCACCTTGCTTTCTCTTAGAACAGTTCAAACAGAATTTCTTAGACCCCCCCCCCACAGCTAACGTCCATTTCAAATGAAAATTCCCAACAATTTTTTGCAATCGCCAAATGGATTTGTTATTTGTTGTATCCTTAAAGAAGGTTACAAACAAAGGTGGCACTCAAAGGAACAGCAACATGGGCATATATGAAAGAAAGAGGTTTATTGTAAAAGAGAATACACTACTGAAAAACAGGGAATCAGTTAACAGGCTATTAATTCCCAAAGCAAGGTTATTTACCTCACCTCCCTGCAAAGTAGGATGTGGCACAAAGCCATTTTTTAATGCAGGGAAAAACTCAGCCTATAGGCTCGGGCAAAAATTCCCCATATACATGGGGTCAGGTAGCTGTGTACTACCCCAGATAAGACTCTGCCCTTGTTCTTCTCTGTCTTAAGGCAAAGAGTTTGACCAGCTGGAGACAAATCTTCAACTAATTCCTGAAGCAAGTCCACCAGGTATATCCTATGCTTACTATATATATCTACCAATATAGTCAGTCCACATATGCAATAGGAAGTGTGGGACATTCCATTATGACATTATTAAATTTGTCCAAAACACTGTCCAGTAATTACAGATAATAATCAATGTGTCTTGCATCCCCTGAACGTGGATTTTAAGATACTTTCTTTGTTTTTGAGCTTGCTAAAAAAAAAAAAAACAAAGTCATGATACTGAGTCAGTCTCTGGATAGACAATCACTATCTAAGGCTGATCCAACTTATCTCCTTTGTTAATTACTTATTCCAATAAACCCACACTATCACCATGACTACTCAATATACCAATGTCTTCTTCAGAAGAAATTTTCCAAAAACATTTTCATCACTTGAATTATGTTATTGTTAAAGATGACACCATATTGAATTTTTGTTTTTGCTAGAAACAAATATAAACTTCCCTGAATAGATTATTGATAAAAGCAAAAAAAAAATGGCTTCGTTTATAATGCAAAAATATGTAAATTTGGAATTTTTGTTTATGTCATACAGGATTTTCAAATTACATCACCATCAACCAATGAAATTACAAAAGGCTTTGTTGTTGAAAGTGATCCATGGACACAATGGCAACCATCAGTATTTTATGATTTTGTTATATACTGTACCTATGAACACTAATGGGTATGTCCCAATCCTCATAAATATGTTGGACAGTATTGTAAGTGGGGGTAATATGCTGTCTAAGTAGTCCACCACTAACAGTGGTTTACCTACTTCATGCCACTGGCGAGTATTGTATTTTGTCGATGTTATAAAGATTACCATTTACATTTCCAAGCTCCATTTTGGTTATTCCTCATTCAGTAACCCTTTTCTAGGTTACAACACACCTGGACAAGTTTTTGGTCCTTTGTATAAGAGTTAAGGTTTCTAATGTGGAAGGAAGGCTTGGAAAATCTGATACTCACTGGACAGATAGAGGGCAAGAGGGATAGAGGTAAAAAAAAATGCATAATGTACTTAGTGAGCTTCAGTAAATTGATGGTGGAACAGGAAGTTGTGGAGAGCCATGGTCACCTATGTCTTGAGTTGACATGACACATAAAGAAGAATCTTTTTCTTGCAATCATCCACCACAAACAAATTTGTTATCAACAAAAGAATGTTTTCTCTTCTCTGGCTTAGCATACTGCATCAATAGTGAAAGATAAAAATCCATCACATCCGTTTTTCGTTATAGCAAAAAACGTGAAAAATATGGATAAAATCTGATCACATTAATTTTCGTTATGGTAAATAGCCAAGGTGAGGCCAAAGTGGATGAAATGGCTACACTCTGTTCATATTTTGTACCAGTGCTACTACCACTATTGATGTTAGCAGTTTTATGGAAATTATTTTTGTTTTGTTAAAATATCTGCAAGAGAAAAATAGATGCAATAAATTCAGTTAATGAAAGAAAAGGCATTAAAATAAAGAAGAAAAAAAAATTAAGATTTTTTTTTTTCTTTAACAAAAAACTGAACGCCAAGAGCAGAGAGTAAACCTTTCTTGGCTTGACCATATCAAGTCAACAGCTTAAGTAGAAAATTTAAAAAGAAAAAAACATTGTGGCTTTTAATTGAATATTAATTAATGAAACGTAGCTCCCTAATTACTACATGATACATAATGTGTATGCATGTGGAATATTAAAATTTGTTGCTGAAAAAATGTTCTAAAACATTTTGTAAATTTATATCAGAATATAAGTCCCAGAAAAAAAACATTTTTCTTACCCACCCACTTTGTGTAAATATTTCAATATTCATTTCTGTCCTTCTTCAAAATGCATAATTGTGTTAATTTCATCTAAAGACAATGTCATGTGATAACAGACATCAACGCAGTTTATTCGTCAGGGGAAGACAACTCTGTAAATTCGACCAGACAGTGAATGATTATCTGCCCTTTGTTCAACCACACTTCCAGAGCAGATGTTAGGTCTTGATTTATTGCTTTTGTGTGTGTGTGTGTGTTTTTTTTTAATGTCTGATGTTGATTTGCATAATCATCTAGCAACAACTTCTGGTAAGTAAAATTATTGTTTTCTATTTTATATATTTCTATGTATGAAAAATTTATCAGAGTTAGCCTATAGAAAACAGGTTTTATACATTTATATGTATATAAATTTTATACATTTCTATGTATCTTTACATATAAATCCTTACAAAAATTTATTTTGTAAGTGTTTTTTTTTTTTTTTTTTTAAACATATTTGTTCATTCAGGACATTTCTCAGAACAGTAAGCACTACTTGGCAGTGGTTAGTATCTCTCCAAATAATACATAACAGTTCTAAAATTAAAAGACAAATCAACCAAAATTATTCCATGACCTCATTTCTCAATGCATTAATATGTTTTTAGTTGTGTCTTTGGCTTCTCAATATGTATCAGGTCATATTGGGTTACATAGTATTGGCAGAAGTTTCGTGTCTTTGCCAAGGGCATGAGTACAAACTAAATTGGCCAGGATTTGAACTCAGTTTGCCAATTTAATTTGCCATTTTAACCATCAGGCCAACTGTACATGACTATAACATTTTAATAGAGAATATGAGATCAATCTGGAACGTATCCATTCACTTTGAATATCTCAAGAACTGGCTATGCAGTTTTGATGTAATTTGTAATTTTGATGTAATCTGATCAGAGGTGACCTTGAATGCATATCCAGGTAACAGACACCATTTAGACCAACTATAATACATCTCTGTAGCTTTTTAATAGAGAATATGAGATCTATCTGAAACAGATCCATTCACTTTGAATATCTCAATCTCTTTTTTTTTTTGTTTTGTTTTATTAATCATTTCATCTCAAAGAAGCCTGTACTGCCCTACTATGCAGAGGGTTACAGAGAGTGGAAGTGAGAAAAAAAATAACTAGGTATAATGGGGATTGAGGAAAGGATAAAAGCTGAACAGGGGTTATAAGACAACAGAAGATTGCATTTATCAGGGAAGCAATTAATTAATTATTGCGAAACGGAGTGTCTCTTGCAATGTGTCTCACTGACAATGGTTTGAGGTAATGCTTTCTCCATCATTCTGGCTGGCAGAGGATAGAAAATAAAATTGTTTATAGTTACTTTGTTCAAACTTTATTTTTCAATAAAAGCAATTAAGTGGAAGGGAGTTCCACTGTCAGGAAGTGCAAAAGAAACTGTCGGAGTAGAAGTGGCTGTTATATTTAACTATTTCAACAGTAAAAGGGTGGGACCTAAATGCCAATCTAGTAGCATGTAGTCAGGGCACCAGGGAAAAAAAGCTGAACTGATCAGAGGCAACCCTAACAGTATGTAATAATGAATATGAGATCTATTTGGAATGTAGCTATTCACTTTGAATATCTCTAGAACTGGTTGTGCAGTCTTAATAAAATTTGGCAACTGATCAGAGGTGACATTAACTGTATATCCAGGAACAGACACCATTTAGACCAACTCCATAATTCCATAACTTTTTAATATAGAATATGAGAGCAAATGTCTGAGCCACTGCAGTAAAAACTGCAAACATCAGGAAATGTCTTTTTTTTTTTAAAATCATTTTATCACAAGCAAGGCTATAATGCCACTAAGACCCAAGCAGATTACAGAGCGTGAAAGATAATGAGAAAACTTTAGTGAAGAGAAAGGACTAACAGGATTCAGAAAGACAGAAAATGGTGATTGACATTGCATTAAATCTTTGAAGATTGTAGTTAGCAGGGAAGCAGGAAATCAGAAGGGAGTCTTACATGCAAAAAAAGAAAGTATTAGAATAGAATTGAGGGAAGTTCAACAGCAAAACAATGAGACCTAATTGCCATTATAGTAGCAGTCAAGGTACTAAGCTCATCAGAACAATATTGTACAGGGTGTAGCAGAAATACCTCTCACATTGTTGTAGCATACCTACGGATGATAATAGGTATGTCCCCATTCACATAAATACAGTAGTAAATACTGTATGTTGGTCTGCAGTTGGAGATTCATTGTGGAATTCACGTGACTCACTACTAGCAGTTGACTACTTCTTATATGCGCTGCTGGCAAATCTTATATGTGTTGTTCTTGTCTAAAGTATTATCGTTCATTACCAACCTTCATTTGAGTATTCTATTCAGTAACCTCTCTCTAGGTTACAACACACATATAATGGTAAGACAAGGGGCACTTCGACATGTAATGGTTAACAAGCTTATCTCACTAGAACACTTACAACAGTGGTGAGTTCAATCCTAACTGGGTGGCCCGTACTTTTGGCCTTGTGCCACATCTAAGCTACACTTAGAAAGTCACCATAATGGTAAGATATTAGCTAGATAAAGACACAATTGCCACTAATGTCTTACCATTGTTATTTTTGGGAGGTATTTTTGCCACACCCTGTAAAAAAGACAGAAGCCAGTTTTACTTTAGTTTGTGATTTTTACACAGGAATATTAATATATGTTAGAAATTTGTATTGATGTTGGCAAATTTTTATGATAAGGAAGGCTTAGGAGATTGGCGAAACGTAACATTCTCAATTTTCTGTTGTTTTGGTTTTAAAGAAGTAATTATTTTTTATTGTTGCTTTGAATGACTTGAATTAAACTATTGTCTTTGTTTTTTTTTTTTTCTTTTTCTTTTGCAGAAGAAGATTGCAATCCTGGTGTGTTTGGTTATTTTGGTTTTAGTGATCGTTTCAACAGTAAGCGGAGTATTTGGAGGTTGAGTATTGAAACAAAGTGTGCTCTCATCTGTCAATCAAGACAATGTCACCTCCCACTTTGCCTATTCTTACTCCTACCAGCTTGTTGATTGGCTAACACTGCTTGTTCTATATGGGCCAATGAAAACTCTTTACTCATCAAACAAATCTTAGCATGCTGCTGAATGGAAATTTCCCACTTTTCCCCCCCAAAACAAGAAAAATTAATTAGGAAAATAATTAATCTTTAAAAAAAAAATTTAAATTTAAAAAATTAAATTGAAAATTTAGAAATTTTAAAATTTAAAAAAGAAAAACAAAAAAAAGGATTTTTTAACATAAAAATAACTGTTTTTTTCTTTTTTTTTTTCTTTTTTTTTCTTCTAAAAAACCTTTGAAGACCCATTTGGTTTTATTGTGGGTTGCCATTCTAAGTATGAATATTGGGTTTGAATATTTCTGAGAACAAAAATAATGAAAAAAAATGATTATCTAAAAATACAAACCTTCTTTTTTTGTGTGTGTGAATGTGTTTTTGTATGAATGCCTCATGTATTGCAATTGTTTTTTTTTTCGTTTTTTTAAAATTCTCTCTCAATTAACATATTGTTGTAGATGTGCATTGAAATCTATCGAATCTAACTTATTGCCAATGCAAAAAAGAAAAAAAAAACACTTTTTAAAAATTTTTTTCTTTGTTAAAGGAATTATTTATTATTTATTTCTGTCTTTAATTTTGTTTATGTTTTTGTTTTGTGTTTATTCCTGTGGGAGGGTTTTTTTTTTGTTAGCAAAAATTGTTTTTAAATATAAAGCGGAAAAATAATCTTTCCAACAAATTATTTTATTCTTATTGAAAATTTGTCTTGTAAAATATTTGTTTTTTTTTTCCTCACATTCTCATTTGTTTTTTGTTTTTTTTTAATTTAACATTCAATCACTTTGAAATAAATTGAATCAAGAAAATTGTGTTAATTTTTTTAAAAGAAATATAACAAGAAAAAAAGCAAAAAAAAAACAAAATACAAAAGAAAATTGCAACAGGGATTTTTATGTTCAAATTGACAAAAGAGTAACTTTAAAAAGAAATAATTGTATTTTTTCCTTCTTCTTCTCGTGATGTTTTAAGAAGAGGAGAGAAAAAAAATTGAAGAATTTTTATTGGTATTTCGAAGAAGAAAAAAAAAATAGATTTCACTGAAGGAAAAAGAAAAAATTTTTCCAAGCATAAAAAAAAAAATAAACATAAAACATCTGTTAATTTTTTTTTTTCTTTTTCAAATATATTTCTGAAATTGTTGTCATAAAGTTTCAATATGCAACTTTTTTCTTTTCATCTCCCCACCTTCCCACCTTAACCCCTTTCCCCTCACTCATCACCTTACCGCCGCCACCACCGCCACCACTACCACAACCACTCTACCCAGAAAAATATCACAAAGAAATAAAAACATTTTTGAGTAAAATTTTCAATGTTTTTGCCCAATTTTTTGTTTAAAGACATTTGCCCACCCCCCCAACCTACCCTCAATTTTTATTTTTCTAAATACACTAATTACTTACAAGAAATGAACAGTTGCATAGACAGATACTTACATTTAGTCATAAGCGCATACATATGAAGGGAGGTATATATGTATTCATATATACATGCACACATACATACATACATAAATGTCTTATTGAAAAGTATAGAAATTCTATGTCTATTAGATGTATGCATCTTCTTTTCTAAATTGTGGATAATCTTCGGCAAACATGTCTGCTGGAGATGCACAAAGTATGCAAAATTAAGGCCATGTCCAAGATTTTAACTCTCATGAGTCATCATCAGGAGTGTGTACAAGTAAGATGAAGAAAATTACAATTGTTTTACATGGTACATTTTAAAATGTCATTATATTTCTAAACAGAATCAGATAAATCCTAACACTGGAAGTCTTTTAGGATATGGGCTACAATAACATATATCAGTCATGTGTGATGAAATTTTTTTTTTTATATGCATTGGAGAATGTGGGGTTTGAGACTATAATTATTTTTAGATGCTGGGTTTGAGACTATAATTATTTTTAGATGCTGGGTTTGAGACTAATTATTTTTAGATGTTGGATTCCAGACTATAATTATTTTTATTGAAGTATGGTTGTTTTTGTTGAATGTAAATGGCTTTAATAATCTGTAGCCTTTTTTTATTATTGGATTTATGGATTATTTTGGTGTTTGTAAGGAGCTGTCTAATGTTGTTATATTTTTTGTGGTGCTTGTTATTGTGCTGTTTAATAGCACTTTGTTCAGATAAATGGCACATTAGTCTGTGTGAAAAAGTTGTTGTTGTGTAACCTATATAAACTACATACTGTTTATTATTTATAGAGATACAATCTCCAATTGAATTTCAACATGGACATAGTCTTGATTTTGGATATTTTGTGCCTCCCCAGAGGACAGGTTTGCAGATAATTATTCACAATTTAGATGGTTAAATTTTAGACATAGAATGTCTATAGTTTTCAATAAAACATGTTTAAAAGAACACTTGCTGACTAATTATATTAAAAATAAATGTCTGTATAAGTGGAGGTTATATTTATATATATATATATGCTCACACATGCATATAGTGGGGTATGTTTGTGTATGCCTTCACATCTGTGTATTTATGCATATATATACTCATGCATGCATCTGTGTATATCACACACACACACACACACATATCTATATATATAAAACTGGTTTATTATACAAGAGCACTTATACATACATAAATATCTATCAATTTATGCCCACTTTCATGTATATGTAATTCTCATATACATATGTACACATACTGATTTGAATATGACTTTTGTGTGTGTGTGTGTGTGTATATATATATATATATATGTGTGTGTGTGTGTGTGTATGTGTACATATCTGTGATATGTATAAATGTGTTTATATATATATGTGTGTGTGTACATATCTGTGATATGTATAAATGTGTTTATATATATATGTGTGTGTGTGTGTGCACATATCTGTGATATGTATAAATGTGTTTATATATATATATATAATGTGTGTGAGTAATATGTATCTGTGTATATTTATTTATGTGTGTATAGATATATATATACATAAAATGACAAAACAGGTATAAATCATCATGTGTTATAACAACATCTATTTGCAATCTTGGCAAAGCACTAAAATAGTCATACTAATTTTGATTAAATTATATAATAATAATAATAATGTTTTTATAATGTCAAATATAATAAGAACATTTAGTAATTTTGAGACATGCTAAGGATGATAATGCTTTATAATTTTTGCAGAATACTAAAATAATAATCATCTCATAAAAACATTATATTGAAATCCTAATAAACAATATTAATAGTAGATTTTGAATATGAATGAAAATATCAATAAACTGACACATCTGCCAAATAGGAATGATAGAAATGATTAATAAAAGTCAAAGAAGAAATAATAATAGTCATTGTGATGATCATAATAAAAGATATTAATAACAGGCAAATAATAATAGGTATAAATGTGATAATGATAATTGTTAGTAATAATAATGTCATAACAATAGTAATCATAATAGTGGTAATGATAACAATGTCATAATGGTAATAACTAATAAAAATAATGTCATAATAATAATCAAATTGGTAATGATAATAATAAATTATAGTAATGATAATATGAAGGTAATAGTTAATAATAAATGATAGCCATAATAATAATAGTTAACAAAGTGGTAATGATAATGTTATAATAGTAACAGTTAATAATAATATCATTTAAGGTATACATCTTAATAATAATAATAATGTCACAATAGTAATAGTTAATAAATCATTGTCCTAATAATAATAATAGTCATCCAAGTGGTAATAATAATAATGTCATAATAATGAAAATAAGTTATAGTAAGTAATAATAATGCCATAATGGTAATAGTTAATAATAATAAGAAGAAGAAGAATCCAACTGGTAATAACAATATGATGATAATAGGCAATACTAATAAGTCAATAATAATATAAAGATTAATGATAATAGTTAATAAAAGATAAGCCATGGTAATAATAAAGATTAATAATGTAGATAATAATTACAAAAAATGAAATGATAATCTTAATCAGATTAAGTAATAATAATAATAATATTCTTATTAATAGTTGAGAAAAAAATGTCAATATTCATTTCCTCTATAAATGGTCTGTAAAACATTATTATTATTTAATCATTTTTTTAATGCTAAACATTTTTGTTCACTAAACAAAACTTTACAAACTACACTATATACATTCCCAAAGCATTATATTTTGAAATTGACACAACAATATAGATAAAATTAAAATCTGAAAATTATGTTGAGAGAACAGGTTTTTTTGAAAAATAAGTTTATGATCTTGTAAATATTTGTTTTTGATTGCTGAAATATTGACTTGGGGAAGTAATACAAACTGATAGCTTTTCAGTACTCTTTGTAGAAAGAAATATGTAAAAATACATTAAATTTTGACTTTAATTTTGTTTTGTATCCTGAAAACTAAATTTTATTTCTAAAAAAAATAAAAAATGAAGAGAATCTTTTAATATTCTTTGCATATATATATATATATATATATATATATATATATATATATATATACACGCACACGCAAAAATAAAAGCCAAAGCTTAAAATAAGCTAAAAGCTCAAAAGCCTGATGATTGTTATTACATGAAACTCTGAGTAGTGGATTTTGGTATTGATAATGAAATATATATATATATATAAGGATCAAGTATGGATTAGAATCATAGGATTCCAATCCCTATTTGATCATAATTCATCTTGTCCGAATATTAAAAAGATATAAACATTTTCTATTAATTTCTTATCCTATTAAACAAACACACACACACACACACATATATATGTGTGTGTTTGTATGTATAATATATATATGTGCATGTGTTTGTGTGTATAATATATGTGTGTGTGTTTTATATATATGTATCTGTTTGTTTGTGTATTTTATATATATATATATATATATATATTTGTGTGTGTTTGTGTGTGTGTGTCTGGTTATACATGCATACAGATATGTATGTATGAAAGAATATGTACTTATGCAGAATGGTAGATAGATAATTCCTCAGCCTGACATGGTGTTATGAACTCGGTTTTGATCTGAAACTATCACTGTATAATGTTATATCCTTGAGATTGGGATTAACATTAGCAACTGAATTAATTGCATTAAAGAAGTTTACATTGTAATCAATAAATGCCTTTTTCTATCACCGGGCTGCAGATTTATTGATGCACTTAGTTATATCTATCTATGAAAAATGTTCGGATGAGAATTCAACAGAATGGTAAATATATCAGACAATTTGGAAAACTTTTGAAATGTTTTGCTGATGTTTCCGGTGGTGTCAAATCCATTGGTGAAACCTGTCAAAAATACAAGTTTTAAAAATTGTATCTTTACTATATATATAATGGCTCAAATTGAAACATTAATTCTTACTATGTCATAAGTATATGTAATGTAATAAAGTATTTGTGTATTATTACCTGTCCCTATATGTATGTATAGTTATGTGTAAAGCCATATGTACACAGACTGATGTGTATATACTTCATAGCAATTATAAAGGTATTTCTTTCTATCTCTGTTAAAGAGGATATTTATAAATTTTCTTGAGACAGTTGTGTGTGTGTGTGTGTGTGTGTGTGATATATATATATATATATATATATATATATATAAACAGTAGTCACTCCAAGGTAATAAAAAAATAAATCTGGAAGATAAAGAGCCATAAATATACCATACCTTAAAACAGACACACACACACATATATATTATATATATATATATATATATATCAGTAGTTGATCTAAGGTAAAAAAAATATGTAGGATAAAAAGCCTAAATAACTTGATGAGTATAAGCAGATTTGTAATTAATCGTGAATATCACCTAGGAAGATGTATAAAAAATTAATGCCTGTGTCAATGTGTGTACATATGTGTGTGTGGGGGAATCTAAATTTCTGTATATCAGATCAATGTTAGGCAGATGAATGACAAAGTGGAAACATTCTGTGTGACACATTGAAATCCTTCTTGTCATTTAATTGCTTAATATATATATATATATATATATATATATATATATATAATAAAAAAATTCAAGATAAAGAATAAATATACCATACCTTAAAACAATTTTCACACACACATATTTCATATATATATATATATATATATATCTAAGGTAAAAAAAATTAGGATAAAAAACCTAAATAAAATCCTAAGCAGATTTTAGTAATTAATCGTGAATATCACCTAGGAAGATGTTAAAAAAATAAATGCCTGTGTCAATGTGTGTACATATGTGTGTGTGGGGGAATCTAAATTTCTGTATATCAGATCAATGTTAGGCAGATGAATGACAAAGTGGAAACATTCTGTGACACATTGAAATCCTTCTTGTCATTTAATTGCTTAATATATATATATATATATATATATATATATATATATATATATATATATATACAATTTCAGATAGAGAATATCTGTAAAAGGACAATTTTCTTTTGTCTTTCATCATATATATATATATATATATAAATTGAAAAAACAAACAAAATTTAAATGAATTATATTTGTTTAAAATGAATGAAATTTGTCGTCCGTGAGCAGGTTTCGGTTTAATAAACCTTTTCAAAGGAAATTTCATTTTAAAAATTTTCATTATCTGTTTTTGATAAGATTTGGACATTAAAAACAAATCTTTGTCAAAACAGAAACTGAATTGTATTTAAAATGATCATTGTTCCGTTTAAAAGGTTTTATTAAAAACGAAACGTCAGACGTCAACATTTCATTCATAAATAATATAATTGCATTTAAGGATTTTTGGTTTGTTTTTTCCAAATTTTTTTTTTCATTTCTGTCGGATCTATATCCATTTACATTTGCTTACATATACATATATATATATATATATATATATATATATATATATATATATATATATAATCTGATTAGTTAGAATGATAGTTTTGCTTGTATTTACACAAATTATGTTAAAGTTCAATGAAAGTTTTTTAGGATGTTTGATTTATTTTTTTCTGTATTTCAGACCATTTTCTTGAATAAAAAAAAATAAGCAGAAAATTCTTAAAGAAATTTCATTGGTCTTTGACCAAACTACTATAAATTAAAAATTGCTGCCCCCAAATACAGCCAGTTCTGTTTTATACCCATGTGAAAAATATATATTGTGTGTGTGTATTTATATGGCTTCTTCTTTGCTCAATTATTTTTTTTTTAAAAATGCTTTGGTTGTGAAAATTTACCCAAAATATTTCCAACAAGAAACATTGCAAAATGACCATAACTTGGGAAACAAACATTACTTCTTTGTACATGACATATGTCAAATAAGAACAAGAGTCTTTATTTTATTGCATTCCAATGTAATGCATCATCAGGCATATATACATCTCCGTAAAGCTCACATATGTACTCCATATAATCACATAATTGCTATTTATACATCATGTATGTTAAAAATTTTCTATATCATGAAAGAATGATCAGTATCAGAAATAGAACATTTGTAGATATAGACAGTGTTGACATAGGAATCAATACTGTATGGAGACTGTCAGTTATGAATTACCTCTCACAATCTTTGAACTATCGTCTAATGATCAGATATGAAGCATGAAACTAAAAGTCGCCATGCAATGTTGATTTTTCTGTCCATATTCTTACATATATGTCTGTGTGTGTAAATGCATATTTGTGCCTCAATGGGAATAATCATACATACTTATATAAATACACATACACACACACACACATATATATATATATATATGCAAATGATTGTGTGTATGTATTCACTTTGAATATGTATGTTAGTCTGTGTTTGTGCAGTATATCTATGTAAATCTGTGTACATGTATTTTATGAATTATGTGTG
>CAHIKZ030005487.1:382500-540000 GCA_903632075.3 Acanthosepion pharaonis | reverse complement strand
TATATATATATAAAAAGTGAACATTGAAGTCAACACTCAGAGGCGACAGGCTGTTTCATGCTAGATGCAATGTTCATGCTGCCTGACGATTGCGTCAAGCATGAAACAGCCTGTTGCCTCTGAGTGTTGACTTCAGTGTTCACTTTTATATTTGTATTTACATACGCTGTATCTCTGATATTGAGCACTTTATCACATAAATATAGCACACCTTAAAACTATATTTCTTCATATATATATATATATATATATATATATATATATATATAGTCGTGAGTGAATGATAAAATGGAAAAAGAAATTTCTCAGTTACTTATTTCATACCAAGATGAATAAGTAATGAGTTCAATCCACACTGGGTGTCCTGTTATTAGAAAATATTTAGGAAAATCCCTATGGTGTAATGGATAAAAAGCTAGCTGAGCAGACCATTATTACAGTAGTAAAGTTCTCATCCCACCTGGCCTTGTGCCAAACTATGCTGAGTAAATACAATACTAAATAATGAAAACACATAGTTATCGATATAAGAGAAGGTGCCTTGTTATGCAGTAATGGTTAACAAGCTAATTTGCCAAACCATTGCTACTGTGTAGTGAGTTCAATTCTCATTGGGTGCCTCCATATTGGTGGCCTTGAGCTAGTCTTGTAAAATCAATATAATGAAATGATCTATAATAATAAAAATTAATAAGGCTTTTATTTGCATAAAATTAGGATTAAAATAGAACAGTTCAGTCCAGTATGAGCTGAGATATTTTGATACACTCCAGTGGCATGTCTTAGATCTGTAATAGTTATATTTTTGACATCTGGAGGGGACATTTATAACCAGATGTTGAGTTTTAATTTTCAATAGTTTTTCATGTTTTTTTTTTTATTTCCTATTTATTTTTTGTTTTTCTATTTATTTCTTTTTTTTAATAACCCTACCTTTTAACAATTTATCCAGATCAGGTTGTAATTTAATTTGGAGGCACTGGTTGTCTGTCTTTCTCCAAAATGACAGAGATTCTATGATTATGGTGTCTCAATCATTAGCATTCGTTGAGAAAGTAGTTGGTGATACTTTGCTTCTTTTTTTTTATTTTTAATATCTAAAAAGACAGAAGTAGAAGGTGTCTATTTAGATACAGTGGTTCTCAACCTTTATTGCCCCATACGCTCCTTTTCATCATGTGTCAGAATGTCATCCCCTGCCATTTCTGAGATTGTTCGACTCAAAATGTGCATTCCAAATAATATGCATATATTACTGAAAAGTGCTTCACAACCTTTTTTGACCTATGCACGCTTTTCACCTATATGTCAGAACATCATACCCCCATTTCCGAGATCGTCCGACTCAAAAGGTGCATTCCAAATAATATGCATATATTACTGAAAATCTTCATTCTTTTCCCTATTTGTACATTTACATTTAAATAGATTATTTTATGGAAGAGTTTGTTTTTTTTTTATTTACTCTTTTAGTTCCAATCTTTGTTGGAATGGTTATTTACCCTGGTCTCCCCAATGCTTCTGAACCTTTTTTGTTCAATGCACCCTTTTCACCATATGTCAGACCCCCCCCCTCCATTTCCATGATCGTCCGACTCAAAAAGGTGCATTCCAAATAATATGCATATATTAGTGAAAATCTTGATTCTTTCCCATATTAATACATGAGTTTTACAAATTTAATAGTAATAGATTGATTGATTTTGAAACTTGAATCCATGTACAGTAATTGGTTTTAATTAATAACTAATTATTAAATAAATAAACTGTAGTGCATAATTCAGTATAAAAAAAAAGTTCAATAGAATGCTAGAGTATTGCAATTCAATAAACCAAAAATTTAGTTAAAGGTCAGGGTATTTAAAATTGATTTTATTCTGAAGATTACAGTCAATGAGAAATTTATGAAAAAAAAAAAAAATATTCCCTCACCCATGAAATCCTTAAATCCCCTCCCCCTGGTGTGTCAATTCCCCACTGGTTAAGAACCCCCTGAAAAATGTCTTGTAGACATGTTGTCAATTCGCTTACAAGGGAATGACACTTTTACTGTTTGAATCACCTTCTCTATAATTGAATTTTAGTGCTGACCAGACATTGATATGCATGACACTCAAATCTATGTCTTGTAATAAAAAAATGCTCAAATGGTGATGCATGTAGATGAAGTTTATGCTGATAAGATTTTCTTGGGACAAATTCTAAAATAGAAGATCTCCAAGAAATAAACTTTATAAGTCACTGCCACCTCAAAGAAAATTTCGTCTGATTTGGTCTGAAATTTTCCAGCAGGAAACCTTTGTCAGGTAATTACTTCTTCAAAAACAATATTGATATAAAACTAATTATAATATTTAAAAAAAAATAAATAGTATCTCTGTCCCATAATAGTTATTAAATTCAATGCACAAAATATGTATGTTAACCTTTATCACTCTGTATATGACTTCATTTGGTGTACAAAAAGTTTCTCTTGCCACTGAAGGTGACTCTGATCCATGAAAAATAGTGTGTCTGAATTTCATAGTTGTGTTGTCAGATCCTGCTATGGCAACAGAAAACAACTTTGAGTGAAATTAACAATAAGGATGCTGCAACTGAGAGGCCTTGAAAAAGAATGCAGTAGAAAGGGAAGTAATATTAATTATGCACAGTGAAAAGGTTAATATAACAAAAATTATTGGACAGGTAGTATGTACATTAAATAAATCTTATATGAAAGAGGTGTAAGAAATATATATATATATGGAAAAATGTCTGACAGCGTGGAAAAAGTTTTCTTGTGACATGTTTCATCTATTAGGATTTCATCAGATTAAATTTTTTATGTTAGTGTAACTACACATGCTGGGAATTTTTTTTTTTTTTCTGACACCAAAAAAAAACAAAATTTAAATTTAAAATTTCCAGCATCCCTCATTTGCACCAACAACAAATTTAGTCCAATGAAGTCCTAAAGGACAAAATACATCACAAGAAAACTTTTCCACTTTGTCATACATGTTCCCCAATATTGTTCTTGATATATAAAAAATATATATAATTATTTCACACACACACACACACACACACACACACACACATATATATATATATATATAACTAAAAAGTCAACAATGAACTTCAAACTTTGTAAAAATTGCTAGTCTGATGAATTATGGATATTATTCTATTTTTACATTGCAACATGATTGTTGTTTATTTGTTTTTAAACCTGCAATTTCCCAATTTCTTATTGTTCAGGTGTTTTTTTTTTATTTCTTTAAGATTAATTTGTTTTTATTTTGAGTTTTTGTTTGGTGGGGCAAGGTGATTCACTTTTTTTGTTTTAGAGTTTATTTACTTACACATTAAAAAAAATTGTCCTAAAATAGTTGTTACATTTACACAAACATTTCATACACAAAATGAAAGAACCGTTTTAGGACAGATGTACTATATTCTATTACCCCTATCCCAAAATAATTGCTACATCTGCATATATATTTCATACACAAAATGGAACAATTATTATAAGACAGAGTTAGTAATATTTAAAAAAAAATAAAATAAAAGCAAGAAACAAAGCCTGCAGTGTAGATTCGCAAATTAAGAGACCTCTCTCTCTCTCTCCTTGTTGTTGCCCACTTTTTCTTCACCATATCTACTCTCTCTCTTTTCTAATCCACTCTCACTTCTCTGAACTCCACCTCCTTTTCTTTTAACTTTATCCCTTCCCACTACCAACTTCTTTCTCCTTTTTCTCCCTCTTACTCTCTTTTCCATTTCCCTCTCTCACCTTTTTAAATATGTAAAACCTGGTAAAATGGAAGAAATAGTTGGGCTTGAATTCCCCTTGGAATTGTTGTAGGGTCTTCTACTGAGATATTTTCCCTGTATTCAGTGGTAGAGAGTGGGGTTCTTTAGCTTGGGATAGAACTTAAAAAATCCTAAAAGTTAGCAGAATTAGATTCTTTTCACTTGAAACACACATCAGTGTATAAGAATTTTGAACATGGTTTACTCAAACCCATGTACCCACTAAATATAACATTTATAGTAATAATTAATAATGTCAGATTAAAAACACCATTACAGTTAGTATGTGTGTGTGTGTGGTGTGTGTGTGTATATATATATATATATATATATATATATATATATATATATTACAAATTGATTTATTTAAAATATGGTTTTTTCGCTACACAGTTCTAACCATGTTTCAAAAATGGAAGCTAAAAGCTACGAATTTAATTTTGTAATTAAATTAAAGACATTAATTCTATTTCATCCTCAAGTGAAATTTTGGTTAGAACTGTGTAGCGAAAAAAATCATATTTTAAATAAATCAATTTATAATATTAATGCTCTGTAAATGTACATTGAGCACTATTTTGTAAAAATAAAAATATCTATAAGAACACCGGATAATATATCTTACTGTTCTTTCTTTTTATTTATATATACATACATATATATATATATATATATACATTGTGTGTGTGTGTGTGTGTGTGTATTGGAGCAGCAGATCATTATTTAAACATATTAAATATAACAGACAAGTGGTTGGTATATATATATATATATATATATATATATATATATATATATATATATGCACACAGGTATCCCTCAATTAATGCATTTTTGATTAGTGCACTAAAATTTTTATGTATACCAAAATTAAATTAGTGCATACATAATATTCAATTAGTGCAGTAAAACAATCTTCAGTTTAATCATAGTAATTAAAAGTGCGTAAATTACTCTTGAGTAGTTTGTAACACATTATTTATCATCTCTCAGTTGCAACTCTGTCCTTGGGCAGAGTGCACTCAGGGGTGACTCCATCAAAGGACAGAGTGACAACTGAGAAAATTATACCAAGAGGTGCCCAGCCCTGGGGAACAGCTGCCTGAGGCTGTGCCCTCTCATTGTACCAGAGAGCGGAATCGGTGCTTGCACCAAAGCCAGCACAACTGATGGCTGCGGGGTCTGCGGGCAATTTTTGTTCCTGGCCTGGATGTACATGCTCGGGTACCCCCCTTAAAAAAAGACCTTGTGTCACAACTCATCTTAGTCAGAAGACAGAGTAAATACCTAGTAATTGAAAATTTATTTTTTTATAGTTACTGATATACACATTAGCTCAACTAATCAAGGAATTCCTATATATAAAGATGAATATTTGTCATCTAAATTATGCAAAAAATGAAAATAACACTGACATCTTATTTTAACAGATATATTTACTAAATTTACACAAAAATATCTTTAAATACTGAAGAGTAAATTTATTCAATAAAATTGCCATTGGCTTCAACCATGGCCTCCAAACAACTTCAGAATCTCCTGCAACTCTTCTGGACAGTCTCCTTGTTTAAGTTGGTGAATGTTGCCATAATACTTGCCTTCAGTTCATCTTTGGTATTAGAAAGAATTTTGTTGGTCTCTTGCTCATAATAATGAAGTGGGTTGCAGTGTGGGGAGTTAGGTGGCCAGATGTAAGCGGGTGATTTGGTTACAGAAATTGTCTGATAGCCATGACTGGGTTCTTCCTGCTTGTGTGTCATGGTACAGTGTCCTGTTTCCAGACACAGGGTCTTCCAGCAGCTACCCTCTTGACCCAGGACAGCACTACCTCCTCAAGGTACTTGATGTAGGCCTCCATGTTGAGTCAGATTCCCTATGGGAAGATGAATAAAGGCATAATGTCACCATCACTAGTGTGATCACACTAAACACCTTTGTAATCACCATTAGACTCATCCAACTCTTTCCTCTACACTGTTCTCAGATTGACACCCAAACACTTTGAAATGTTTGTATTGGAGCTTCTGGCCTGAATACATGCTATTTCCAAATTTCTGGCGGAGTGAATTGTGTCATGGTGCTCTTTTACTTATACACAGTACCCAACAGACCCTGATATACTGTGCAATAAGCAAAATCAAAAACAAACAGCATATAGTGTAAAATTAAAAATACAAAATGACGACAATTTACGCATTGTACCCGTGTGTGTGTGTGTATATATATATATATATAAAAGAGTAGACACTGAGGTCAATACCAAATAACAGCAGTCAGTTCCATCCTTGAATGCAGTCTTCAGACCATTCAGTGTTGAGCTCAGTGTCCACCTCTATATTTACATAATCTCTATCCCTGATATTGGACACTTTAACCCATAAATCTATCCTACCTTAAAATTATATTTTTACCATATCATTATATATATATATATATATATATAGATTTTTAAGGTATGCCATATCTATAAGTAAAAATGATGAATGTCAGGAATTGTGTGTGAATATAGGAGTGGATGCTAAGGTCAACACAAAGTGGCAAGAGTCTGTTTCATGCTTGAATACCATCTTTAAGCCATATTTATATATACATTTATATATATATATATATATATATATATATATATAATAAATTTTCAATTGACCAGACTAATGAGGTTGTCTAGAAAGTTTCTTAAATCCAATTTATCTAGTGATACAGGAAGTTATTTTGATCAATTCAAATTTTTTAATGCAAAAAATCTCTCAATATATATATATATATATATATATATATATATATATATATATATATATATATATATATATATATATAATCATACATTACTGTAAAATATAAAATTATTAAATTATATAAAAGAATATATATTTACTCACCTTTTATCACAATGTACTTCAGTGATTCTTGACCTTTTGGGTCACTGGCCCAAAATCTATCATGGGAACTCATTTCTTATAAATAAGATTTATTTTACACATAATTATAAAATAATCTCAATTGAACTGGAGCATAATCTCAGATCTGAGACAAGAAGCATTAAATCCCAAATCCATTATACCCCAGTGTCCATTAATGCAAGGTTTACTAATTATATATATATATATATATATATATATATATATAAAAAGTTCAAAAAACTTACCTTCCAATTTCAAGTTTCCCAGATAAACTGCTCATCAGACTTAGATGACTGCAAAATTTGATATTGGAAAGTAGGTTTTTTGAACTTAATTTAATTATTATTACTCTTTTTTAATATTAAAGCATTTTGTCTATAAAGACTCTTCTTGCCTTTAATGCAATAAACTCCAGTAAATTTACTAATGGATAAGTTTTGTTAAGTATTAATGATCTGTGTCATTAATATTATATATTTGATTGGAAGTCATCTTTGTTTCAGAATGACAGTTTGACAGAAATTATTGTAGATAAAACTGTATTTATGCATTAAACCTGAATAAACAAAACTTTAAAAAGGTACTCTAATAAAAAAAAAAAATAGCTTTTAAGAAGAAACCCTAATCAAACTTCACAAGAAAATAAGTTATGCATATATTTTGCTATTTTTTTCAATTTCTGTCTAACTCACTGGTTGGAAAGGGTTTTCAATTCCAATGTATATTTATAAATATCAGAATTTGTACTAAATTATAAAACAAAATTAAACAAATATTTTCTAATGTCAATGAAATGTGTAGGCTCATCTGGTAGCAATGTCATTTCTTTTAAATATCATCTTTGTATTAAAACATGACTATTTTTCTTTCACACAGCAAATATATAGTAGTTAACTCTTATACCTTTATAATATATATATATATATATATATAAATATAAATTGCGATCAAATGAAGGTCAAGATCCAACAGAATGATAGGAAAAAGAACAAATAGGAAATGTTTATCAATATAACATGTTTCACTTTTATTAAAGCTTCATCAGAGAATGAGATATAGAGAAAAAAGTTCTGGAATTTTTATTTTTGTGTTGTTTGATTTTCATTCGTTGAACAGGCGTCATGTGCATTTGACTTGTTAAGCAGCATGAGTATAAGTTATGGCATTCTTATACTAACACTGCTTAACAAGTCACTGCTTCCCTTTTATATATTATATATATAACAGTTCTGGAGACACGTATATTCTTGTAGTCACATGTCTATAGATGATATATAAATCTTATAGGAAACACTTCTCAATAATTGAAAGATTTGTGATTGAAATCAGTATGCAGTTGAAAGGGAAATCATGCCAAATAATGTTCTTTTTATATATATATATATATATATATATATATATATATATATATATATATATATAATTCCTAAAGAGCCCAGTCTCAGATGTGAGACAAGAAGCATTAAATCCCAAATCCATTATACCCCAGTGTCCATGCAAGAGTTTACTTTACATACATACATATATATATATATATATATATATATATATATATATATATATATATATATATATATAAAGTTCAAAAACTAGTTATCTTAGTTACTCGATTGAGTTTTTTTCTTTGAAGTGGAAATTTAAGGCACTGGATGACTTTTTCACCTTGTTCGGATGTTTCTAGTTTTTTCTTTTTTTTTTTTTCCAATTTTTGTCCCAGATACCAATTTGTTTTGATAAATTTATATTTGCGAATTGTGTCATCCGTCATCCAGGTTTTTTCACCAACTAAGTATAGTTACTAGTATAATATATATATATTAATCAATTTTCTTTTTTTTTTTTTTTTTTTGCATTTCGGCCATGTAATCTTTGGTCTTCCTCAGGCATCTTTTGCATTCTAGGAATTGAAATCTTGTGCTTGAGGGGCTGTGTCATTTCTTGCTCACATAATCACATCTCGCACCTACACCTGTGGGTTTATGGGCTTGGCCTTCTCTTGAACTTTGTGCTGAACCCTCACAACAATTCAGTGTTCCAAAAGCCAACAAACCTTTCCAAGAACACTTTGTGTTTAAACTTTATCAGCCAAACTAAAAATAAATGCCTTTTGTCTTTGTGAATATTTTAACCAGTTATGTCGCTGGTTTGCATTTGGCATGGACAATTACAAATTGAAATACAAAGATTATAGATGCTACAGGCAGGTTCAGCTCATGGTTCTGGCAACTTGAGCAGTTGCCCAGGACGTCATAAAGGCTGAGGACACCATCATACCGCCATGTCATAAGTTTGGGATCTTCCAAAACTAAAACTTATAAAAACATACTTACGGTCGTCCATGACTCAAAACAGATTAAATTCTTTGAGTATTTTGTCAATAGAAAATGATTTTATAAAGAAGATAGGTATAGAAAGTGCCATGATAAGATTTGCAGATCTAAAAGGTAGAAAAAAAAATGTTTTAGGTAGGATAATGAATGTTTTCTTTAGTTTGTATTTTTTTTTTTCCAGTTTTTCTCCTTTTTTGAAATTATACTTGTAAGAGTTTCAAAGTTCAGCTGGCCTCAGGTGCCAGCAACCCTAGGGCTATTACTGAGTATGGAAGCTATATTGGGAAGATTCCAACAAAAATATAGATATTCCAAAGGTAATTCTGGTGTCTGAGGGAAGCCAGCCTCTCTGAAGTAGGAACCAAAGTTCATAAAATATTCATTAAAAATGTTGACCATTTTATTTTTCTAATTGTCTGTTCTCAACTTAATCCTTCCTGATTCAATGACTTAGTTACTTTAAAAATATACCTCAGTGTTCATTAAGGTGTATCAAAAGTAGTTAATTATTTTCTTGCCTCCTTACACACTCTACCTGTTCTTTTTCCTTAATTTATAGTCATAGGTGGTTTCTTTATATATGTATATGAAATAAACTTTGAAGGAAAGTCTGTAAAATATGAAAATACTTTTGATACACCCTAATATTTAATAAGAATATGGGAATCATAGTCTTTAGATGTATGCATGAAATGAGGTTTGGAATAAAGATATGTAAAAAAAATGAAAATACTTTTGATACATTTTAATATTATCTGATAACTTTGTTCCTTGAATTTTTGTTCAGTATAATTAAGTCCAGTAGTGACTGACATCCCAGAAAACAATACTTTTCAGATACAGTGGTCAAAATTTTTAAATTCCAGAAGAAATTATTTAAAAGTTCAGCTAAAACTCATTTCACTAAATTTATAAATTTTTCTCTAACTCATAACTTTTTTCACTGAAGATTGTTTGAAAATAATTATTATAAGTTTTACATCCATAGTTGAGTTGGGTAGTAGAGAGTTTGGCAATAGCCAATTTCTCATACATCAATCAATAGCATATATTTTACAATATGATGTTCTGTACTTATGAATTGTGTATAATTTATAGATTTATATAGTATAAACATCAACCTTTTAGTTTCATGATAAAACAATAACTGTTTCAAGTTTCCCTAGCCTGAATCTAGAATATGATTTTAGATGTACCTCTAGGCTCAGAATGAATGATCTCATGCCTTATTACATGGACAACTGTATGTAATATGTGTCCACAGTAAACACTAATTCACTTTTATCAGTTACATATAAGTTTCATTAAGGACAACAGAAAAGGTACTGTGACTAAGCTTTTTATTTAAATTTTCTTGTGTTCATACAAGTGTTTTCTTTTCTGGACACAAAGTGTGTAAAAACTCTCCAAAAGTTTGGCATATCTAAGTACTTTCAGCTATTCTTTTAGCCATTATCAAGGATGAATTTTATCTTTTATTTTTTATTGAGATGTATGGGATTTTTATGTATGTGTCTGAAGTTATATGAATGTGCTGACCATGTTTGGAAAATAGAACATTCTTATAACTTTATGCATATACAGAAAATATCCCACATATGCAGTTAAAAATACAAAATAAAAATTGTCCTTGATAATTGCTGAAAGTGCTTGGATATGCAGAACACTTGGACAGTTTTTATACAATTTGTGTCCAGAAAAGAAAACACTTGTACGAACACAAGAAAAACTAAATAAAAAGCTTAATCACAGTACCTTCTCATTTATCTTAAATGAAACTTGTATAAAAGAAGGATTGCTGCCCAAATACACAATTGTCATACATACATACATATATACATACATACATATATACATATATATATATATATATAAGAGCAGGTTTTATTAAAGGTCACAGAAAAGACATGTTTCAATAATGTTTTTCTCTTGTACAAAAACAAGATAACATTTGTTTTGGATTGGTTCCAGTGAATGTAAAAATTGTCCATATACATATGCTTGAGGACTTTCAACTGTCGTTGGTCATTTTCAAAAGCAGAATATATTGTGATTTGAAATTTTAAAAAAAAACATTTTTTTCTATTAATTCTAGAAACATGATTCAAAATTATAACACCCAAAGATAATTCTTAAATATACGGAAACCTAAACTTTTTTCCTTTTCTATGGGCTTTAAAGAAACCTGCTTATTCATATGTACTTATTACATTTATAAAGCAGGATCATATATATACATATATATATTGTATTCTCAAATAAGTTTAGTTAGAAGACTCTATGGCAGGGTGGGGGCATTTTTTTTGTTTTGTTTTTTTGAAATTTTCTTTTTTCATCTTTACTTGCCTTTCTTTTAAGTGGAATTACCTGGACAACCAGCTTCTCTCACTCTCTCACTCATTAACTCTTGCACGCACAAACACACTCTCTATGTCACTCATATACACGCACACACACACACTCTCTCTGTCTCTCAAGAATTACCAAATTTAGCCAAACAATCATTCCCTCTTCTTTCCTCTCCCTCTTACCCACCCCAAATCTTCCTTTTACACAAAATTAATAAAATAAAATTTTAAAAAATATACAAAATGAATAATTCTTTTTTTTTTTTCCTTCTGTTGTTGATCTGCACTCAATTGGTCGTTTAAATGAATTTGTTTTGGAAATAGAGGTGGCAGCTTATAATGTTAAGATTATAAAAAAATAAAATTAAAAAAAAAAAGATTTGTCTGAAAAATTTTTTAAGTTAGAATTGTGGCAAGATTTTTGATGTTGTTGTGGACAAGTTAATATATTTTTCCTGTTTTTTTTTTTCTTTTAATTTTTTTTAATTAAAACAAAAAAACAAAATTGCATAATGAAAAGCAGTAAGCACCAAGTTTGAAAAGAAGAAAAAATGACTGATGTTCAGGAAAAAAAAAAGATCTTTGAAAGTAAATAATTCCCAAATATTAAAAAGAAAATGAAGGAAAAGAGAAAAATACATGAAAATAAAGAAGAAAAATAATAATTCCTGTAAAAAAAAAAAAATTAATATACAAAAAAATATACAAACCATTTTATTATACCTAAAGTTTTTGAAGATTTCAGTTTCACTAGCATTTTTATTCATCAGATTTAGCATCAGTGTCTTTAAGAATTTCTAGGCCAATCCTAACTATATCCATGGTAATAAGATTTTGAGATATACAGGGAGTTCATAAAGTCTACATACAATTTAAAATACTTGTAGCTTTGTAACTAATGATACAATCTGTAAAAAGGGTAGGAAAGAAGAAATATTTAAATTTATTATGAGGATTGTTAATTTTCAACATGTCCGCCATCATTACACATAGGGGAATATGATTCTGTAGTTCTAGTAAATAATTTTGCCACTGATTTTCAGTAATACCTTCAATCATGTCAATCCTCCTAGTTGGCAATTCCTCTATAGATCAAGGTTTGATTGAATAAACACTTACTACCTGTCCTCATAAAAAGAAGACCAACAGAGTCAAACAGCAATTCGGCAAAAAGAAATGTCATTTTGAAGTTTCAAGAAATTGAAAAAAGAAAAGATAGGTAAAACAAATAATAAATAAATTTTCTGAAGACAAGAAAAAAAAAAAACTAGACATATCAAGCTTTCTAACCCTTTTTACAGATGGTTTCCATCATGTATAGTTACAAAGCTACAAATATTTTAAATTGCATATGGACTTTATGGACACCCTGTAATATATATATATATATATATATATATATATATATATATATATATATATATATATATATATATATATATATATATATATATATATATATATATATATATATATATTTGGATATATGTATACATATTTGTATTTATATATGTATTTATATATGCATTTATATATATATATATATATATAATTGTGTGTGTATGCATGTGTTAGTATACATCTTTTTATAATTCTAAATGTGTGTGCATGTATATATATATATATATATATATATATATATATATTATAATTTATTATATTTGGAGCTTGCAATTTATCTTGCAACCAAGAAATCATGTTTTTCTTCCTTTCTTTTTTGTTTTGTTTTCTGTTTTGATATTTTTTT
Source organism: Acanthosepion pharaonis (assembly GCA_903632075.3). NCBI lineage: Eukaryota > Metazoa > Mollusca > Cephalopoda > Sepiida > Sepiidae > Acanthosepion > Acanthosepion pharaonis. The sequence goes on along the minus strand of CAHIKZ030005487.1, from coordinate 526,880 downwards.
TCCTTTTTCTTTTGATTTCTTTTTTTACTTTGTCTTGATTTTTAAGTAACACCCCCCCCCACTAATTTTTATTACATTAACCTGTTTTGAATTAAGATTTTTTTTTTTTTTCAATACTTATTATCAGATGATGGGTAGGCTAGAAAAATTTTATTCACCATTTCAAGAAAAAAAAATCTCCAAGAAACTTTTTTTCTATTTAAATATAATTTTGAAAAGATTTTTCTGGTTTTAATCTTTTAAATACAATTAATCTGATAATTAATTGTATTAAACAACATTAACTAAAGTAGATATTTTAATATCAAGATATTTTTCTTTACAGTGTTCTGTTGCCCTTTCTACAAGATATTTGAATGGTTTTTATTTGTTCACCCCCCACCCATCTAATATGGTGAAAAATATTAGCTTTGTACATTGTTTTTATAAAAGGTTTAACAAAAATATATATACATACAATTTTTTTTCCAAAAACTTGCCTGTCTGCACTTTCTCTCTCTTATTCTGTCTCTCTTTCTTCTTCCTCTTCTCTCTCTTTACATTTCTTCTCTCACAATGTTCAATCTTTCACTTTTATTTTTTCTCCTCTATTCTCTATTTCTCAGTCTGCCTCTCTCTCGTTTTCTCATTCATGTTTCTCATTCTTTCTCTCTCTCTCTCCATTTCTCTCTTGATCTCTGTGGTAAATTAGGCTTTTCAGGAACCATTTTAAAAATATTAATAAATTTCAAATTTGAATCTGTTTGGTGTTGGTCAAATAAATTCACTTACAGTGAACGTTTCTGTGAATAATGAGTTGAAAGTCTTTTGCTGGATAATTTTTCCTCTTATTTCTAAAAATTTTTTAAAAAATTCAAAAAGGAAGAGACTCGGCCTGTTGGTATAAAAAAAAAATCACACTTACCTTGGATGGATATTTTCAATTTTTTTAAAGTTTTTCTTTTGCGTTATTTTTTTTTAAACATCTTTTTTCTTTGTGTTGAAAATTCTTCGATTATCATCTCAAAGATGATCGAGAATACAGACACTGTCATAAAACAAAACATTTTTTAACCCACTAAAGAAAATAAGATAAACACATTCGACACAATTGTGGATATTTCTACTGTTATTGTTGATTGGGTTTTCTGAGTGGTTTTTTTTTTTCTCCACTTTTTTCTTTCCACAGGTGCCAATAATTAAATAGTTTTTAAAGGTACCAGGGAATTGTCAGTTTAAAATTAAAAATCAAAAAGAAAAAAAAAATTTACAAAATGATTTAAAATGTTTTAAAAAAAATCAAAAGCAAAAAGAAACTTCTCTAAAAAGTTTAAAAAAAAAAAAAAAAATTAAAGTACCTGGAACAAAGGGTTTTTTTTTTTTCTCTGTTGGGTGTTTTATTTTTCTTTCATTTTTCTTTGATTCTTTTTTTTTTTTTTTTTTTGTTCCGTTTCATTTTTTTTTTTTTTTTCAAATTAGAACTTAGTAAAAAAAAATTTTTAAATTTTAAAAATCAAAAACTAACAAAAAAAAGTAGATTTGACAAGCAACTTTTTTAAGCTGCTTCTTTCTTCTCATCATACTTAGATCGACAATAGGATGATTTTATTTGAACTGAATGTTTTCTCCTACAATTTAATGTAAAATAAACGATTAGAAAACTATTTTTTGTTCATTTTCTTTCCTTTCGTCTCTGATGTTGATACTTGCTTCTTGTCTAATCTCAACAACCATCAAAGACAACAAGCAGTTGGGCTTTCATCCTCAATTTTCAAACACTGACTAATTTTTGATTCTTAAAAAAAAAACAAAAAAAACTAAAAACTAATATTTATTACTAGCATAGTTGCAAGTCCATGGGCACATGGCTGAGTTGTTAGAGAGTTCTCTTTCTCACCATGAGACCTAAGTTCAAATCTCACCAGGGTCAATTGTTCAGGAAGGTGACTTATTGATGTTATTGGTCTGGAGGAAGCAATCTCAGCATGTGGCACTTTTGGAAATTGACTGAAGACCACACCACTTGTGAATGAAATTGGGTAGACAGAACCGTTGGGAACTATTGGTGGTTGTGCTAATAATGCAAACTCACAAGTCATCATTACTGAGGGTTTAAGCATACTGGCCTTGCTTAGCCTGTTGATCACACTAGATAATGTGCTCTTTCCCAAAAATTGTAACTAGGGTCCATTCAGCATAGTTTCAGTATAAACCATGGGTGGGCTCTGTGGGTGTTGAACAAACACAAATGTGCCAGAGCAGGCGTCTACAGAAGACAAATATTAACAACATGTCCTCCCACAATCTGAAAGGTTCTTTTGAGTTGTACTATTATATATTTTGATACAAGAAATGTTGCTCTGATTACAAGAGAAGACAATTCCCCGAGAGGAAAATGTTTAGAAAGTGCTTTAATCACTGGTTCACTCACAGAAAATTACCACCCAGGTTCTTAAAACGTTTCACCTTTCGTGATAGATCTGTTATCACAATTTGGGATATTTAGTAACAAAAGTGATCAAAACAAGAAGAAAAAGAATCTAGATGTAATTGGTTAAATTATATGCCCTAAATCCATATAAGAAAAAAATTCCTTTATAATAACCAGTGTTTCCAAATCACGTACATGTATAGTACATGCAACTGAACATAGACCAATGACATCCAATGGGGACAAAACATTTCAGACTAAACCATTTTTCCACATTAGCTAGCCACCCTAGTAGACTGGCATCCTTGGATATAAGTGGCGACATTTTTAGTTGCAAGTCCTTGAGACTATGCTGTGGAGTTTTATGCTATAGTCACATCATACTAAATGATACTGCTATAGTGTTTTTTGTTTTAATCTTTATTGCCTCCATAGAAGGCAGTAAAGACACAAGTGGTTACTGAGTGTGGAAGATTAAGAAAAAAGTGAAACATGAAAGAGCAAGAACAATAGAAGAGTAATCAAGAAGACTAGATAATGATGGACATTACATTTAAATTTCTGATGATCAAAGTTGGCTGGAAAGCATGGAGCCAGAAGAGAGTTCCACAAGTGAGATGTGTGAGAAAAGAAACTGTTAGCATAAAACTTGGCCATAGATCTCACCAATTCAACTGTAATTTGGTGACATCTTGCTACCAATGTAGTACTGCACTTAAATTCATAGTCTAGGTACTATGACAAGGTATCAAAACAATTACATGGAAGTATTTAGAGAAAAAGGCACAGGGAAGCTACATTATGGCAGTAGTAAAGTAACTGAAGCTGAGGTGCCAGGCCAAGACCAATAATATTTCAAGTAAGTTTTTACAGAGTAGAGTTGCAACCTTATGCCCAATTGGTTTGGGATTCAAAGTTGTTCTTATAGACTGCTGGCCAAAGCTGAAGAGTCCAGTCTGCCCTTCTATTTAACCCATAGCTATAGGGAGAAGAAATGGATTCATACCTCTCTCAAGGATATTTGTATGAAAAATGAATGTAACTGCTTTAGCTGGGATTTGAACTCTACACTCTAATCTCACTTTCCATATTGATAGCTGCTACACTATGTGCATATCCTAGTACACCCTAAATAATTATGGGATTAGTCACATGTGAATAAATTAGGTCTACATACATAAACGCAAGGTGAGTCCAAAGTAGCATCCAATTTCGGTTTTTACAGCTGTCAATTGATTATATATTTTTTTTTTAAATGTTTTCACCCCCAAACAAGGTGATAAAGCCACTACGATGCAAGGGGTTAATGACAGTGAAAGAAACTGAAGATCATATTTTCCAGGAAAGCAAGACGATGGAAGAGAATTCCACAGAGGATAAGAGCAAGAGAAGAAACTGTTAAGATAGATTTTATGGCGTCATTTAGCTATTTTAACAGTAAAAAAAAAATATTGAGCCCTATCTCCCAATCTAGTACTGCACTTAAATTCCTGAAGTTGAGGTACCAAAAAGGAAAGCTCATCAGAAGAATTACCATGAAAATGTTTATAAAAAAAAAACTAGAGGGAAGCTACATTACAGTGTGGGAAAAAATGACTAAAGCTGTGGTGTCAGATCAGGACCAATAATATTGCAAATTCTTCAGATTTTGTCTAGAATTTTGTAAAGACAATATATAAAACTAGATGTATATCACAGTCTACAAGAAGTTAAAAATGAAAGAAATGTTTATCTAACTGCAACACAATATTCAAGGTGTTATCCATCCTGATCAAGGTTACCATTGCCTTCAAGGAGACACAGAATGGTCTACACCCTTTAGGAGAGTTCACTATTGGTTTCTTCAAACTTTGCAATGATTTGAGCTTGAATTTGGGTTTTTCATGATGAACAAGATTTTTCAGCACTCTCCAAAGTAGAATATCTGGAAGTGTTAGATTTACAGAACATGCTGAGCAGTCAATCTTTCTGGAACCATTTTCATCAAGACATTGAAAACATGACATCTGTAAGGAAGAGGAGCAAAATAATTGCTGAAATGACAGTACAGATCTGCAAGACAAATATTAACAACATGTCCTCCCACAATCTGAAAGGTTCTTTTGAGTTGTACTATTATATATTTTGATACAAGAAATGTTGCTCTGATTACAAGAGAAGACAATTCCCCGAGAGGAAAATGTTTAGAAAGTGCTTTAATCACTGGTTCACTCACAGAAAATTACCACCCAGGTTCTTAAAACGTTTCACCTTTTGTGATAGATCTGTTATCACAATTTGGGATATTTAATAACAAAAGTGATCAAAACAAGAAGAAAAAGAATCTAGATGTAATTGGTTAAATTATATTCCCTAAATCCATATAAGAAAAAAATTCCTTTATAATAACCAGTGTTTCCAAATCACGTACATGTATAGTCAGATCAATGCAACTGAACATAGACCAATGACATCCAAGGGGACAAAACATTTCAGACTAAACCATTTTTCCACATTGTCCTATATCTTACCTAAATATATATATATATATATATATATATATACACACACAATTATGTATATATGCATGTATATGTATATATATATTAGTATGTATATATATATGTATATATATATATATATATATGTATAAATGTATGTCTATGTATATATATATGTGTGTGTGTGTATATATATATATATATATATATGTGTGTGTGTATGTATATAAATATCTATGGATATATATAGATATGTATGTGTATATATACATGTGTATACGTATGTATATGTATGTATGTATACATGTATGTATACAGGTATATGTATACGTATGTATATGTATACATACATGTATATATATGTATGTATATCTGTATATGTACATATATCTATGTGTGTGTGTGTATATATGTATTTATATATATATATATATATATATATATATATATATCGATATCATATCATATATATATATATATATATAGAAAAAAGTTTCAAATTAAAAATTATAATGTTTTTATTTTATGAAAGTATTTATTTATTTATATATATATTTGATATTTCAAATTGTCCTCAATTTTTCATCAGAAATAACTGTTTGTTACAAATAAATTAAAATTACTGTTTGTTGGCAAGTAGCGGCGTCCTTGAGACGCCGGACGTCACGTGATATGGAACGTCACTGTTCAGATATTCCTAACTTAAATCTAACTGTCATAAATATTTTTTAAAAATATTTTTTACTATATCTAAAAGAAATTGCTTAGCTATTGAAATATTTATAAAGATTTAAAACACCTAAGTCCCTATTCAACCCTAATTTATGTGTATTTAATTTTAAAATCCAATATGTTTCTTTTTTTCTGCGTGTGAATGTGGAAGTAAAATCGGAATCTATTAATAAACATTTGCAGTTTTCTAATGTGTGTCCTGATTGATTGTAGTGTTTAGCTATGGGGGAATAAGGGTAAATTTATAATATTACATATATATATATATATATATATATATATATATACATACATATATATATGTAATATTATAAATTTACTAATTCAAAAATATGGTTCCATCACTACACAGGAATTACCATGTTTCAAAAGCAGAAACTATAAAATTCAAATTCAGTTATAAAATTAAATTAAAGTTCACACTCCTGTTTCATTTTCAAGCTAGTTTTGGAATAACTTATTTTGAAATTTACTGTGTTTTATAAACACATACATTCATAGTATGAGTTTCTAAGGATATGGAGAAATTCAGTCATTTTGACAAGGGGTTGTAGGGTATTCATTTTCATTGACAACTATTGTATCAAAATATGAGTTACTTAAATTTCTTAAGTAACTCATATTTTGATACAATAGTTGTTAATTAAATTATTTAAAAACTGATAAATGAAATATACATATTTATATTTGATATTTAATAATAAATTTTAAATAATTTAAATAATTCTATTACATTTATTTGTTTTAAAGGAAGTTTAGTCTATTAGTAATTAGAATTAGGAATAATATTTTAAAATTATAGTTCAGTACAACACTCATACAAACAGCCCTTTTAGAAAAAATCTTTATGTATACAATTACAAATTTAACAGTGAAACAAAAGTGCTGAAAAACTTTTCGTTGTTGATAAAGACCAGACAACATGCGTTGAACGGATGTCATCATTCATTGAAAAAAGTACCCCATCCTACCTTAACCTCTTTACAAAAGTAACTCATATCTTGATACAACAGTTGTCAGTGAAAATGAATACCCTACTACCCCTCGTCAAAATGATTGAATTTCCCTGTATCCTTAGAAACTAATATGATTGTATGTGCTTATAAACCTCAGTAAATTTATAATATTTATGCTCTGTAGATTTGCATTGAGCACTGTTTTGTAAAAATAAAAATAATTAATAAGAACACTGGATTATATACCTTACTGTTCTTTCTCTTTATTATATATATATATATATTTCTCAGAGTTAACCTGTAGAAAAACATTTCTAATTATTACAGTTTTCCTATTGTCTTTTACATTTATAAATATATTATGGTGTGCATGGTTCTATATCCTAAAGAAATGATTTATATGAAGAATTAAATAACAATGTTAATGTGATTATTGGCAAAATCTCTTCTCTAACAAGACTTAATGAGTCATTAACTTACTATCAATCCATTGGTGATAAAATCCTTAAGACAGTTTAATTAAGACCAAAGAATACTATAAACTTGACACTTTATTAACATCTAAGTTTGATTTTAAATAACATGTACAGTCAATAGGAATCCAATATGGAAGTTAACTCGGAACTCATCATAGGTCCAATATCTGATTGGTTAATTAAGGTCAGCATGTTAGAAATTTATCTTATCCCCAGCCCCACTTCCTGTGAGGGTTTTGTTGCTTTTAAACCATAGAATGGTTGTTTCTTCTCCAGTTGACCAACACTGCCTGAAGAAGCACTTAGAGTGCTGAAACCTGTTTGCATTTGTGTTGCAGTTTACAACACATTTTTGTTATAACTGTTAATAAATATTAAATATATAAGATTGAATGGAAATACTGGTTAAACCACAACTTCTGAAGACTGGAAATTTTACCAAGAAACATCAATGTCGGGATAAAATTGTTATTTGAAAGTTAAGTAATCTTTTCATATATATATATATATATATATATATATATATATATATATATTCTTGATCAATCATAATTAATACCATTGCTGTAAGTTCTGCAAAGGCTGAAAGAGTGTTTTTTATGATGAACATAATTTATTCTGACAAAAGAAATTAAAGTTCAAAATATGGCAAATCTTCTAGTCATAATTTTTATAGGTCTTCTAGTGAATCTTTGGTACTGCAGCGATTTAGTTCGAATGTGGCGAAGACACCATAACACAGCTGATGACTGCAAAATGAAAAAGCATCATACTTCTGAATAGAAATATGATGAGAACAGAACTTCAATCTGGAAATGTTTTCTATTAAATTATCAAAATGGTTTAATTCTTTTTGATACTATAAAGTGATTTGTTTTCTTCCTCAGATTGAAAAGAAAGTAAGCAGAATAAACTCCTAAAGATTACTTATCTTTATAGTATCAGTTTCTGGAAATTTGGGATTCTATTATTGGGTATTGTTATCATACAGTGATTTGTTTGAACTATAATCATCAGCAATAAGATCACAAGCTCAAATATATGAGCATAGGTCAAAACCATTTGACATCGGATTTAAAAGGTATCAAACATATTATCTTTTGGAACAGTAACATACCAGATATTAGGACTGGTTAGAATAATTGTTGCAGTTATCTCATGTCTTTGAATTCAGTTCCTGGAGCTGGTAGTAAAATCTATGTACTCTGATTTTGTAGGAGACAGACAAGAATCAATGCCGAAAGGCAATGTTGAGAAATGGCTGGCAGAGATAAATTGATATAATCATCTGAAAAGTATTAATGTACACATGATATGATAACACTTTGTTCCTGGGTGAGGAGTGATGGAGAGAACATGAATCCACCTCTTCTTCACCCAGCTATGGGTTAACTAGTAAAACTTGTATCACTAAACTATTATTATATCAAAAAAAATTCTCACAGTCTAAAAATATTTTCTGGCTTTAAATAACTGCATAGGGTAGATAAGTTGTAAAAAATAAATCAATCAGTTTCTTTGAACATTAGCAGATATGAAAAAGAAAAGTGGATTAAGGTCTTATTTGAAAGTTGACATAGTCATCAGTGATTTAGCCCCAGCCATATAAGGCAGAAGGTAATGAATGCTAGAGTACATATAATGTCATTCTGATGAATTGATTCTAGCAATTAAGGTGACTTAATTTTTATGCCTCTAACCAGAATGCCATATGACATATTTCTTACACTTTGAAATGTGCATAACTTATATAGCTGATTCAAAGGCAGACAATCAAATTTTGTAATGCTACAAGAATTGACAATGTTCCCTATCAGCCAAGAAAGGCTGAAGCGTAAACAGATGAAAATCTGTCTAAAATAATATCAAAAATGAGTCTATGATATGCATTGGAAAATGATTTTTACTATAGGAATGCATTGGAAAATGATTTCTATTAGAGAAATGCATTTGAAAATGATTTTTACTATAGGAAAGCATTGGAAAATGATTTTTATTATAGGAATGCATTGGAAAATGATTTTTATTATAGGAACGAATTGGAAAATATTTTTACAAAAGGAATGCATTGGAAAATGATTTTTACTATGGGAATGCATTTGAAAATGATTTTTACTATAGGAAAGCATTGGAAAATGATTTTTATTATAGGAATGCATTGGAAAATGATTTTTACAAGAGGAATGCATTGGAAAATGATTTTTACCAGAGGAATGAATTGGAAAATAATTTTTACTATGGAAATGCATTGGAAAAAGAATTTTATTATAGGAATGAATTGGAAAATGATTTTTACTATAGGAATGCATTGGAAAATGATTTTTACTATAGGAATGAATTGGAAAAAGATTTTTATTATAGGAATGAATTGGAAAATGATTTTTACAAGAGGAATGCATTGGAAAATGATTTTTACAAGAGGAATGAATTGGAAAATGATTTTTACTATGGGAATAAATTGGAAAATGATTTTTACTATAGGAATGCATTGGAAAATGATTTTTACTATAGGAAAAAAATATCATTGTAAACTATGGTTTTCAATTAAAAAAAACCTTTGTTTCTGTTCTTTACACTTGTTTCCTCAATCTGACACAATGTTGTAAGATGTTAAATGAGTGATAGCTTGAATTAAGAACAAAGATGTTGATTAAGGTAAACAGAGGTGGCCATTAGTAATAATGACAAGAGATTTCTTTCTTTTCTTTCTTTTTTGCATGTTTAGTCAAGCAGAAATGGGAGTGGTAAATGAAGAAATGGGAGTGGAAATGAAGAAATCACTTAAGAATGTATATGAGCATGCTATTACAACATCCACAGTAGATGTGTATGCTACTGAAAACTTTCACGATCACAATTTGTAATTATAAAATACATTGGAAAATGATTTATATTAGAGAAATACATTGGAAAATGATTTTTACTATAGGAATGAATTGGAAAATAATTTTTACTATAGGAATGCATTGGAAAATGATTTTTACTATAGGAATGCATTGGAAAATGATTTTTATTAGAGAAATGCATTGGAAAATGATTTTTATTATAGGAATACATTAGAAAATGATTTTTACAAAAGGAATGCATTAGAAAATGATTTTTACAAGAGGAATGCATTGGAAAATGATTTTATAGGAATGCATTGGAAAATGATTTTTATTAGAGAAATGCATTGGAAAATGATTTTTATTAGAGAAATGCATTGGAAAATGATTTTTATTATAGGAATACATTAGAAAATGATTTTTACAAGAGGAATGCATTTGAAAATGATTTTTACAGTAGGAATGCATGGCCTTGAATAAGTAATATATGACAGACATCCGTCCGCCAACCTTAAAGGAAGTCTGAAGTGAATTTGACATAAAGGAAATTGTTAGAAAAAGTCATGTTGCAGTTCATCAACAGGCAATAAATCACAATAAAATGGAAGAGTAAAAATTACTATGTGAAATAAACATCAGATTTATTTACATTTTTACAAATCATGTTTCAGTGGTTACCAGCTTACAGCTATATCATGTTGAAACACATTGAGCCTGGTCACTACCTAGATGGGTGACCACCTGAGAATACCAGGTGCTGTAAGCCTGGATGTGTGGCTGGTGTAATGGATAACGATTCAGAATTGGAAATCAAAGAGCCAAGTTCAAATTCCAGTCAGGTTCATTATATTCACTTACATGCAAATAACTTTAGAAAAATATGAATCCACCTCTTCTTCCCCATCTATGGGTTAATTAGTAAGATTTGCGCCAGTAAATCATTATTATCTCCAAAATTTCTTCCACTCTAAAAATATTTTCTGGGTTTAACCCTTTGAACCCTGAATTCCTAAACAATTTTAAACCTTCTGCCTGAGCTCCTGAGTCAAAATTTGCAAATAATTGGTATGTAATGTTTCACGGTAGATATAAAAATAGTTACAAGTGTTTACCAACCGTTCAACATGTGGTTGCACATTAAGTCATTTTTCTCTATCACTGTTCAACCTTTGACTGAGCATTAAGTCATTTTATTCTACCACTGTTCAACTATTGACTGAGCATTAAGTCATTTTCCTCTACCACCGGTAAAGCAATGGTCAGGGATGAAAGGGTTAAATAACCTGCAAAAAAACCTGTTGATAAGCTGTAAAAAAGAAACAATCAATGATTACTGAGTGCGTTCCTAAAATGGGATGAGAAAGGTTCATTCGTAATTGAGTGTGTATCTGGGAAATAAAAATTTAAACTTCAGTACCTTTGAAATAAGGCTTGCGGCAACATTTTTGCTCATGCTCGGCACGTCGTCCATAGTAGGTTGAACATGTGACCTCAGTGAGTAAAAATTGCTAGTTTTATAACCTTTTTGGAGATTCAAAATGATTGGCAAAAATATTTTTTCTATTCATCTCATTTCAGATTAGTTAAAAAAATGATTTTTTGAAATAAAATGGTGTTTTCACTAGCCTTGTTGGGTTATTTAATGTTGAATATCAGTCTTATGAAACAAAACCACAATAAATTAAAAGATATGTAGACAAAGTTAGAAGTTATGGATAGTGGCTCGGATTGAAGAATCAGAGAGCCAAGTTCAAATTCTAGTTGAATCCATTACATTCACTTACATGCTAATACGCTTGGGAAAGGTATGAATCCCCTTTTTCTCTCCTGCCCAGCTATGGGTAAATAGCAGGACAGACTGGGTTCTATAGCCTTGGATGGCAACTGGTCCTCCGTAGAAAAAAATAGCAACCTACTGTGGGAAAAAATCTGCCTCGTCAGTCATGTATCGAAAGATACATGATCGCCTACGTGTATATCACACATGGCACACAACTGACTGAGACAAAGTTCCATTTTATACTTGATTCAAAATTTTATACCTGTATCTACAAGTATCCATCCGGAAGGTGGTTTCTTTTGGGGCGGGGGAGTCTTTCTGGTTGGCAGGGAGTACAGTCGACGTATTCTAATAATTTATTTTTTGCTGATGTTTGAAGCCACGAAATTTGGCCTCACTTGACCGACTTTACTTTGTGGCGAAGACGGTAAGGCGTGCCGGGCTAAACGGTAGCTCCCTCTGCCCTGAGTGACTTGGATCCGATTCCTGCCAGAGAACGCAATTTTTTCTGTGGTATAAACGAATCTTCTACCACGTAATTCAACTATATTATTATATTTGTTCTCTTTTACTATTAGTTATTGTTGTTAATCTCTTATTATGCCCAATAAGATCTACAGTAAGAACGAATCTTCTATCCTTCACATCACATTTATGACAGTATATTGCTATAATAAACGTACCATTTTTATCTATCAAAAGGCTGATAGAGGTAATGTACACTGGTTAATAATTAAAAAAACGAAGATTGTGGTCTATTTCAAATACGAAGTATCCACTATACTTCAATAACGCTTAAAGTAATAAAAAATGTTGGAGTAAAAATAAATCCATTATTGTTTTAAGAATTGCTTTATTTACATTTCGGATACGAAACACAGCTGATATGGGCTTTCGAGAAAATTAATCTGGGTGAAAAAGGTGTGCTTTCCTTAAAAAGGGGAAATGTTTTATGGTAGATATAAAAATGCTTAATTGTGTCGTTCTTCGTGGCTGAGCGGTAAAATGCATCGGATTAAATGGTGGTTTCCCCTTTAAAGTGGGGCGCAGGTTTGAACACATTTTCTTTTCTTAGATTTCTCGAATGCATAAGCAGGCCAATAGACGTAATACACACTGTTTAATAAATAAAAATGGTCGCTGGTCTAATTCGAATACGAAGTATCTAATAATAACGTATTCAGGCCGGTAGACAAAAACAAATAAATATACTGTGGGTGCGCCTACTCAAATAACGATTAAAGTGACAAAAAAAACTGTCGGTTTAATAAAAAAAAATCCATTCTAAAATATTCTCTTTGTTTACCATTGGATACAAAACTCTGCAAATATGAAAAAACTTCGAGAGATTTATAACAGGAAAAATTTCGCTTGAAAGCACGAAATTTGGCTTCACCTGATCGAGTGACGCAAGTTTAATCCCTGACGGAGAACGTAAATTTTTCTTTAAGATTTCACAAACATTCAAGCTGGTAGACGAAAATAAATATGTTTAATAAATAAACGGACTGTCTACTCAAATACGAGTATACTAAAAATAACGTTTGAAGTTATATATATATATACATAGCTAGGAAAAAGCAAATTTTATATGGCATTTTTTAAAAAAAGCTAAAAAAGAACAACCGGTTTCGTTCCAGAACTTATCAAGTTTATTTTCTGGAATATAAAAGCGTGTAAATTAGTATAACGAATGGAAGAGGAAAAGAATATGAATTTCAAGAAAACTAGAGTCCAATAACATTCAGACCCAGTAAACATTCCCTCTGTTTATAAAGGGAAGGCCCACGGGATCTGATATACAAGGACGCTAGAATCTTGAGGTGATATGAGTGTGACCTAGATAAAATCGAAAAACGGTCACCATTAAAATCAAACACACATTTCCTGCTATTTATTACATGCTCTGCAATAGCAGAGCAAGAAGTATTGGTTAGTTGGCTTTTCCTGGCATCCGGATTCAAAATTCTGAGGGGTAAGTGTTGTTTATTCTCAGATCCAAACGTTGGGACGTCCTCCCTATGTAGTCGAGTCATATTTTTTTCCCTTCCATTCGTTATATTAATTTAATTTACACGCTTATATATGATACTTGTGATAGTCGGAAGTAGTAAAGGCTAGGAATGCCTGAAGTAAGACTAGATAGGAAAGCCCAACTAGCATCTAGATGACAGACAAAAAAAGAGGACTGTAACTTAATACAGAGCTTGTGTTGACAACGGTGTAAACTTCCGTCGTCCTCTCCTCCTCCCTCTTTGCCTGGATTCGGCGAGAAATTGCCGTATTATATGAAAAGGGATTGTAAACAGTGACTGGTCCCTCAAAGAAAAAAATCTCAAGAAAAATAAACTGAGATGTACTATGAAATATAAAAGTTATAAAATGTCCACAAAGTCTATTCTGACTAGGTTCGTAACACAGAAAGAAGTAAAAAGTCATTAGGGTTATTATAAATCTAAGTGAACTTAAATTGAAGGGTGTGTGGCAACGCAAGGAAGAAAAGGTAAAGATCATGAAGACATAACGTCAGCCATAGGTCACGTGGACAGAGTAGCGGCCGGCTACGATATATTCATCAATCCCCTCGTGTTATAGCTTTTTTATGTTTTGTCATAGTGAAATGCTTTTTAAACGTTCATAATAATTTCTTTCAAAAGAAAATACTTTTCTTTAAAAAAATATTAAAAACAAATTTAACTAGAGTACTAATTAAATTGCGCTTTTCTGGCTTTTTGTTTGCAAAATTTCTAATAACACTATCAAAATCAATTTGTCTGGCAATGCCAGATTCAGTCGTGCTAGAACAAGTAGACCTCAAAGAGTTTTTGATAAGTTAAAGTTCATTAAAAGATTTTTCAGTTGATGCTATTATAGCTAGAATTGTCAACAATATTCTCAAACTAATAAAACATTTGGAAATATTGAACACAATTTGAAGTCTCACTATTTTCATTATTCGGACTATTTGCTTTATTTATCACAACGTTTCGGCTGTTGTACGCTACGGTTGGAATATCAAACTGAACCCCTTATTTCGCTTGCTGTGGTAAACTGTTCTAGTTCCACTTGCCATATTATCTCTCGCTAATTCACCTTTCTAAGTTCTCCACTTGAACTCACAACTCTTTGGGTCCTGTCACTAGATCTAACCAACGCCTTTATCCACTGTGCTATGTGTCCTTAAGGACATCTGTATATGAATTTCTGGGACTTATAAACATAATGTCTACAGCAACCATTTTTACCAGTGCTCATATTGCAATTTTTGCTGTTATCATTGCATGATTTTTTACCAGAGCCCGTATTGCAATTTTCGTTGTTATTATTGCTTTTCTCTGGCACTCCTTATGACTGATTCCCATATTGTATTCATTTCTATGTTTGGTCGTTTCAGGAGATTTTGGTGGCCTAGCATATGTGCTGATTCCTTAAGTTTACGAATTTTCCAATGATGTTCTTTGTCTATGATCTCATCTTGATCCCACAGAGGGCGGTGATCTCCCTTTTCTCTCCATATGTGGTCAGCCACGTCTGATTTTTCCACTTCTCCTCGTGTTACAGCTTTCTGGTGTTCTTGAAGCCTTACCTTAAGGGGTCGGCCTGTCTCCCCTTTATATTTCTTTCCGCAGTCGCACAGGATGGCGTACACACAGTTTTTAGTCATGTTCTCCTCTATGGGGGGGTCTTACTCGGGAGAGGTATATGCGAAATGTCGGCCAGCTTTTGAAGGTTGTCTTGATGTTATAAGGAACGCAGATCCTTTGTATTTTTTCCGATAACCCCTTCAAATAAGGCAAACACTGAATTTGAAGTCTGTTAACAATTCGAGGCGTTTCAATTCTGTTTTTCTAAAATTAGTTTTATGTACTGCTGGCAAATGTTGTATTTCTTCTACAAAATCTTCATCATTAAGATCTGCAGGTTATTGATGTAATAAAGCTTTTGTTTTTTGGGGTTTTTTTGGGGGGGTTGCTCACTTACTTTCCGTCATTATGGGATATTTCCATTAAAAAAATCAATATTTTTCAGTAAACAGCATTAAAACGTACTGTTAATTCTGCAACAATATTATCAATCAAAACATAAAACAGTTTTTTTCTGAAATGGGACTCTCCTGGTGAATCATCTGTGTCAGTTATTTTTATACAACTCGGCTTACAATATTTAATAATAAATACTACTAAAAAAAAAAGAAGTGTTCTATGATAAGTATAGTGATGTTTGAGTATGTGAATATAAGTATCTGTCGGGCTGAGGGTAATAGAAAGTGCTTGTTCTCGAGCGGAGATGGGTTTTGTATGATTGCTGTAAGACCCTTCTCAGTTATTGGGTCCCAGCACAAAGTACCGACTGGACACCCTTCTCATAGGCCCTGCACACACGTCAGGCGAGTGGCAAAAAAAACCCCCCAAAAACTAATCAATGGAATTGATGAATTACGAGTTGAGCCGTTAATCAGAGATGAACGTAAGATCATGTGAATGAATCAGAGGTGACGTCACTGTGGATCACCACAAATTGAATATTCTATGAGTAAGAAGTTTGTGCATCTGACGAAACTGGCTGACCTGATCCAATGGAATATGACGTACTGGGTTCGCTGGAGTCATAATTTGGGTGTCTGGTGACGGACTCGTTGTCACCTGAGAGTTCGATGAGTTATACAGTTGCGGGTTGTTTCGGTAGACGACGCGATTGTTGAGGGGCTGCACTGGACGGAAGTTGTCGACCAGGAAGTAAATTTCATTCGGGACTCTCCGTTCGAGTAAAAAACGAAAGCGAGCCATCTAAACCGGAAATTAATAGAGAGTAAAAAAAGCACATTGGAAAAAAAATGTTTGTAACATTAAAGACAAAATCAAACAAAGTACTGATTTAATATATAAACAAAAACAATGAAAGTAACTCTAAACTCAACTTAAAAACAATTAAAAAGAAGTAGACGCCTTCAAACTCTATCAAATTCAGAATTAAACTGATAGATTACTACACCAGTGGTTCCTAAACCTTTTTCTCTGGGTCGCATTTTCGGAATTAAAATTGCTCGCGCCTCACCAAATTTTATGTGATGAAAAATACATTTAAAAATTGAAAAAACAGAGTGAGGGATAAAGGGAGATAATAGCGGATTCGAAGTTAGAATCGTTGATAACTCTCTCCTCCAATCTGAGGACCCTAGTTCCTATATTATTAATACTTGATATAATACAAAAAATATCACAATGATAAAATTGGTCAATAATTATTTATAACTATTTATACTGGGACTCATGCATGCAATTATAAGTAATCCATAATAATATTTTAAATTTTTAAATCATATTTATTTTTGGTATATGAATTTTTAAAGAACTGTTTCTAAATTTTTTGTCTCTCAATCATTCTTTTTCACCTGCTATCCTTTCCACCGCACCTCTGAGGAGCGCTGCACCGTTTGGAAATCACTGACCTACACAGATGGTTTGATTATAAAGGTGAAGCCTCGAGTCGAACCAGTCACACTGGTTAACAGAAAATATAACTTCTTAAAAAGAAAATTTATGCATAGTGTGCTTCAAAATCTCAGCTCGCTTCGTGTTTTATTGTCACAGAGTTAAACATCTCCGAAATAATACCGAAGCCTAGAGACATTGCATTGACTGAAACATGACTCTTCGGAAAGACGTGGTTTGAATACAAACTTTTTCTTCTCCTAGATCGGTTGCCACCTAAAAGCAGGTGAGTCCAGTCTACCGTACTTTGAAAAATAAAGATGGCTTCATTCTTTTTCAAAGCGCGAAATGAACGGAACACAATTTCAGCTCAATTTCAACCCGAATCCACTTAACTGGTGACAGAGTAAGAAGGGTACTGAAAAATCCCATTTCCTGAGAACTTTCTAGCAATCTCATAATATTGCCGGTAATATATATATATATATATATATATATATATATATATATATATATATATATATATATAACTGCAATTTCTTTACAGAAGGACATCTCTTCAACGTTGAGCTGAATATATATATATATTTATATATATATATATATATATATATATATATATATATTATACATTTGCTACTGGTGAGAGATAATATTTAAATTTATTAATATATAATTAATAGCTCTGTTATCTATTATGGAGTACTGTTTTATTAACATCCGCATTCCATGTACGATATACGTATTATATATATATATATAATCAGGGATATGCCGTCTAGGTAGGCAGTCGCTACCCTGAATAAAATTGACCAGCAACTACATTTTCTTTCTGGGCACAATATGCACCTAATGCAACAAAATTATCAAGGTTACTATGATTAGTATGCATAAAATGCAAAATTTTTTTTTTTTTTTGTAGATTTACGACATAAAAGTCACAAGCTGCCTACCGTGTGTAATCACGTGCTTAATATATATATATATATATATATATATATATATATATATATATATATATATATATATATATATATATATATATATATATATATATATAGCGGTTTGGATTGAGGAATCGGAGAGCCGAGTTCGAATTCCAGTCAAATCCATTACATTCATTTACGTGCTAATACCCTTGGGAAAGGTATGAATCCTCTTCTTCTCCCTCCAGCTATGGGTAAATAGCAAGACAGACTGGGTTCTATAGCCTTGGATGGCAGCTGGTCTAGGAGTAGGACAACTCTGATTTCAAAACCTGCAGAGGGTCATTTAGGGATTTTTTGGCACATAGTGCATCAGGTCTCTGTATTTGGCCCTTCAAAAAAGTGTGGATGGTTCTGCACAAAACCTTCACCACTATAATCAAATCATATGTGCTGGTGTCTGGGCTGTCGGTTCCTATGAACTCATCTGCTTGACCCTCATACAGGAGAGTCGAAGAGTATATATATATATATATATATATATATATATATATATATATATATATATATAGCGATCAATCCTACTGATTTCGAAATTTCTGATACCACTGTGGAACAAATATCTCCAGTTATTTCTATACATGGCAACTCGCTCGAAGTTTGAGTATGAAGCACATTGGCAGCTGAGAGGTTACTCTTTAGTTTGTCTTTATACCTGAGCCACGGACGTCCAACCGTCCTTTGTCCACGATCAAGCTGTTTATTTATTGTTTTAGCTATTCTGTCATCATTCATCGAAGCTGTGTCTGCATCAGTGTTGCATTTTGCGAGAAGATGCGCATGTGTGTGTTATAGTTGCACACACACACACACACACACACACACACCAATTCGTAAAAAAAAACAAACAAAAACAAAAAAACTAATTAAGACATGCGTGTCCGTCAACCTTAAACAATAATCTTTGTCAATTTTATTTTTCAGTCTTTATGTCGATACTTGATCTATCTCTTACTGTTACATCCCCGGGCAACGCCGGACTCTACTGCTAGTCTGTTCATATTTAGCTAGCTAAGTATGTGTGACAGCATGGGAGAGATGTACAACACACACACACACACACACACACACACACACACACACACACACACACACAATATATATATATATATATATATATATATATATATATCATCCACAGACAGACTGTTTCGCTGTATGATTAGACGTCCGATTGCTTCAAGCCGGGATCAAAAACCCAACCTATTTGGCATCAGTCAGAGATCCTATCCTAAGCCGTCGGCGCACGGCAAAGAAAAAGGGAAATTTTAGCTTTTTTCTATACGAAACACGCCAGCGGCTAAGAGAACTCAATTCATACTTGAAGAGCAATGCATTATATATATATATATATATATATATATATATATATATATATATATATATAGCATATATTCATAAAATACATTGCGTGGTAGCAAGATTGTGATGCGTCAGCTTTCCAGGCATGGAGAGCTTAACTTGAGAATTAGTATTCGAAGCATCGGTGTTTATCGCGGCTCACACAGCGACCACTGGTTTGTTGCGGACAATGGATAATTTTCCACCGTGCAACCATTCCCATTCAACCTTGTGCAAAATTTGCTTTGACCAATCAAAAAAAAAAATCAAAACTGTCTTACCTGGGCTTCTCCGATCATGATCACGTTTGGAAAGACCAACCACGTGACACTTTCGTCACAAGGGGGCGTTGTCAGACTTCCCTTGTACGTGTAGTATTCATCGATAGTCTTGGGAAGAAGTTTTGCCGGAATAATTGACCCAAGCTTTGCTGTTGTGTCTGAAAAAAAAAGGAAATATGTTAATAGCATTAAATATTGTTCAAAGAAGAGAATCTCTTGTTTAATCAGAACATTTGAAGTCATGTCTAAATTCACAGATACAAGAAAATATCAATTTCTTCCACTTCAACCCTGACTATAAAAGAAAATATGAATATAGATATATTCATATATGGGGGATGAAAAAAATATCATGAAAATCTACCATTCCTCTTCTATATGACATTTCCATACAGGACGTTGGCGATCATGACTTTCCACAACTTCCTGTACATTGCAGTTCTTAATAAATGTTCTCTTTTGCCTAACTCACCCAAACTCATCCATTCACTCAAGCTCGTCAGGTAGGTTACTTATTGTTTTCCTCTCTCCCTCTTGTTTTGTCCTGTGAGAATCAAATTTTCCAAGCCATCTTTCCTCATTATGTGTCCTGGTAATTTCAACTGTCTTTTCCTGGTGTTAAATATAAGTATCCATTTTGCATCCATTCTCTCTAGAACTTCCTTGTTACTCACATGTTCAGTCCATAGTATTCTCAGCATTCTTCTGTAGAATCACATTTCTGTTGCTTCAAGTTTCTTCTTCCTCTGTAATGAGATTGTTCAGTATTCACTGCTATGTGGGAGGACCATTGAGATATAACAGTTCAGTACTCTTTGTTTCTAACGAAAAATTTCTTAATACTTTGATTAGCTTTTGGAAAGCATCTTTCGCTTTCCCAATTCGCCTTCGTATTTCCGTGTCACACTTTCCGTTGCTTAATATATACTAGGATTCTACAATTTAGCTTAAATTAAATTAAATTAAATTAAATTAAAGACATTAGTTCCATTTCATCCTCAAGCGAATTTTGGGAATGTCTTTAATTACAAAATTAAATTCGAAGCTTTTAGCTTTCATTTTTTGAAACATGGTTAGAACTGTGTAGCGAAAAAAAACATATTTTAAATCAATTAATCTATATATATATATATATATATATATATATATATATATATATATATATATATATATATATATATAATTTTGAAATTTATTATTGTAAACCGATATATTTTTATTACATCAATCATTATTTTTCGTGGATACCCGTATTAGGCAGTTTTTCTCTAACCAAAATCTATTGAAAGTTCGAAATTCCAGTTACCTGAAGAAGGCCCGAAAAGTTGTGAATATGACAATAAAGATGTGGATAACAGACCGAACAATGTGAATAATGTAAAAGACAGCAGTTTCGTTTTAAAATTTACAAGCCGTTACTTTCCCCAGTTAACAATTGATTGAAGTTCATTTTCGAGATTAGTTGCCAGTTTTACTTTATAGGACCAATAGGAGTAACAAAGAAAAGTCTGCTGAACTGCTATGTAATATCAATCTTTCTATATGACAATGAAATAGGGTATACAGAAGGATGCTGAGGATTCCATGGACTGAACATTAAAACGACGAAGTTTTAAGGAAAGTGGAAACAAATGATACTTAGAATCAGAAAAAGACAAATGAATTTTCGAGAGTGAATAATGAGGGAAGAAGGCTTGAGGAATTTGACACTCACAAGGCATACTGAAAGCAAAAGAAACAGAGTAAAGAAGTGAATAGCCTCATTAACGACCTTGTGTAAATGGTTGGCAGAGCAGTGACTTAGTGGGATAGCAAAATGACAAACCTTACAAAGGGCGGGAAGTTGTGGAGAGCTATGATCATCTACGTCCTGAAGGAATATGGCACATAAAAGAAGAAGTGCAAATATTTCGAGAAATGGCGACTTACGTGGCTGAATTATTTTCGACAGGCTCGACACTATATTTTCGTAATTGAGATTATGCGTCACCTCCGTCGTCTGTTAAAATATAAAATAAACAAAAATAGATTCCAAGATGTTTTATAGCAAACTTTTACCTGGTTTAACTATTAATGTGGTTAATGATCTTTGTTTTCAGAAAAGGATTCATTCAATCAACCTTTTCCCTATTTCTGTTGTTCAGTCTGTGTCTATTATTATTTTTTTTATACCGCGACACATTACTTTTCTCACGTTTAGTGTACATACATGTCATTTTTCTTATTGAAAAAATAGCCTTTCTTTCTTTCTTTCTTTATTTATTTGTACCTGTTTTCTTTCTTTCTTTCTTTCTTTCTTTCTTTCTTTTCCCTAACTTCGTTCCTCATTCTTACTTTTGGACAAGTTCTTTTTCAGACTTTTTATTACCTCTTTCTTTCTTTCTTTCTTTCTTTATTTTTCTTTCTTTTTTTCTTTCTTTCTTTTTTTTTTCTTTCTTTCTTTTTACCTAGTAATATATATATATATATATATATATATATATATATATATATATATATATATATATATATATATTACTACTACTACTACTACTACTACTGTTATTATTATTCCAAACATTATTTTAGTGGGTACCCACATCTGGATAGACGGCCCGTTTTTGAGGGGTGTGATTTTCCTCTTTTATTAAGCCTCACGAATGCGTAGACTAGTAGACGTAATTCACACAGTTAAGGAAAAAAAATGTGGTTACTACTCAAACATGGGTATCAACTAAAATAGTTTGGAATAATAATGATTATGTATATGCATGCTTGTGTGTGTGTGTGCGTGTGTGTGTGTGTGTGTGTGTGTGTGTGTGTGTGTGTGTGTGTGTGTGTGTGTGTGTGTGTGTTGTACATCTCTCCCATGCTGTCACACATACTTAGCTAGCTAAATATGAACAGACTAGCAGTAGAGCCTGGCGTTGCCCGGGGATGTAACAGTAAGAGATAGATCAAGTATCGACCATCATAAAGACTGAAAAATAAAATTGACAAAGATTATTGTTTAACGTTGACGGACACGCATGTCTTAATTAGTTTTTTTTTTTTTTTACGAATTGGTCAAACCCAAACTCAAACAAAAACATTGTTTTCAATCGTTATGAGTCTACCGATTGAATGGAATTTTATTATAAACAATTGTCTTGTAAATGGAATTTTTAAAGCATTCTGTATGTAAAAATAAAGAAAAAAGTGTGCAAGACAATAAGAAACACTACCTGCCAAAAAAAAGTGAAATTTTGTTGAAATCGGTTGAAAAATGTAGGAAATCCGATCCCATATATAAACGAACACACACACACAAACAACCAACCTGGGTTTTATAAGTATAACTCGATAACAATAAGTATAACTCGATATGAGTTGTCCCCCTTTCATTAATGCCTCTTAATCGTGTTTTCAACTTGATTTCGTGCAAAAACAATTTTGTTTTTCCAGTTTTTGGCACTGTCAGAACCATCGCAAGGTAATTTTACGTAGTCCTGTGAAGTTTTGTTGAAACCGATTGAAAAATGTAGGAAATCCGATCCAATATATAAACGTACACACACACACACATACACACACACACACACACACAACCTGGGTTTTATAATAAGTAAGATTAAGGTGGATAATAGATAAACATGATCAAAATGAGATAGCTGACTAAAATAGATGTGGACAGACTGATATACATAGATAATGGGTAAATCTTATATATATATATATATATATATATATATATATATATATATATATATATATATATATATATATATATATATATATATATATATATATATATATATATATATATATATAAAACTTGCTGAGTTCGATATAAACAGGCTGGGGTACCTCGATGCGGTGTAGTAGTTGTGAGCTAGTCTTGCTAGAACAGTTAGCACTGAGTAGTGAGTTCGATCCTCAATGAGTTCCCCATACTTTCGGCCTTGTGCCACATCTAAGCTACGCTTGGAAAATCACTATAAACAGGCTGTGATAGATAGATAGATAGATAGATAGATAGATAGATAGATAGATATGAACAGGTGTGATCGATATGAACAGGCTGTAATAAATAGATATGAACAAGCTGTGATAGATAAAAAATTATTTAACAATTAAACCATCAATTGTACTTACCGTGAACAAAAAGGCGAGAACCACTAGTCCATCCGGGTACTGTAGGGCGTTTCTTATTCTCCCATACTTTACGGCGTAATGGACAATATGCATCTGGTGAATGAAACATTAAAAGCACTGATTCAATGTGAAACTCATCATTAATCATAGCAGTAGATTTCGTTAGTGTTGTTGTAAACCCTCTTACAGTATAATGAACTCTTCCTTCTCTCATAAATACAAACTGCGAGAGTCGGAGTAGTAAACGCAGTGCTAATCTACTTATTACTAACACTATTGTTTTGTATATATCTTCAATATACTTTTTTCAACCGACCTTCATTCTGTGTCTTTCTTTCTGGCCCCTAAACAGGCCATAACAGTCAGTGTTTTGCAATGGGAAGAATTCCAAAATTCTATTGACCGTGTCCGGTCCGACGTGCTAATATATTATTATTATTTTTTTTTTTTTTTCAGATAAAATCTTAATATCTGATGACTAATACATGGATAGCGTACCAGAGACAACAACCTTTAGTTTAGTTTTCTTCTGACTCTAAGTGTTCATCACTTTTAAGATTATTCTTGCCGTTCCTAAGAATCTTAAGTTCTGCAACAGTTCCACGGAGCAATCGGTGTCAATCTTTCATATCCATGTTACTATTCTACTAGTCACCATACCAAACGCACCAATGGCAACTGGTATGATTGTGACCGTCTTCCATTTCCAAAGCCTTGTGAGGTCAAACTTCAAAGTTGATTGCTTTCTCTTTTTCCTTTTGCTCTATTCTTATAAGGATCCATCGTGTCAAAAGGACGCGGTGGATCAATGATTAATGCTTCCTTTTCTTATTTTATCTTTCACTAATAGATCTGATTTGTTGTGATCCAGTTACATATCGGTTACATATCGGTTTGGATCGGAAAATCGCACAAAATCTTGCATGTTTCGAACTCGAAGACTTTCTCAGGTTTATGGCTGCACCATTCCTTTTCTCGTTGAAAATTCCATTTAAACGTTCCAATGGTTGATTTTGTTTACTTAATCACATTTCCACCTTTTATAGACACTAGTCAAATCCCCGTTTTGCGAACATTTCTCTTAATAATAATTTTAAAATAATTCAGCAGACGGTGTTACTTTATCTATGGTAACTGGATTTTTGGCGATTGCCTTACTCGATTTCCGTCGTTTGATACTGTGCGTCTGAAAAATGGAGCTTTTTATCACGGTTGCCATCTCTTCGAGGAGGTTCAAATAATATTAAGCCCAAGACCTAGGGTGCCTTCCTCTCAGGCAGTACTTCTCCTTCGGGAGGGGGATGGGTTTATTGCCGGGCGCCTGAAGCGTCCCCCAAAAGGGGAAGTGCTGAGGGGGCTTAGGCAGTTTTTCACGACATTGCCGCTAAACCCACTTTAAACCTCGACCATGTATCACATTTGTTAGCAACGTCGACGCACTGAAAAATGCATCGTTTCCAAGCTTTTTGGCTAAGATCAAAGTGTAGTATCTGTTTTTAATCTTAATTTACTATAAAGTAATTTGTAACGCATTATTTATCATCTTTCAGTTGCGTCTCTGTCTTTGGGTAGAGTGCGCTCAGGGGCTTCTCTGTCAAAGGGCAACTGAGAAAATTATACTGAGAGGTGCCCAGCCCTGCGGAACAGCTGCCCGAGGCCACGCCCTCCCATTGCACCAGAGGGAGCGATCGGTGCTCGCACCGAGGCCAGCGCAACCGACGGTTGCGGGGGCTGTGGGGAATTTTTGTCCCTTGCCCGAGTGTACGCGCTCGGGTCCCCACTTTAAAAAGACCTTGTGTCACATCTTGTTCTGGTGGAGGAATGAGTAAACACCGCATCGTTTCCAGGCTTTTTGGCTAAGATCAAAGTGTAATATCTGTTCTTAATCTGATCCTCTCCAATTCTATCTTCCCCTCTTTCTTTCTTTCTTTCTTTCTTTCTTTCTTTCTTTTTTTCTTTCTTTCTTTCTTTCATTTTCTCACTGAAACCAAGTAGCGTCTTTTCACCTCTGCTTTCCACGCGATCGAATCGGAATAGTCTATTATTTATGAGATATTGGCAGGGCGTAACGGTCGTACAAACTTACAAAGAGAGAGATAATAACAATTATTAAACGATTCTGAGCAAAACTAGAGCCATCACTCGTATTGTTTGCTATAGTTTCATTGAATTTCTCACGTATTCTACAAATTGGTGACATCTCTTCTTTGTGGACATGCTTGCTGATATTCTTTGTACTGATAGTCTGATATTCTTTGTACTTATAGTCTGATATTCTTTGTACTGATAGTCCGATATTCTTTATACTGATAGTCTGATATTCAGCTGTTATCATAGTGCATTCGGTTTTCTTCTTCAAAACCTCCTGAAATCACAATAATAGCAGATCAGGCTATCAATACATCATCATCATCATTATTATTATTATTAATATTATTATTATTAATATTATTATTTTCTTAACAAAGCAAAAGAAACACCTGTTTCTTCTGTAGATAGCAGAAACTTGCACGCACCTCCATAGCATAAAACACTCCATTGACAGAATGTTCAGAACCTTGTCCTTTATCGCTTCCCCAGTGAAAATGGATTTGGTCTGCTACGTAGGATCCCTTAAGTCCTGCACCTCTTATTAACTGGTTGCCTCTCAGTTTTATCTTTGCTGAAAAGAAGAAAGATTTGAGTCACTTTAACAAAGGTCAAATTGTTACGTCTAGAAGACTAGGTCAGTATAACAGCGTGATTCAACGTTTTACTGCAAGATGGATAGAACAGGCTTATAACCCTGTTTTATTGCACGTGGGATAGAACATGTGGTAACACTGGTTCAAAGTTTGACTATATACTGGATATAACAGGGGGTAACATTAGTTCATCGTTTTACTGCAAGAGGAACAGAACAGGCTGGTAACCCTGGTTCACTGTTTAACTGTATGCTCAATATAAGAGGCTGGTAACCCTGATTCATCGTTTTACTGCAAGAGAGACAGGACAGGACAGGCTGGTAACTTTGGCTCAACGTTTTACTGCAAGAGGGAAAGAACAAGTTGATAACCCTGATTCGATGTTTTACTGCATGTGGGATAGAATAAGGTGTTCAAAGTTTAAATGTATGCTGGATATAGCAGGGAGATAAATGTGGCTCAAGGTTTTGCCGCACGAGATATAGAACAGGGTGGTAATAATTAATAAGTACACGCACATACACACATATGTATAATAAAAATATAGTTTTCAGATATGCTATTGTTGTGGAGTAAATTACATACCCCCGGTAACACAAATGAACTAGGCAAGATGCCTTAAATAAAGAACTCCAAGTTAGTCAAGAGAAGTCCATTGGATTCAGTCGGAGAGAATTCTAATGTCACCACGGCGAATAGCCAAAGCAAGACATAATACTATAACCTCGAGAAGTGATTTATA
The DNA here is from genome assembly GCA_903632075.3 of Acanthosepion pharaonis. NCBI lineage: Eukaryota > Metazoa > Mollusca > Cephalopoda > Sepiida > Sepiidae > Acanthosepion > Acanthosepion pharaonis. The sequence goes on along the minus strand of CAHIKZ030005487.1, from coordinate 499,642 downwards.
ATAGTAGTGACGAGTAATCGAAACTCATATGGAGTAAAGTACTTTTTTTACTTCGGCGCACATCATAACGTTGACGACGAGAAATTAGAACCACGTTGTTTTATTTTCTTCTTTGGTGAGTGTGTAAAAGAGAAAAAAAAAGAAAGAATTAAAAAAACCCAGATATTTATCAAATATGAAAGAATTATTAGCCCAAGTAATAAAAAATACAACAACAACAACAGCATTTGTTGGAACTCCCAAAACAACAACAAAATTTAATTAAAATAATACGGTAGAAATCTAAAAATTCCCTAATATTTTTCACTCTAGACGCGGTGGTAAATAGAATAACTATATTCACATACAATTCACATGATGGAATTACCTTTCCTCCTCCTTTTAGAAGATACGAGAAAATTTTCAGAATACAGCGACTAGAAAAATACAAAATTTTTGTTGAAAAGGTTAAACACCAGTAGAACCTGAAAAATACTGTAATTTTGTACTACCGAAAAAAACAAAAAAGCAGGAGAAATTTGCTTTGAAGAAACAGTAAATATTTTGACTAAAATTTTTAGCGAGAAAAGTTTGTTATTCAATACTTGTTGGAAGTGTATGAATCTGACAAAAAATGATGAAAATTTTGTTGTATATGCTGGAATCGTTAACAAGGAGTGTAAACAATTCAAATTAAAAGAACTGACTTTGGATATGTTTAAAGGATTAATTTTCGTTCAAGGATTAACGAGAGAAAAAAAAGAAGCAGAAATATGTGCTAGAGTTCTAAAGAAACTTGAACAGAATCAGAAACTAACACTACAAGAAATAACGGACAAATGTCAGAAAATTCCAAGCCTGAGACTCAATACAGAAAAAATTGAAGAAAAAGAATGTACATAGATACAAGTTTTAAGAAAAATGTGGAAAAATAAAAATTAATCCATTTTCAGAAATGATTGCCTCTTTAAGGATTCAAAGTGCTACAAGTGTGGAAAAATAGAACATAAAAAATCACACTGTAAAATTAAAGCTAGGAAAAGTTCTCACAGAAAAAAATTCGCACTCAGCGTTGCGACGGAAAAAATAATTACAGAAAACCAATGAAAATTTGTATATCTGAAAATTAATAATGTGGATATAAAAATGTAACTAGGCACTGGTAGCGACATCACAATAATCAACAAAGCCACGTGGAAAGCAAAAGGAAAACCTTAAAATAAACTTCGAAAATCGCACGTGGGGTGACGGGTGAGAAATTATTTTTTATTGAATTGAATTGTAACGTTTCATTACATAACAACTGTGTAAAAGACAAGGCTTATGTGTTATAAATACTGCAAACTTATTCGGTACTGCCTAGTTTGAATTATTTGTATTGTGGGATTTACCTATAAATATTTATTGCAAAAATGTAAGTGGACAAGCTACCTGATTAAAAAAACACACACTGAAAATTTAAAGGAAGAATTGAAAAAATGTTTTCCAGGTTTTATGTCAGATGAGTTGGGTCGGTGTTCCAAAGACAAAGTGAAATTTCAAGTGAAAAAAAAAATGTCGACGTCAGTGTTTTAGCCGAAACGAAGTGTACCATTCGCAACAATGAATTAGACAGACTTGAAAAAATAGGTGTAATTGAAAAGATTGACCATTCAAAATGGGAAGCACCAGCAATGTATGTAAAGAAAAAAATTCGTGTTTATGCTGATTTTTCAACGGGTTTAAACAAATGTTTAGAACCCCCATAACTGCCCATTACCAAGTGTAGAGGAAATTTTTGCAAATTTAGACGACGGAAAAAAAATTTCGAAGCTGGATCTATCTGAAGCATATATGTAAATACAAGTTGAAGAAGAATGTTCACCATCCTGGGTAAGACGATAAACTACATCCAACACCAAGGCCTCTGATCAGGAGGTTTTGAGGAGCATGGAACCACCTCTTAATTGCTGGTGTTCCCAGGTCCATCCTGACCCGAGGTGGTAACACCTGTTAGGGTGCCACCTATGGGCAAATAATTAACACCCAAACTGGGGTGAAAACACTATGAAAGTGTAAAAACAGGTTTCAATACCAGCAATACATTTTTGAAGGAAAAATATTACCAGCAATACATTTTGGTAAATAATTATTACCAGCAATACATTATTGCCAGCAATACATATTTGAAGGAAAGAATATTACCAGCAATACATTTTTGGAAAAAAATATTACCAGCAATAAAAAAAAAACTTGTCGGCATTAAATAACCCATTGAGGTTGATATGCTGTAAACCAAACCAAACCAAACCAAACCGAAGAATGTTCAGAGTTAATAACTATAAATACGCTCAAGGGATTATATAAGTTCATCCAACTTCCTTTTGGGATAAAAGTGGCTCCAGCTATGTTTCAACAACTATGGATACTATACTTGCAGATTGTGATTTCGCAGTTGCTTATCTGGGTGATATATTATTTAAAAGTGTATCTAAGGAACACCATATCGAGCATGTGAAAAGCGTTTTGAAAAAATCGAGAACACGGGTTCAAACTCAGTCCAGGAAACGTTACTAGGTTATTTTTTGGGTCCATAAAATCAAGTACCTCTGCAGAACAAATTATTGACCCCACGTCGTAGAATTTCTGTGCGCGGTTTGCTCAAAAAGAAAAACCAGATCCGTCGAGGGCAAAATAATTAAGAATATGTCCTTCTCCAACAAACGTTACTAGGTTACAATCATTTTCTGAGACTAGAAAAACCATTATCAAATCTGTATACCTAATATGCAGAATTTAAGGTCTCCACTGAACAATTTTTGGCCTTAAAAAAGGTGTAAAGTGGAACTGGACTAATAAGTGTCAGAAGGCGTTTGAAGAAATTAAGAAAATACTAATGTCAAACTTAACACAAAGATCCAAAAGCAGGAATCGTATTGGCTTCAAATGCTAGTGACTATTATATAGGAGTAGTAATTCTACATAAATATGATGTTGGTAACATGAATACCGTTGCACATGCTTCGCGTTTGCAATTACTACGGAGAGGGGAAAAAAAAGAACTACAGCCAGATCGAAAAAGAGGCGTTAGCAATAATATCTGCATTGAAAATATTTCACAAATTTATCCCCGGAAGGAGTTTTCGTTTACAGACGGACCACCGTCCTTTATTCTCAGTTTATGGTTCGAAAAAAGGAAATCCTACGCATACAGCAAGTAGATTACAACGATTACAAGTTTAAAAGGTGTTACATAACACATGGGTTAAATTTGCAAGTGTCGAAGTTGGTAATATAAGTTTTTAAACTTCTTATTTTATTTTTTTCTATATATTGCTTAACATTTGCGTTATTTATTGGGGAAGTGTTCACAGTATCGGAAATAGGGCGTTTGTAAATATAGTCAATGTGAACATAGGAATCAACACTTCATATTGATTGTCAGTTTCAAGCCTCAAGCGATCTGTAAAGTATGTTCCGAAGATCGTTTGAGGCGTGAAACTGACAGTCACCATGCAATGGTGATTTCTATGTCAATTATGTCCAATATGTTCATACAGCATATATATATATATATATATATATATATATATATATATATATATATATATATATAATTATATGTGTGTGTGTGTGTGTGTGTGTGTGTGTGTGTGTGTGTGTGTGTGTGTGTGTTTATGCAGAAAGTTCTCGGCCCGACCAAGATGCTTTCACAAAATTTCTGATGTTTCGTTGGTCATTCGGTTAGGGCTTGAGAAATAGGTCAGACTGACAACTTTTTAGCACTCCACTCTCTCTGTCTGTCTCTGTCCCTCTCTGTCTGTCTCTCTCTCTTTTCTCTCTCACACACAGACACGCACTTATATATCCAGGACGTCCCAAAAATGTACTCACTTTGTTTTCGTCGTCATTTTCCGTTAATATTTATAAACATGCATTTAATTTAATTTTAAAAATTTAATTGAAACCATTGATCTTGTTAAAAGTCAGTAAATATTAATATTTCTTATTTTAAACATTAATCTTGTGTGTAAATAAATACGTACTGCATTTATTATCAGTTAAAGATAGAGGATATTTTTGGGACACCCTGTATATTTGGTTTAAGATTTATTATCTGACTGTTTTTAAAGACAATTGATGCACCTGTCTAACGTTTTTTAAATTTATCTGCCGAATTTTTTAAAAAATCGTAATCAGATGAAAGATGTTTTTGTAAATATTTTTTCCTTCTTACCTGTGTGTCCGTTGTTTTCTATCGGAAGAAACGATTCTGATTTGTCATAATTGACGAGATGAAGAGTTTCAGTTGGCGGAAGGAATTTACAGAATTCAGATTCGATATTTATGGGGCTTTGTTTTGCTCCACCACATTTGGGTTCCATTTCCGGCCAATGGTCAGGATCTGAAAGAATTACATTTACTTTATTTGATCATATAAATGTGGTTAACATGCAGACAATTTATCTGATCATATAAATGTGATTAACAACCAGACAGTTTATCTGATCATATAAACGTGGTTAACAAGCAGTCAATTTATCTGATCATATACATGTGGTTAACAAGCAGACAAAACCAACCTTAGCATATTGTTATTATAATTCTCAATTTTTTATGGTTTTTTTTATATGTAGGCAAAAATTTCTAGAACAAAAACAATTTTCAGCTGTGTATTCAGTGAGTAGTTGTTTGTTTGTTTGTTTTTTTTTAAAGAACCCTGGGAATTGTTGCACACACCTGTTATCTCATTTTTGTTGTTTTCTTCTGCAACACTCAGGTACTTTTATAGTCTCCTTATATGCTTCATCTAAAAGTTTAAAAAAAAACTATTAAGTGTAAACAAACAATATAGCATCAAGTAGAAATAGGATCTAAGTGATAATTTCTGTCTGAAATTCTTTGGTGATAGATTATCATTATTTACATTATTTAAATTCTGTTTAATATTCTCATCTTTGTTGCTATTATCACAACTTTTCAGCTGTTATACTGTCCAGCCTTCTTCAGACATTTGTTGATACAGGTAATCCTATCTTAGCTAGAGCGCATTGATAATATGATCCGTTCATTGATATTCTACACATGCGAAGCGGAAAACACGACCTATATGTAAATAATCCTTTATTTATGATTGGTACTCTGTAATAATTAAAATAAAAAATGTTGGAATTGTTTTAAAGAATTATTTTTTTTTTACTCTTCCAATTATTGTTGTTGTTCTTCTTCTTCTTTTCATCATCATCATCTCATTCCCTTCGCATTCTCTCACTTTTAATCTGTATCTTCTTATTCTCACCCTTATCCCCACCAACCCCCATTTGTCCAAGTTTTCGTTCGTTTTTTAATCTAAATATTACAGAATCATAGATTAATTTTATATACGAAAAACGAATACGCGTATATTTTCTAGTTCACCCTATCTTTTAACTTTCTTTAATTCTATTCACCATAAGGATTTTTGTTTATTTATCGCAACTTTTTTTTTCTTTTCAGTTCCTAAATGACTTTCAAGTTTACATTCATTGTTTCTTACTATCACGCCAATAATTGATTGACTGATTTGTTTTTTACGGTTTACCAATCCTTTGCGGTTTATATAAAGCTGTAAAATATTTTTGGATTGTATGACTATTTTTGTTTTGTCTGTTTTTGGCGAGTGCATTAACAATTGCAGCTTCTCAAGGATATTTGTACGTAAGTGAATTTAACGAACCTGACTGGAATTCGAACCCCGCCAACAACCCAGACTCTATGTCTTTCGTTAATTTTCATTTCTTATCATTGTCCCCACCACCCACTTTAATCTGGTTTTCTATTCAGTTTTCTCTAGCCTTTTTATATTCTATCTTTCCTACTACCAGTTCTCTTTTTCTTTTCTTCGCATCTGCCTCACTTTTCCGCGTTTCTTCCTTCTTAAAACTGTTATGAAAGTTTCTCTGCCAGAAAACATGATACGTATTCAGAAAGTCCGAGGATCGGGAAGTTGATTCACCGTGTTGTGCGAGACAATTATTCTCGATAAAATCTATCTTACATCTTTATAAATCTATCCGTGCAGCGAACATTGTGGCCGTATCTGGTCAGATATTTTTGACGAATTTCAAAGAACAATTTGCAATGTTATCTCTCCATACATGGTATATCAACTTCAATAACTTCCCCATCGCCGTAAAGTACCTTCCCTGCGCATTTTCTATAAAAACATTTTCATGGTAATTCTTCTGATGAGCTTTCCTCTTTGGTACCTCGACTTCAGGAATTTAAGTGCAGTACTAGATTGGCAGATAGGGCTCAATATTTTTTTTTTACTGTTAAAATAGCTAAATGACGCCATAAAATCTATCTTAACAGTTTCTTCTCTTGCTCTTATCCTCTGTGGAATTCTCTTCCAGCGTCTTGCTTTCCTGGAAAATATGATCTTCAGTTTCTTTCACTGTCATTAACCCCTTGCATCGTAGTGGCTTTATCACCTTGTTTGGGGGTGAAAAAAATTGTTTAAAATATATAATTAGTTGACAGCTGTAAAAACCGAAATTGAATGCTACTTTGGACTCACCTTTCATTTATGTATGTAGACCTAATTTATTCACATGTGACTAATCCCATAATTATTTAGGGTGTACTAGGATATGCACATAGTGCAGCAGCTATCAATATGGAAAGTGAGATTAGAGTGTAGGGTTCAAATCCCAGCTAAAGCGGTTACATTCGCTTTCATAGAAATACTCTTGAGTGATTGGCAGTTACGTCTCGTCGTTTTACTTTTGATATTACTAGATCAAACCGCAAGTTCTATTCGGATAGTTTCTTCTCTCGCATTTCTCGCCCGTAGAACTCATGTCCGGTTTCCTGTTTTCCTTTCGCCTACGTTCTTCAAAACTTTAAATGCGACATCAATCACTATCTTTTGTCTCCTTGAATCTTGTTCTTTTATTTTTATCTCTCAATTTCTTTCACTCTCATTAATCCCTGGTATCTTAATGGCTTATAAAACCTTGCTTGAGGTGAAATGATAAAAAACGAAAAAAAAAAAGGATCTGATATTCTAATACGAACGAGAAAAGAGGTTTGGTTATCGATGCAAACAAGCGATTCTACAGTTGTTACATTTTGTTACTACGGATAATATTTTAACAAATGGACATATGAGAAGGAAGAATAATACTATATATTGATGATGACGATGATGATGATGATGATATCTTTCTTTTTTGTTTCTTTCTTTCTTAGCAGTCGCCTTTTCCTTTCTTTCTTTCTTTCTTTCTTTCTTAACATTCCCATCTTTCTTTCTTTCTTTCTTTCTTTCTTTCTTTCTTTCTTTCTTTCTGTCTTAACATTCCCATCTTTCTTTCTTTCTTTCTTAAAATTCCCCCTATCTTTCTTAACATTTCCCTCTTTCTTTTTTAACATTACTTTCTTTCTTTTATCTTTCTATCTTTCTTTAATTCTTTCTTTCTTAATTTTCCCTTTCTTAAAATTCCCCCTTTATTTATTTATTTATTAATATTCCCTTTTTTTCTTTCTTTCTTAACATTCCACTCTTACTTTCTTTCTTGCATTCATTTCTTTCTTTCTTTCTTTCTTTCTTTCTTTCTTTCTTTCTTTCTTAACATTCCCCTCTTTCTTTCTTAGCATTCACTTCTTTCTTTCTTTCATAACATTTCCCTCTTTCTTTCTTTTTTGCTTTCCTTCTTAACATTCCCGTTCATAACTTCCCCACTTTCTTTCTTTCTTTCTTTCTTTCTTTCTTTCATTATGATTTCTTTCTTTTTTCAGTTTTAAACTTTCTTTCTTTTTTTTTAAAACTTTCTTTCTTTTTTCTTTCTTTCTTTCTTTCTTTCTTTCTTTCTTTTTTTCTTTCTTTCTTTCTTAAAGCATTCCCTCTTTCTTTCTTAGAAAGACACTTTTTCTTTTCTTTCTTTAGAAATTTTCCCAATCTTTCTTTTTTTTTTGCTTTCCTTCTTAAACATTCCACAGACCTGTTTTGGACCCCACTTTCTTTCTTTCTTTGTAGATAATTTCTTTCTTTCTTTCTTTCTTTAAAAGAGGGACTTTCTTTCTTAACATTTCCAGAAGGCGGAAAAGATCTTTCTAAAGTCAAGACATTTATTTTCCTTCTTTTTTTCTTTCTTTCTTTCTTTTCTTTCTTTCTTTTTTTTTTTTTCTTTCTTTCTTAACATTTCGATCTACAATTTCTTTCTTGCATTCATTTCTTTCTTTCTTTTCTTTTGGTTTTCTTTGACATTCTTTCTTTTCTTTCTTTCTTAACATTCCTGCAGCTTACTTTCTTTCTTGCATTCATTTCTTTCTTTCTTTCTTTCTTTCCAGTCTTTCTTTCTTTCTCTTTGGACCGCGGCTAACATTCCCTCTTTCTTTCTTAGGGCATTCAACCCCTTTCTTTCTTTCCCAGCCCAAGTAGACATTTCCCTCTTTCTTTCTTTTTTAAAGTTTCCTTCTTAAGAAAAGAACCCTTCAGAAGAACTTCCCCCAAGTTTTCTTTCTTTCTTTCTTTCTGAGAAGTTAAAGTTCATCCCCGGCAGCGACATTTCCGAAACTTTCTTTTCTTGACGATTTCTTTCTGCAAGAATTTCTTTCTTTCTTTCTTTTCATTCCCGACGGCAAAGCTTTCTTAACATTTCCAGCCCAAGTAGAAGAAGAAGAAGAAATACTTTCTTTCGGAGCAACTCTTGATCGATAGAAATTTTCTTTCGAACTGAACCACACTTTCATTTCTTAACATTCCATCTCATTTTTTTTTTCTTTCTTGGTGCCATAGTCCATTTCTTTCTTTGAGAACTTTCTTTTTATGTTTCTTTCTTTCCCTTTAACATTCCACTCTTAGTTTCTTTTCTTGCATTTCAACTTTTCTTTCTTTCTTTCTTTCTTTCTTTCTTAACATTCCCTCTTTCTTTCTTAGCATTCACTTCTTTCTTTCTTTCCAAAGGGTAACATTTCCCAGGAGGCTTTCCATTCTTTTTCACCAGGTTTCCTTCTTACACTGGGCCAGGTGTGTAACCGTCAAAGTTCCGTGACCAACGGATCAACCCCTGAGACCCCGTCACATTTCTATCTTTCTTTCTTTCTTTCTTTTTCTTTCTTTCTTTTCTTAACGATTTCCTCTTACTTTCTTTCTTAAGCACCTTATTTTGTTTCTTTCTTTTCTTCTTTCTTTCTTTCTTTGTTAACATTTCCAGTCTTAGAGCTTTCTTTCTTGCATTTCTTTCCCTATTTCTTTCTTTCTTTCTTTCTTTCTTTCTTTCTTTCTTAACATTCCCTGAACTTTCTTTCTTGCAGTTCATTTCTTTTCTTTCTTTCTTTCTTTCTTTTTTCTTTCTTTCTTTCTTAATATTCCCTCTTTCTTTCATTAGCATTCACTTCTTTTCTTTCTTTCATAGCGACGAGCGTTTCCCTCTTTCTTTTTTTTTTTTTTTCCTTCTTAACATTCAGATACCAAGTCAAGAGGCTTCCCGGAAGAGCCCCGTTTCTTTCTTTCTTTTCTTTCTTTCTTTCTTTTCTTTCTTTCTTTCTTTCCTTAACATTCCACGGAATGTTACTTTTCTTTTCTTGCATTCATTTCTTTCTTTCTTTCTTTCTTTCTTTCTTTCTTTCTTTTTTCTTTCTTTCTTAACATTCCCTCTTCTTTCTTTCTTTGCATTCATTTCTTTCTTTTTTTTTGCTTTCTTTCAGGACACTTTCTTTCTTAAAACATTCCCTTTTTCTTTCTTAGCATTCCCACTTCTTTCTTTCTTTCATAACATTTCCCTCTTTCTTTCTTTTTTTGCTTTCCTTCTTAATTTCCTTTCATAACTTCCCCACTTTCTTTTTTTTCTTACTTTCTTTTTTCTTTCTTTCTTTCTTTCTTTCTTTTCTTTCTTTCTTAACATTTCCCACTCTTCTTTCTTCCCTACGGACATTCATTTCCTTCTTTTCTTTCTTTCTTTCTTTCTTTCTTTCTTTCTTTCTTAACATTCCACTCTCACTTTCTTTCTTGCATTCATTTCTTTCTTTCTTTCTTTCTTTCTTTCTTTCTTAACATTCCACTCTTACTTTCTTTCATTCATTTCTTTCTTTTTTCTTTCTTTCTTTCTTTCTTTCTGACCTATTCCCCCTTTCTTTCTTAGCATTCACTTCTTTGCCAGCTTTCTTTCAGTAGGTTAGATTTCCCTCTTTCTTTCTTTTTTTTCCGCTTTCCTTCTTAACATTCCCGTTCATAACTTCCCCACTTTCTTTCTTTCTTTCTTTCTTTTCTTTCTTTCTTTCTTTCTTTCTTAACATTCCTCTTTTACTTTCTTTCTTGCATTCATTTCCTTCTTTTCTTTCTTTCTTTTTTCTTTCTTTCTTTCTTAACATTCCAACACTCTTTCTTTTACTTTCTGTATTAATTTCTTTCTTTCTTTCTTTCTTTCTTTCTTTTCTTTCTTTCTTTCTTAACATTCCCAAAAACTGGACTTTTACTTTCTTTCTTGCATTTCATTTCTTCTTTCTTTATTTCTTTCTCTTTTCTTTCTTTCTTTCAAAGGAACAGGACAACCGTTCTTTCTTTCTTTTCCATACATTCCCACTTTCTTTCTTTCTGCTATAGAATTCCCTCTTTCTTTCTTTTTTTTTTTCTTAACATTCCACTCTTGAGAGGGAAGGTTCTTTTTCTTTCTTTCTTTCTTTCTTAACATTTTACTTTTACTTTTGCTTTCTTTCTTTCATTTCTTTCTTTCTTTTTTTTCTTTCTTTCTTTCTTTTCTTTTAGCATTTTTTTCAGAGAAAAGATCATTCCTTTCTTACTTTCTTTCTTGCATTCATTTCTTTCTTTCTTTCTTTTCTTTCTTTCTTTCTTTCTTTCTTTCTTTCTTAACATTCCCTCTTTACTTTCTTTCTTGCATTTCTTTTGGCCCAAACTTTTCTTTTTTCTTTTCTTTCTTAACATTCCACTCTTACTTTCTTTCTTGCATTTTCTTTCTTTCTTTTCTTTCTTTCTTTCTTTTTTTTCTTAACATTCCAATTTCTTTGACTTTTTTTTCTTGCATTCATTTCTTTCTTTCTTTCTTTCTTAACATTCCACTCTTACTTTCTTTCTTGCATTTCTTTCTTTCTTTCTTTCTTTCTTTCTTTCTTAACATTCCACTCTTACTTTCTTTCTTGCATTCATTTCTTTCTTTTTTTCTTTCTTTCTTTCTTTCTTTCTTAACATTCCCCTCTTTCTTTCTTAGCATTCACTTCTTTCTTTTTTTCATAACATTTCCCTCTTTCTTTCTTTTTTGCTTTCCTTCTTAACATTCCCGTTCATAACTTCCCCACTTTTTTTCTTTCTTTCTTTCTTTCTTTTTCTTTCTTTCTTAACATTCCACTCTTACTTTCTTTCTTGCATTCATTTCTTTCTTTCTTTCTTTCTTTCTTTCTTTCTTTCTTTCTTTCTTTCTTAACATTCCACTCTTACTTTCTTTCTTGCATTCATTTCTTTCTTTCTTTCTTTCTTTCTTCTTAGTCCCCTCTTTCTTTCTTAGCATTCACTTCTTTCTTTCTTTCATAACATTTCCCTCTTTCTTTCTTTTTTGCTTTCCTTCTTAACATTCCCGTTCATAACTTCCCCACTTTCTTTCTTTCTTTCTTTCTTTCTTTCTTTCTTTCTTTCTTTCTTTCTTTTATTTGTAATATAATTTTCTTACCGGTATTTCCATGATAAGCCCAATAAGCATCTACAAAAAGACAAAAAATGATTATAATTATTATTCTTCACTCCTTTTAATTTTATATCGAAGGTAAGTGTTGAAAAATTCATAGCCCGCTCCCCTTCCAAGTATCTGATCAAATATCGGATATTTTTTTTAAAAAAAAAACAAGGTCTGCTTGGTCGGGCAAAAACTTTTCAAGAAATACTCTATTGGGTTATTGAATATATGTGGGATGGATTTGGTTCTATCTGCCCTCGCTACATATCTTTATCCAAACATTTAAAATATATAATATAAATACGGCTAGAGAGAAATGGGATTAATGAAGGCTTTTGATTTCTACAAAGAAAACATACTAACAACGTGTTACAGTGTTTTACATACCTTCTCTCCGACCCTAAAATGAATAGCAAGTAGATATTACAGAAACTGTATTTACTCACAAGTCCAGCACGTTATGTTCCAAGAGTCTGTTCATTCACGCGTCCGTCAGAAATGCATATTCTTTTAATGATTTCTATCGGAAACGCTTTGGTATTCCTCCTAATAATTGTATCATGTTAATAATTATATTTTGATTGCGATGTTATGATTGATATGTCGACAAATTGAACATTTAATATCACTTGCTGAACATTTTGACAAATATTTCTCGAAAGATGTTCCTGATAATATTGAAAATTTTGACTGGATCAGAAATCTGTTTAATGTTGAAATAGCTAATAGCATGCTCACAGGAAATGAACTGGAAGAACTGGTGGAAATTTCAGGCGACAGAACTTTAAAAATCAGTTTTGTGCAGCAACAACTTTCGAAATTCTGGCTCACTGTAGCCTCCGAGTAGCCATTGTTATCTCAAAAGGCAGTTAAGATTTTTCTTACCGTTTGCAACAACATATTTATACGAAGCAGGATTTTCGGCACTAACCAATCTGAAAAACAAATACAGAACCAGACTTGCTCCAGAAAGTGACTTACGTGTATGTTTATCGCCAAGAATTGACGGTTTGTGCAAAGCCGAGCAAGCACATCCTTCTCACTAAGGGTGTAATAAAAAATTCTGTGTGTGTAATTGACAATAAAACTATTTGTTAAATACTATCACTGTTTTCATTTACAAGTAAAATTAATATTTTAATATAACAAAATTTAATTTTGTTACATTTTGCAGCAACATGCAGCATTAATTTATTTGAACACTTATGTCTAAAGTAAGCTTGAAACCAGCTTTTATTGCATGAATGCAAAATTATATGTTATATTCAGCAAATATTTATCTATAAATTTCACAAGCGTTTATAAGGGTGTCCCTAAGGTAAAGCCTGAAGGGGTCCGCAAGTAAAAAAGTTTGAAAACCTTTGTTTTAGTTCACTCAGAAATATTCTTTAGGAAGAGGTAGTTAGGTGTGCTCTATTTAGGAAGTTTTTTTATTACTGCTATTTTATAGCTCTCCGGGCATTGACTAACATAGTTTAAAAGATCTGAGTTTGTACTGGTGATTTTTTTTTTTTTTTTTTAAAGCTAGGGTTCTCGACATAGATATAGAAGTAAAATCCAAAATATTTACCACAAAAAATTTTCATTGTCCGTCATATTTAACGAAAGATGTTTACAAGAAAGGTTACTGCACACACACACACACACATATGTGTGACGTCATTTGTTTACATTTGATACGCTATGAGCAGATATGAATGTACGTGTGAGATTCATGGAAGATTAAAGTTTAAAGACAGTAAAATTGACCTTGCTAAACGAACGCTCCTCTGTGGCCGAAACGGTTAAGACACGTCAGGCTATATGACGGTTCCGTATATGATACAGGTTCGATTCCTGTCGGAGGACGAAAATTTTGTATGAAAATTTCTCGGACATTCAGGCCGGTAAATATTGTTTAATACTGTTTATTATAAAACAGAGCATTTACTTAAATATTTTATCTATAAAAAGAATGTATAAACATAAAAATGTCTTATAATAATATATATATATATATATATATATATATATATATATATATATATATATTGTCATCCAAAGACGGACTTTTTTGCTGTATTACAGTTCTTCAGTGTGACTAGACGTCCGATTGCTTCAAGCCGAGATCGAAAACCGACCGATTTTGTATCAGCCATAGATTCTTATCCGAGGCTATCGTTGCACGGCAGAGAGGAAGGGAAATTTTAACGTTTTCTATGCGAAATACATCAGTGGCCGGGAGAGCTCAATTCAATTCAGTTTTTTTCTGCGGTAGACCAGTTGCCATCCAAGGCTATAGAACACAGTCTGTCCTGCTATTTACCCATAGCTGGTGGAAGAGAAAAAGAGGATTCATACCTTTCCCAAGGGTATTAGCACGTAAGCGAATGTAATGGATTTGACTGGAATTCGATTCAGATACCCCCCCATATATATATATATATATATATATAGATAGATAGATAGATAGATATCAGTGATTTCAATTGTCGATTCCAGTGATTCTCAACCGCTGTGTCGCGGCACACTAGTGCGCCGCGTGATCCTCTTAAGTGTGCCGCGAAATATTGTTTCAAATTTTTAAATTAAAAACCACGAGGCACAGGTTTCACGCTAAATAAGCTGCACAAATAGTTGAATACAAACATTGAAATAAAGTTCATGTTTGTGTATGTATATCCTTTAAAAATTTTGCTAAGTGTACCGTGATATTTTCATTTGCTCCTAGGTGTGTCGTTGCTTAAAAAGGTTGAGAAACACTGCTTTATCTGTCTATAACAACAAAAATTTCAATATGAGCTCATAAAAAAAATTTCAATGATAACAGCGGTTATTGCAATATGAGCACTGGTAAAAATGGTTGCTGAAGACATTAGGTTTATAATACCCAGAAATTCATACACAGATGCCCTTAAGGACACATGGCACAGTGGATAAAGGCGTTACTTAGATCCAGTGACAGGATCCAAAGAGTTTAAGGCAGTGGAGAACTTGGAGAGGGGAATAACTGATAACTGACATCCATTATGGCACGTGGAACTAGAACAGTGAGTGAAATAAAGGGTTTAATTCGGCATTCCAACTACCTGATCTATTCTGTGTTTCAAAATAGTGATTTATTAAGTTTGTCGGTTGCTTCTTTTTATAATTGTAATCTAGGATTGGAGGAGAGAGGGAAAATAAAGTTAAGGGCTTTTAAAAATAAAATAAACTGAGACTTACCTGATATTGCAAAGAACAGCGCTATTACGACCAACAAAAAGAGTAGATGTGACCACCTTGAGCTCATATTTGTTAGAATGAAAAGTTTGTATTTGCTTTCATGATTTATATAGGAAAGCCGTTTTATCAGGAAACAGGCAAACAAGATCGCCGCGTCATTATTTTGGAGGAGCTTTCAATTGTTTTATTTTTTGGTTTGCTTTTTTTTTTTATCCTGACTTTTTCATGGAAGACAAGTCATTTTAATAAAAGTAAAGACACATAGAATCAAAAAGGTAAAAAAATAAATCAAATGAGTTTCTGAAAGAAAAAAAAGAAAAAAAAACAAGGGGAGGTAATACATATCGTCTGCTCTTTACAAAAATAGTGAAACTTTTTTATTTTTATTTTTTCTGTGCCTTTTTTTTTTAATTCAGAACTGAGACATTAATGGATAAGCGAAAAAGGAGATCTAAAATAAACAGACAGGAAGATATTTGGTTTGAGGTTTGATGTGACATAGAACCGAGCGATCAAAAGAATATTCTAGAACAGTAAGATGTCAGACTCTAGCGGTAATCAGCAAACGCGATAGTCTATGGCGCTGACCTAACTTTAGCATTTCGTTCGGCGATGGCAGAGGTGACAGGAGACAAAAGAAATTTTGTTGTGATTAGTACTTAGCTGATACATATTTGAGATCGTTTGTGGTGCATGTGAGGATAAAATGAAAACGAGAAATGATAGGTAGGTATGAGAAGGGTGGGGATTTAAATGAGGGACTCTTTTTACACGGCGGTAACGAAAAAACAAGGTTCTTAATCTCAGTGAAATTTGTAAAGAAAGAGACGTTTATTAGTTTGAAAAAAATATTTTGACAATATAGAAATTGTACAAAATACAATTGCACAAGTTTTCCCATGTGTGACTGAAACTATCAAGGCAGATTAAATACAAATCTGTTTTCTCTTAGAAAACATGTTCACGAAAAGCCATTTTTCATTAACAGCAAAGGGTTCTGAAATAGGAGATAAACTCTTGTTGCAAAGGGTTTTGAAATGGTTTATTACTAAGTGGCCTTGTGCCAGACACCACACTAAACTAAAGTCTACAAGCAAAAAAATAAGTAAAATTGAATGAACAATGAAAAAATCAATCAACAAGTGCATAAATAAATGGTATTAAGATAGCCGAAATAAAAATGACAAAGACATCTGTTTATAAAACATGAGTAAACAAAACTTTAATTAAACAGTAACAAGTAACTTAGCTCAAGATAGGGATCAATGAAAATGTTCCGCGCCAAAATAGAAATACAAGATGGCCAAAGGCGGAAAAAAAAAAAAAGGGTTGTGCGCACAGATGAAGGAAACTCAAATATTTTAAATTGTAAGTGATTATGCATATTTTAATGTACAGGTTCAAAAGGAATGTTCGGTAAATAAAATTGACCGCTGGTAAATGTTCTGGACTGCTGTGGGCATCTAGCCGAGGGAGAGACGAAGCATGGTCTTGTAGAATGGTTTACTGGCATATAAAGACGAAAAAAATGGTTTCTGTTCAAAGGTAATATTGTATTGGCAGGTAAATGTTCTGGACTGCTGTGGGCATCTAGCCAGGGAAACGAAGCATGGTCCTGTAGAATGGTTTACAAAGATAAGACGAAAAATGTTTTCGTTCAAAGGTACCCCTGCCTGTATTATTTGGTTCGAAAAAAAAAAAACAAAACTGTTTTTAGAAAACGGAGAAAAAGGTCCTGACCTGTGATTAGCAATTTGTTCGTTCATTGAAAATACTTATTAGGCCCCTGACGAGGGAGGATAAAAATACGCCATTAGTTGAATACGAACTTTTGCTCACGACAGTGTCGCGTTTTTAAAACGTCTTCTGGTAGAAAACGGAAAAAAATCCGACCTGTTGGCAGCTTCAAAGAAAAAAGTCTTGGTAGAGGGTGCAGTCGACATTGTAAAAAAATAAGATATTCCGCCCGCATATGGATTAAGGGCACAATAAATGAAAGTTTTTTCGACAGCTAATTTGAGATCAACTGGATTGCAAACGTTAGCAGTTTTGAAACGCCGAAAAACGCGCGGGAAAAATTCAAAAGTCTAATTTGCATAAAAGAGAGAAGTAGCAGCTGTCTTGACTGCTGACCAAAAGCAAAATACTACTGTATTAGACTTTTGACGAAAGGGGGTTCAAACGCGCACACACGCACGAGTGTAAAAACAAAAGGAGAAACTCGCGCGCGCGTAAATTATAAATGGGAATTAATGTTAATTCCATACTCTTAAAAATTAGAAAAATGTTCTTTTATCAAAATATAATTCTGCTCCCCGGATTCTTCCATATATCTCCTTTCCTGAAAGAATTTCGACTTTCCCAAGCCAAGATATACATGACCACAAAAATACAAAAAAATGAAAAGAAAAAGGTTAAAAAAATCCATAACCTCATGTTGTTCAAAACATATAACATTTCAATCAATCCCAATCTCAGGTAATTTAAATACTAATTTACATATATATACATACATTAAAAAAAAAAAAAAAAAAAAAAAACAAAAAAAAACAAAAAAACAAAACAAAAAAAACTGTTTTTCACTTTCGTTTATTGAACTCTATCACATCACGCTTATGAACTTGCCTGGCTTTTCTGCTAACGAACCTGGAGTCCTATACCAATAAGTTTTCTTTTTGTCGTTATTCAGAGAGAGAGAGAGAGAGAGTGTGTTTTGTAAACTTATATTTTGACGTGCTTCACTGATGATTCGGCGTCATCAGAAAAGGAATTTTATTTCAGCAATATTATCAGAATCAGATAATTAACTTCAACTCAGTTATATGCAGCTAAAGTAAAACCCCAGCGTTCAGCTACGCTTAACGTGAATGTAGATTTTGTGGAAATGCATCGTCGATGCGTTAACATAGAAGTTTTCCAAATTGTCTCATATGTTATTTATTCCGTCGGATTCTCATCCAAGTTCTTTCTCTCTCTCTCTCTCTCTCTCACACACACACACACACAGACACGCACACACATATATATATATATATTATAAAATAACTGATTTAAAATATGTTTTTTTCGCTACAAAGTAATAACCATGTTTCTAAAACTGAAGCTAATAACTTCAAATTTAATTATATAATTAAATTAAAAGCATTAGTTCCGTTTCATCTTCAAGCGAATATTGGAATTTTCGGATAAGGTGTTGAGTATTATGTTCAAAGTTGTGGATAAACTGTCCGAAGATCTTTTTTTTTCTTTTTTTCTTTTTGTTATTTTTATTCAAGTACTTTCGAGTTTCGCAGTCATTATCAAGAACCGATGTGGTGTCTGTGTGCTAGTTAGAATTCCTCTGTCTGCATCTTGGTATTCATTAGAACGCTGAGTGTTTGAAATGGTCGGGGATGTAACAGTAAAAGATAGATCAAGTATCGACCATCATAAAGACTGAAAAATAAAATTGACAAAGATTATTGTTTAAGGTTGACGGACACGCATGTCTTAATTAGTTTTTTTTTTGTTTCTTTGTTTTTTTTTTTACGAATTGGTCAAACCCAAACTCAAACAAAAACATTGTTTTCAATCGTTATGAGTCTATCGATTGAATAGAATTTTATTATAAACAATTGTTTTGTAAATGGAATTTTTAAAGCATTCTGAATGTAAAAATAAAGGGAAAAGTGTGCAAGACAATAAGAAACACTACCTGCCAAAAAAAAGTGAAGTTTTGTTGAAATCAGTTGAAAAATGTAGGAAATCCGATCTCATATATAAACGAACACACACACACACACAAACAAACAACCGGGGTTTTATAATAAGTATAACTCGATATGAGTTGTCCCCCTTTCAGTCTGGCGACAGAATCGTGTTTTCAAATTGATTTCGTGCAAAAACAATTGTGTTTTTCCAATTTTTGGCGCTGTCAGAACCACCGCAAGGTAATTTTACGTAGTCCTGTGAAGTTTTGTTGAAATCGGTTGAAAAATATAGGAAATCCGATCCAATATATAAACGTACACACACACACACACACACGCACACAGAAACACAATCTGCGTTTTATAATAAGTAAGATAATGTTATATACATATAACTGCTCTGAAGATTCTGTCTATATTTCTGAGATGAGGTATTATGTACATTATTTACATTGTTCGAACTATTGTCCTCATCTTTTTCGCCCTATTTATCGCAACGTTCCGGTCTCTTAACGTCACCCTCAAGGACACATGACACAGTGGAATTGGCGTGGTTAGATCCAGTGACAGGACTCAAAGAGTGCGAGTTCAATACCCGGTTAAGGTAGTGGAGAACTTTCAGAGGTGTGACACCATTTAGGGATGCAAGGAAAAGGAAGAAAAGAAGGGAAAGAAATAAAATTTTGATAATGAAAAACGGTGAAGGGTTTCATTGTCATTGTCGAGAATTCTAAATAGATAAAAAAGATAACGGTGTCGTGGTGGCGAACTTATATTATCAGAAAAATGGCGAAGCCGTTCCATCGTATCAGTGGTTGGCGCCGAGAAGTGAATGCGTCTGTTTGGACTAGCCACTTGGTTGACAAGTTCCAGATCGGCTAGCTAAACTCCGGGACAGAATAGATAAACATTTAACTGTGTCACGGGAATGCCATTTGGGGCTTCCACAGAAAACTACAGAGATAAAAATTTAATAGGTCGCCCGTTGATCACACACGAGCTGAAAAAAAAAAGAAAACAAAGAAAATAGGTTAAGTCTTTGTCGATGGAAAGATATCGTTAGACAAGGTATCTGGGTTGTGTTAGAATCTGGCGGTAACAGCGAAACTATTTTATCGGAAGAGTTAGCTGTGTTTCGCTAGATGACCACCCACCTGATAATTGACGAAAATCTGACTGACGAAGTCCAGAGTCCAGATGAAAGTGACTTTGGGATAGGAATTGTGGTTATCACACTACGGGTCGTATTGTTCTGTTGGCGGCCAGAGAAGAAGAGAGAATAGAAAAGAAAAGAAAGAAAGGAAAAAGAAAAAAAAGAAAAAGAGGAGATAATTCTTTTTTCTTTGAGCAAGATATTTTTTTTAAGAAACAAGGCTAGTCTGGTCACACCCACACTGTTGATCACCTATTGGATGAATGTTAACGAGAGCCAGGCGGAGGTGATCATGTGATGCAGGGGGGGAGGCCTGCTACCACTCATTAAAGAGGATAGGTATGAGATGTTACTGCGAAGAAATAGGAAAATCGTTGACGCCCTCTGAGGGTATGGTAAGAGAAGACTTCTAAAAATGGAAATAATAAATTTTTCCTGACCGAAAACAAAAAAAAGGGGATTGTGGATTTGAAATTGTCGGGGAATCTCAAAGCTCGACAAAGCCCACCCCGATTTTGGTCGGCGTCCATATAAGCAAAGTCGCAGCGAGCGAAAATCAGTTGGAGTTCGGGCAGTTCCAGATCCAGATCCGGTTGGAGTTGGCAATTCGCAGAGCCTCACACAGCTGACTTGTAAGATTCGCGCAACTTCCGAACTCATCTTCAATCCAAGAACAATTTATTTTTGAAGAGCGACTTAGATTCATACCACCCAAACAAATTTTACGACTATCGCCTGAAGACACACCAAGAACCAGCTTCTTAAAGAACAGACAACTTAAGATGTTAAAACTCGCCTAACAAGAACAACGTGTCACGAATCCATATAGCGGGTCGGGAGATAGACGCAGGCCTATGTATCCAGCAACCAGATATAAAGTATTGTTATCCTTTTTTTGATACCTTTTTGAGTTATTATTTTCTTTTCTTTTACACATATTTGTGCGATACCACCCTTATTCGAACTCAACTTGCATTACGGCCCCGACGACTGATTGATTTCGTCCGCCTAAGATCAATTCACAACGTGGGTAGGCAGACTGGAGATCAAAGCAGACGTTGGAAGCGAGTTGGGAACGACGAGGCTGATATCGAATCTAACCAGATTCCCATCTGAATCACCAAAAGGTTAGAACGTCACCTTTGGGTACCGCGACCGAAGCCAATTGGTCGTCACAGGACTGGACACCACGACTGACGCAGACAGGAGGACGTCACGTTTGGAGCGGCGACACCCGAACGAAGCAGCGAGGAACGAGCAAAGGCTGGCGGACGTCACAGAGGGAAATTAACAGGAGATAACTGATAACAATAGTCCGAATAATGTAAATAATAATCTGAAGATGTACTTTCACTGGTTCCCAAACTGCATGAATTTAAGCGTGCTGCTAGGTTGGCATCTCGGTCCCACCCTTTCACTGTCGAAACGGTTAAATGTAGTCATCTCTTCTACCCCAACAGCTTCTTATCTCGCACTTCCCCACAGTGGAACTCCCTTCCTCTAACTTGCTTCCCTGGTAGCTATAATCTTCAAATATTCAAATGTAATGTCAATCGACATCTTCTGATACCTTGATCTTGCTCCCCGTCCTTCTCTTTATCCTTTTCCTCAAACACTGCTTTTTACTCTTGCGCTCATTCTCTGTAACCCTTTGCATGCTAGTGGCACTCCCGCTTTGCTTGGGGTGATATGCTTAATATATATATATAACGAGACTCTTCGGCAAAAGCGAATTGAGTCACTGTCGGTCACTGTGTGTTTATCTAAAAATAAATACGCTAAAATTCATCTTCATCCCTGCCGACGGCTTAGTGCGAGAATCTCCGACTGACACCAATTCAGTCGGGTTTCGATCCTAGCTAGAGGAAACCGGATGTCTAGCCACATTGAAGAGCTGTGAAACAGCGAAACAGTCTATCTGTGGATGACTTTATATATATATATATATATATATATATATATATATATATATATATATATATGTATGTGTGTGTGTGTACTCTTTGAGCTTATCTGAAATTCATTGAAAATAGCAGTGAAATATCTAAGGTGCTTTTTATTTACTTTTATTATTTTATCTATCTTTACAAGGGCCATATCTGGCCGAAAATGGATTTCTGTTGTCATATTTGAGCTGCCCAGTCCTCACTTTCTAGTCTCGATAGAGTTCAAAAGCGTCTCCTAGTCCTTGTGGGTGACGAATTATTTTCCACCTTCCAACCTCTCTCTCACAAGCGGGATATGACAAACCTCTCACTGCTCTATCGATACTTCCATGGAAAGTGCTCGGACGAGCTGCATTCCGTCAGTTCTAACCTTCGTGGCTAGGAAGTGCCATGCCCCCTTACATTATAGCAAACCCCACCCACATTCCCTTCGTATTTCATCTGTAAGAAGTAAGTTCCGCTCAAACCACTGCTCCGTGGAACCGACTCGCAAGAGAATGTTGCCCCGATCACAACAATCTTAATCTATTCAAGTCTAGGGTTAACCGCTATCTTCCCCTCCTATCCGTATAAACAGCCTCTTAACGTCACCCTCAACCTCGTGGCCACAGGACCTTGTATAGGGTGAAACGTACTGTAAAAAAAATTACAGTGGAAAATGCAGTCTTTAGACAGGCCATAGGTATATTAATGGGAACTGACAGCCCCTTTGACGGCAAACATGTTTCTATATAACTACGAAGAACGAAACTTGGATGCCCCCAATACAACGAACAAGAACAAAAGCAAAGGGTTCCCATGCTAGGAGACGGTTTCTTGATGATCTCTGTGCAATAAATAATGATGGTATTTGTGTATATCTATGAGATGAGGTATTGTAATTATTTACATTATTCGGACTGTTGTCCTCCTCTTTATTGCCATATTCACATGGCCCAGTGGATAAAGGCGTTGGTTGGATCCAGTGACATGAACCAAAGAGTTGTGAGTTCAGTACCTGGCTACTGAAGTGGTGAACAAAAACTTGAAGAGGGAGATAACTGAGGCATCCGGAAAGAGGCATGGTGCGTGGAACTAGAACAATCTACCCCGGTGGACGAAGTAAAGTGTTCAGTTCGAAATTTCAATCACCTGAAGAAGGCCGGAGCGTACAATGGCCGAAACGTCGTGAATATGGCAATAAAAATGAGGGCAACAGTCCGAACAATGTAAATAATGTAATGATGGTATTGTTATCTAAACTTTCACAGATATATGCCACACCGAACTTGATTTAAAACTAGAACATGCCGAGTAAAGCATACAACTTTCCTTGACCCGAATACCACAATCGAGGACGGAAAATTCTTATGCAAATTATGTGACAAACATAATAACTTTCCCTTTCTCGATAGTAAAAATAACCCACGTTGAAAATAACATACCAAATACTATGTTACTTGACGATAATGAGTGAACGACTGTCCGGAAAGATCAAGTCGATTTATTGTCGTTCATATTCCCACACGTTAGAACACGTCAAATTTATCGACAGATATAATATGCTTGTGGATGTGCGTTGTGATGTAATGAATATCGGCTCGGAGTGAAAACGCGGAGAGCCGAGTTGGAATTCCAGTCGATTTCGTTAGTTTCACTTACGCACAAATACACTTGGGGAAAGTATGGTTCCATTCTCTTTTGAATAACAGAACGGACTTGGTTTTTAGCCTTGGTTGGCAACCAGTCTACCGCAGAAAGAAATGGCAACCTACTGCGGGAAAAATCTGCGTCGTCAGTCATGTATCGAAAGATACATGATCGCCCAACCGTGTATCATGTAGGACACTTAGCTGACAGATAATATGCTTACATTTCCGATTAGAGCACACTTCAATCTATCTCTTGAGAAAGAAAGCTTAAAATTATTTAATTCGTGTCAATTTTGCATCCCTATGAAAATCAAAGATTATAAGGTGCATTTTAGACATTTGACGCTTTTTTTTACTGTAAAGGAATAAAAATGCCTCACAAGCAACAAAAAGATAAGTGCTGTGTACAATGAAGGTGCTTTAGCTGACAGAACTGTACAGAAGTGGTTGGCTAAATTTAGAGTTGGTGATTGTAGCCTTATTGATAAAAAACGCTCAGGCAGCACCCCCAACTACAGATGACGACCAAATCAAGACAGTGATTAGGAATAACCCGCATTACACAATGCGACAATTGGCAGAAACACTAAACTTATCAAAATCCGCCGTGCATGGGCACATAGTGAAGCTTGGGTACTCAAATCGCTCACATGATCTGAGTGAAAAGAATCTTTTGGTTTGCATTTCATCCGTGATTTGCTCCATAAACGCAATGAAAATGCACCCTTTTGCAGCAAATTGTGGCGGATGATGAGAAATAGATTGTTTAAAACAATGTTCAGCGTAAAAGGTTTTGGGGTAAGCGAGAACATTAGCTACCTCAATAGCCGGTCTTCATCCTAAGAAAGTCATGTTGTGCATCTGACGGGATTGGAAAGGATTCTTGTACTATGAGCCTACGCCAAATAAACAGTCAATTGATTCTGAAAAGTACTGCTCGCAACTGGACGAATTAAAAGCAGCAATTCAAAAAAAAAAAAAAAAAAAATCACTAGGAACTGGCGAACAGGAAGTCTTGTTTTCCATCAGGATATTGCAAGACCTCATATTTCTTTGGCGACTAGAATCCTTAAGTTGAAGGAAAAATGGAGAAAGGTTGTGTAACAAAATCGTTCGTATTTAGTTGAATAAATATTTAATTGCATAATTCTGTTTTGTGTTTTAATTTCCCTTAAAAATAGGCCTGAACTTTCCGGACAAGTCCGGACAAGTCAATACTTTGGATTTGTCACTCAGCTTTTTGAAGAGATTATGGAAAAAGACCATTAACAAAAATCAAAAATCATGAGTCAACAATGGATAAGACCACAAATGGTTTGGAGAGAATAATATCATCACATAATCAAAATGTCATCAAATTTCAAATCAGTCCAGACATTCTCATTAACCGACTTATAAAAAAATAGGCTAGACATAAATTTTAATTTGTGGCAAAGTGTGGATAGGCTATTTAATTATTATACAAAAATCTATCAATGTGCAAATATATATATATATATATATATATATATATATATATGTTGAAATCGCTACACAAAAGCTGTCATGTTTGAATATTTTGATTGTACTTCTTCAGGGGTGATTAAGTGATTTTGAAGAAAATTTAAAAACAATATTTTACTTCTTTTCCGAAATTTAAAGGGGACATTGTTTTTAAATTTTCTTTAAAATCATTTAATCACCAGCTACTTGCCATCGCCTGAAGAAGTACAAATATGTTCCGCTACTTTGTATTGAGCACTTTTTAAAAAGTAAATGCTACAAACAGTGGAATTTTACTCAATCTCATTTGGAGATACACACACACACACACACACACACACACACACACACACACACACACACACAACGCAGATCAGAGTTGAATTTATTTATTTTCAAAATAAATTCACACATTGATGGATTAAACAGGGATTTGTGTTTACTCATAGAGTATAATTTCCACAGGGAGACCTCTAAACAACAATAACATTCCTTGGAAGAGTAAGTCCCACTTCTTTGTTTATTCCTCGTATCGTTGAAAAAGAACACAGGTGTGTTCGAAAATTCCGACATTAAAATCTTTCTCTTCGTGCTTCAATTCAGTCAAAAGATTAATATATAATATCAATTTTATTGCCAATATTGATATCATATTGTTGGCTTTTTATTCTTCAAATTTTATTAACTGGCCTACTATATATATATATATATATATATATTGATGTGAGTTTGCGACCCTGAGTTTCACGCCCTTGCAATCGTTAGACAATCTCCTTCCCACGAACTGCCGCCTTGTGGAACCGATTTCCAAGAAGCTGCTTCCTCAATCACTACAATCTTAACCTGTTCAAAAAAAAAAAAATTTTTTTTAATTTTTCACCCCAAACTACTAAGACGGAATGGGATGGTGAGAGTGAATGAAAATGAGAAAATGTTATTGAGGAGAAAGGACAATAAAAGAACAGGTTTCAAAACGACAAAAAATGAAGATTGACGAGGTATTTAAAGTTTTGAAGATCGTAGTTGACAGGAAAGTAAGAAGCCGAGAGAGAGGTTCACAAGCGCGGAGTGCAATAGAAGAAACTATCGTAATAGAACTTACGGCTATATCTAACAATTTTAACTGTAAAATGATGAGACCTAACTGACAATCTGGTACCACGCTCAAATTCATTAAATCGAGATACCAAATACCATCAGAACAATTGCTATGAAAATATATATAGAAAAGGCACAATGAAAGTACGTAACGGCAATGAGAAAGTAATTCAAACTGAGGTGCCAAGTCAGGGATGATAATATTGCAGATCCTTCTTTAGGTTTTGTCAAGCATCTCTAGATACATAACAGAAACACCAAACCAGACGTGGAAACAATATACAATGCACGGATGGGTGATAGGTAGTCGACTGCCTACAAGCACACACAGGGTCGGGATCATAGAGCCATTGTAAATTCCAAGATCCTTTCATTAGTTGCATATGTGATTCGCTAGGGCTACATAAGGTCTTTGAGTCCAAGGCCGAAGAGCCCAGTCTGCCCTACTATTTCCTCATAGCTGGAGGTTTTGAATTCAGAAATGTCGTTCTACGATACCAGTTGCCACGAAAGGGCATAAAATCCAATCTGTCCATAGCTCGGGAGGGAGGAAGAGATGGATTCATACCTTTCCCAAGGGTATTTGGACGTAAGTGAATTTAACGAACACGACTTGAATTCGAACTTGGTTCTCCGATTCCTCAATCCGATCCGCTACCCAATACTCCACTTTGAAAATGTGTTATTTCAGTGACCCAGAGTCAGTCGAATTTGACATAATTTATTTCAAGCAGAATTTGGCCGTTGGCGAGCGTTCTTTATCGACTCCATAGCGTCATTCTTTTCTACTTAAATTCGTTCTTGATTCGAAACCTCGGCTGTCATTCACGCTTCGTTATCGATTCGATAGTACAGAACAGTAGTCTTTCTCGTTTACTTTGATTCCGTTATCGATTCGACTGACCTGTAGATATTTATGTTTGCTAAGCTTCCTTATCAACTCGACATATTCATGTTAGCTTAAAGCCGTTATCAATTCTATTGCACGGCAGTTTTATTTTGTCTTCATTCGTTATTGACTCGACAGCCCAGCAGTTATTCACAAGTGACACTATGATCGACATATTACTTTTAATGATTTAATCTCTGTGTAAATAACAAACTATCACATCCTACCCATTTCAAGTAATGTCGTAGTAATTGTAGTGCTAGTTCAAGCTATGGTGGGTGTTATATTAAGGAAGAAAAATATCTTTACGACGAAAAAATAAAACGAGAGGTCCGTGGAGTTAATCTTTAATTGGTTGATATAGCTCTTGATACAAAAAAATTAACTCTTCCCGCATCGATCTCTATAGTGACACTGGGCCTCGTTTAAAGTTCTGGAGTGGCTGGGTTCAAAGTTCTTTAGAATCAGGAAATCTAGTGGCAGTTGACGTGGATTCCAGAGACACGATTCGTGTTCTCATCCTCAAGTCTCTGTGCTCCCAAAGACATCTGCTTATATGCACTTCGGTCCCAAACTGGCGTTGGACCAAAGGATTCTGGGGATTCGGTGATTCCTCAATTTTTACATTAATTCCAATAAAGCATTTTTTGTTTCCTATTTCTGCTTCCTTAATCAATTTTCCAAATCTAGAGAATTATCCACCTTCCTTGAGAGTAGTTACAGGGATTGCTCCTCCTCTAACTCCAACCTTCTTCATTTCACATTTCGCACCACCACTCCATACAGGCGGCGCTAAATTCTGCCTCTTACGCCTTCCTTTTCGGTATTTTAATTCTGCCCACCTCTCAGGCAAATATAATTTTTAAAGTGCATAGACGAAAGGGCGTAGTTTATTCTCATCATTAATTTCAATTCTCTGACTCCCTTTCTATTTTCCGAAAATTATCTTTGTCCAGCTAGAACACAAAACCAGACCACTGCGTTCTCATTTAACATTCCCACCAAGAGATAAAACTATTTCCCAATTTCTTTTCGTTACATGCCAGATTTTCGATAGATAAAAAAGTAAACTTTTAGTGAATCGTTCCAATTCGTACGAGGGAGACAATCCAGATCCCTATTTTTTTTTTCACTTCCACATTGCCAGTGAAAACGTCTTCCATTCTCTCACTCTATCTCCCTATCTTTTAGTTTATATTTAATTTTAAGCTTGACCCTTTTTCTGCTCAATTATCATTTAACTATCTCACAACCTATGTCACACATGCAGCACGTCTCTCCTCTCCACGACACCGACGTTGTCCAAGGGAAAGACAAGTGGACAGTACAGCTTGGCGCCGGCAGTGAAGTAATGGATTGCAGCTTAGATTGAAGAATCGAGTATAATGCATTCACTTACGTGATAATATCCTTAGCAAAGGTATGAATTCATCTCTTCTCCTTCAAGCTATAGGTAAACAGCAGAACAGACTGGGTTCTATAGCCTCCGGAGGCAATCAGTCTAGGAGAAAGAAAAACTCTGAATTCAAAACCTACAACTATGGATAAATAGTAGGGTAGTTTGGGCTCTATAGCCATAGTTGGTAACCAGACTAGGAAAAGGACAACTCTGAATTCAAATTCATATTCGGAGTACCTCAGACAGTTCCATGTCATGTTCAATTTCGTTCTGGGAACTCCTACAATATATATATATATATATATATATATATATATATATATATATATATATATATATATATATATAATATACATAAATTTGGGGTAACACCGTTTGTTTAATATTTCTGCTTATCGCAAGATATTTTATTGTTAGGTGGATTATTATTGTTGTTAAGTATTTAAATGAATTGTACTTTTAATATTGGGTTTGAATATTTGGATTTGAATATATATATATATATATATATATATATATATATATATATATATATATATATATATATACAAAACATATATACATATATATATATATATATAATATATATAATTATTTATTTAAAAATATGATTCCAAATGCGACATAAGAAGTCTCATGTTTCAAAACAAGAGCCGAAAATTTCAATATAATTATTTAAATTAAATTGAGATAAAGTAAGCTCTGTTCCATCTTCAAAAGCGAAATTTTTTTTTTGGAATAAATTTCAGATATACGTTATTCCAAAAAATTTCGCTTGAAGATGGAATAGAGCTTACTTTATCTCAATTTAATTTAAATAATTATATTGAAGTTTTCGGCTCTTGTTTTGAAACATGGGACTTCTTATGTCGCGTTTTGAATCATATTTTAAATAAATAATTATATTTATGCTCTACTTTTTTGTATCGAGCACTATTTTTTTAAAAAATAATAACTAAAATACTAAGGGACTTTGGATTATTTACCTAACCAGTTTCTTCCTATTTTCTATATATTTTCACACACACATATATATATATATATACACACACAAGCAAGTTTTTTAAAATTCAACCAACAATATTTTTTTATTTTTCTAATTTTCAGATAAGATGTTGCACATCAGGATCTGAATTGTGGATAAACTCTCTGAACTTTATGTTTTTTCGTTTTGGGATGTGCGAGTGGCGTAATGAGAAACCAGAGAGCAGAGTTCGAATTCCAGTCGATTTCGTTATATTCACTTACGCGCAAATGCCTTTGGGAGAAACATGAATCCATCTCCTCCCATAGCTATGGGTTAAATAGTAGGACTTGCATCTGGAAAAATCATAGTTACTCTTTAAAAAAATTGTTAATGCAAAATTTACTTGCATTATTTTTAAAATCCAAAATCTGTTTCGGCTTTAAAGAAACTATAAATACATTATCATACTCACACACACAATGTTTCCTTTTATCCATCCATCCATCCATACCTATGACAAATGTACAGTAAGATTAAATGATTTTTTATGTCTTATCAACCCTATATGGATTATTTAACGCGGAAACATATTTGGCATTTTAAGAATATTTCTTTTGCGATTTTCTGTTATTTTTTCAGATAAAAGTCCTATCCTACTATTTAACCCATAGCTGGGTAGAGGAAATGAATTCATACCTCTTTGCATTAGGGAATGTAATGAACTCGATTGCATCATACGAGATTAACACCAATAACTAATATTAAAAGAGGACAATTCTAATAATATACTGCATAAAAAGTTGTGACTGATAGAAGATTCATTCTATACATAGATCTTAGAAAACCCAGCATAGAATTCTTTTCTTATTAAGTGAAGTACTTTCAGAGTTTTCATTTAAACGGGAATATTTTGTGGCTTTTCTTTGGCATAAGTGAATTGCCAGCATCTCTACTTATGTGTTTTGGGACCATTATTAAGGGAAACTTTGGAATTGTTTAGTTCTGGGACTCTCTGTGGGTAACTGAAACTGCGGATCACTGAGGTGGGCACTGAATCTATATACACCATTCAGGGATATTCACAGGCGTTGGAATAGTGCACTTTCAAAATAGAAAAATATGCAGCATTGCATACCAACTGTTCAGGCCTGATTATTAAACCCATTAACAGATCAATTTTGTGTACTGAGTTATCTCCCCTAACCACTTACCAGATCAATTTTTGCCACCTAATGTAAATTACTTCTATCCATCCATACATACATACATACCTATGACAAAGGCACCGTACGAGATTGACATCACTAATAAATATCAAAGAGGATAATTCTAAAAATATTTAAAAAAAAGATTGTGACTAATAGAAGATTTGGTCTTTACATAAATCTTAGTAATCCCAGCATACAATTATTTTCCTTTCTAATTAAACCAAGTACCTTTCATTTAAAGGAAATGCTCTTTCTTGAGAAACTTATTTTCCTGAAAAATTGTTTTGAAGAGAAAGATTTTATAAACTTCAGACGATGGGTGTACAAGCTGCTCGGTCAATGAATGCTGATTGCTTCCTTATAAGGAAACGTTTAATATTACCATTACTGTTCATAGCCTACGAAATTTTGGTTTGGTTTATTTTGTTTTATGGCATATCAAACATAATAGGTTATTTAATGCCTTTTTTAGGATAGAACCTATCCTATGAATAGAATATGTATTCTTTGTAAGAAATCAGTTTATAGATCAGGTTTCATTGACGTATTTTTGTAAAGAAGGTTTTTGTAGAGAGTTTTGCCGGTAATTTTTTTTTTTTGTTCAAAGTTTATTGTTGGTAAATTATTTTTTTTAAATGTATTGCTGGTATTTTTACTATAAGAATCTGTTTTTATACTTTCATATTGTCTTGACACCTGTTTGGGGGGTTCACTATTTACCCATAGCTGGGACCCTAACAGGTACTACCACTCCGGGTCAAGATGGACCTGGGAACAACAACAATTAAGAGGTGGTTCCATGTTTCTCAAAAGCTTTCTGCCAGATGTAGTTTATCGTCATACCCAGGACGCTTTGAGTCCTTATTATGTGAAATGATGTAGTACTGCTCGGACGCAATCATATATCTATGCTAGTCAAATTGAGAATATGCATTCAATAAATAAAACTCTTAGAGTCAGTTTGTTTTGTTTTTTTAGGGTTTTTTTTTTCTTGGGGGGGGGCATATTTATGATGCGATCTTTATTATTAAGCTCAGTGGCCGGTCACATCTTCGATGTAAGAATAATTCTTTTTTTTTTCTTTTTTTTGTGAGTGAATATAGCATTAAAAAGTCTTGGGGGATTTTTCAAGACAGAAGTCTTATTATTTAACCTATAGCTAGGGAGAGAAGAGAAGAATTCATGCCTTCCCCAAGGTTATTTGCATATAAGTGAATGTAAGCAGTTTTTAACATGGAGCATTGTTATTTTTGTTTCATTTTAATTTGTTGTTTATATCTTGACTCAACATTGTTTAATTTCAGTGATCCCACGGGGACTGGTATTTACGTTCGTATGCCCAGTCAAGATAGAGAATTAAAATGGTGAAAGATCAATGAGGTGTGTAATATAAATACAAGAGAAAGGGCAAGGAAGTGAAGATGATTATGAGGATATGGAGGATAGATAAGAATTGAAATAGAACAAATACTTCTGTCTTGACACCATGAAGTAATTCCAAATCCCCTTTTTCACACATTTTATTCTTTGCTTTGCATTCTTCTTTTTTTTTTTGGAAGACTTCCGCATGTCGATATACCACCGACCCGACCTAAGGTAACAGTCATGTCTAGGAAGAAAATCTCACCTGTCAAAACCCCATCGTCTGTTAAGTCGTTCTTTTTTCAGATTTCAGGAAAAACAATTTGATGCAAAACAAAGAAAAACAATTGAAAATTGACAAGAACACAGTTGGGTCGGGGTCATTGCGTTGTTTCGAACAAAATTTTTCTCAATACTCTGCTTAGCTTTTGGAAAGCATCTTCAACTATCCTATGTGCCTTCGGATTTCAGTGTCGCATTTTGCATCCTCTGTTATAAAACACTTCCCAGATATTTGAATTTTTGCATTTGTTTGATTTTGGTATATCCGATTTGCAAATTGCCTTTTAGGCTCATCCTTTTGCTAACAACCATGCATTCTGTCTTTCTGCAACTGATGTTTAGTCCTTTCTTCTCACTTTCCTTCACTGCCTTCTGTAGGAGTTTCTGTTGGTTTCTTTCCGTGTCTGCTACCAACACTGTATCATCTGCATATCTTATGATAATAAGACTGTGGCCGCCAATAAAAATATCCTCAAAGAACTTCTCATTGTAGAGGACCGTGGGGTGATGTTGAGTATAAGTAGATGAGTACACGTGGGTTAAAATTTCCTGCTAGCCGGTCCAACTGAGAAAGTTGGACTTTAATTAAGTTCAAAGAAAGCAAAGAAAAACAAACACAAGACCGATAAATATATGTAAACAAATATATGTATTAATAACAAGAAAGGTTACAAGTTACATGGACAGTTGACATGGACAGAGTGCGTGTGGTGAATATTATGTGTGTGTGTTGTGTTGTGGTGAGTGTTCGTATGTACGTGTATTGTTCTTAGCGTGTTCCCAGAATTTGGGAAACGCTGTATCTGTGAGAGCTCACATATTGTTGTTAGCTGAAAAGAGATTTACCTCAAGGTGGCAGCCCAAAGGCCCGAGGGAAAAAGAGGAAGAGGCGAAGGATCAGCCAGTATTTATAGCCAGGGGAGAGAGGGACCCCTGGTGAAGGGTTAAGGAGTTGAGGAGAAGCTAACTCCGACATCATTCTCCAAGAATCACCTCGCTGTATCGATTCAATAAACTTATCTCAATAAGGATATGGAATGATAAAATTTACATTCATAAAATTTGCTGACAACATAAAGCTATTCTTTTGGTTTTATATACTTTTTATTATTGTGCTATGGTAGCTGATGCATTTAATTTAATAACATTTAAATCAATGAAATTCAAATTACTTTATTATATATCAACATCAGTCCCATGACCTGGCATGGTAATAAGATCACTATGCAACTGGTTCCCTGACCAGCTTCTCCAACCCCGGCACATATCTAAATTGAAAATCAGAGAATTATGGGTAGTGTGTGTTGGGCAAATCGACCTAGCAGATTTCATCACTCTCCACATCAAACTACAGCCGACGTCCATCGACTTGAAGGTTCGCCTTGATCATAGATATGTCGCCGTTAATTCCATCAAACGAACCCCTCTGTCCTGGCTGTTGACGTCTGTCTAGGAATCCCTCCACCCAGCGATGTGGTGTCTACATAACTATGGAGCTAGATGGCTGCTGACCCTACAAGATGGATCATCTACCCTTTGACAAGTCTCAGTTTTTAATCCTGGCAGGTGTTTAGCTAGGCTCTTCACAGGAAAGCCTGGTAGGGGAACAATTTAAATTGGCAACGTTCCGACTACATGGCAGGTATGTCTGGGTTATGTTGTTATTGGTTTTATTATAAAAGCGATATTCACAACAAAAAGAAAACCAGGTGGTTAACTCAGGATTTTACCGATTTAACCACATGATATGACCTTGCTGGTTAAAAATTGTGGTAGTGTTCTATTCAGTGTTTTATTATTTTGTAATATTAAATTTCTCTACAGGTTTGATTTTTTTCTAGCGTGATGTTGAGCACTTTTTAACACATACAATTTCAAACTAAAATTAACACATACGACATTAAACAAAATTTGGGGGAAATTGGGCGGAAATTACCTTATAGGTAAAAGTCCCTGCTCCCATTTAAAGTCGGTAAATTTATATTGTAACACCTGAGCGCTAATAACCCTTCAAATTTTTCCAAAATAGTCTTAATTCCGTGCAAATGTATATGCTTAACTCAAATCAACAATTAGATATTGAAGAAACCTACCTTTTTGGATGTTAACGACCAGAAATAATTGGACTTCTTCTCGCTCTTCTTGTCATCCCTTACCGGCTTATTGAGAGACATTCGCTGCTGTCTCATTTCACGCACTTATACAATTTTGGCCTATTTACTCCCTTAACGAAATTAATACGCGATGTTTTCTTTTTCAAATATATGAAAATATCGACAAATAAAAGAATAAGAAAGAAATTTTCAAATGTATGAAAATAAGTGATAAGGGTAGTTTTTACTTAATTTTTTAAGAAGAAAGTTAACTTTCAAATATATGAAAATATCGGCAAATAAAAGAATAACAAAGTACTTTCAAACATATGAAAATATCGACAAAGCATATACATTTGCACGGAATTAAGACTATTTTGGAAAAATTTGAAAGGTTATTAGCGCTCGAGTGTTACAATATAAATTTACCTTAAAGTCTGTGTATATTTTCGTAAAAATCTGATATCAAATAAAGACAGTTTATTATTAACAACTATTTTAGTTTTTATTTAATTTGTTATATATATATATATATATATATATATATATAAGGCAGGATGTGTGTGTAATGGATGCACGTCCGCAATTTTTGACGGATTTACACCAAAATTTACATGCACATGCTCCAAGTTAGCGGGAAGACCAAGGCTGACTTTGTATTTCCCAACTCCCACTGATAGTGGAAATAATCGATTTTTTCATGCTTCTACGGCAGTTTTCATGTAGTTTGCAGCCATTTTGTACTGGCCAGAGTGAGAGCCAATAACTGTCTGCCACAAATAGGCAGGAAGATTCTATTGGCCAGCGTGAGAGCCAACAGCTGACTGACACGAATGCTAACTAGCATGCAAGCATGCAAAAAAATCGATAGCTGCATTCGTCACAAGTGGGAAAAATTTAAATCTGCATGACACTTTACTCTAATTGGCTTATTCGCTTGCGTAAACTCAACATTGATTCTGATTCCGCAGAACTGGGTTGGGTGTGAAAAAGTATTTGTTGTTAACATTCTTTTTTTCATTCGGTTTTTCCGGTTACGAGTCCTTTTTTTAAAGCTGATCGTTTTGTGTTCATTTTGCTTAGTTCTTTTTTCGTAACAGATTTAATGTTTAGTAGAGAGCTTCGAAAAAATTCACAGTGTGAGATAGGCAAGAAGTAAGGCATGTAGCAACATCAGCACAGCAAAGAGCACTCCTTTAAAAAGGCAAGGAAGGGCAAAAATATTTTAAGTCAAGTGATAGTGATTGCTGTATGAGTCGTATTTATTTTTGAATCAAGCACGGCAACGCATGCCATGTTGTATATATATATATATATATATATATATATATATATATATATATATATATATATATATATATGTACCAGATATAAGAAACAGCAGATATTTTTATATATAGTGCTCAATATTAAAAATATTAAAATAATATTGAAAATAGAGTGTTAATAATATTATATGAAAAGATTACTTAACTTTTAAATATCAATTTTATCCTGACTTTGATGTTTCTTGGTAAAATTTCCAGTCTCCAGGACTTGTGGTTTTAAATAGTATTTCCAATTTTTTTCAAAAAACAAAAATTGAAAAAAAAATTATATATATATATATATATAAATATATATATATATATGAAGAAAAATATATGGAAAAAACAAACAAAAATCCTAATATGCAATTATGCTATTTTAATGTTAATATAATGTCAACGTCGGACGTTTTGGTCTAGTAGACCATCTTCAGGACATATTCATAAAACATAATTAACATTAGACATGGTCTACTAGACCGAAACGTCCGACGTTGACATTATATTAACATTAAAACAGCATAATTGCATATTAGGATTTTTGTTTGTTTTTTCCGTATATTTTTCTTCATACTGTTGGATCTATATCCATATATTTGCTTACATATATATATATATATATATATATATATATATATATATAGAGAGAGAGAGAGAGAGAGAGATAGTCATATGAGTAAAAGTGCTGCATATTAAAAGTCATCGAATATATCCTAACTCTTAAGAATAATCTCTCAGTGTCATTTTGTGAATAAATGCATTAAATA
The DNA here is from genome assembly GCA_903632075.3 of Acanthosepion pharaonis. Lineage (NCBI taxonomy): Eukaryota > Metazoa > Mollusca > Cephalopoda > Sepiida > Sepiidae > Acanthosepion > Acanthosepion pharaonis. Next base: position 463,541 of record CAHIKZ030005487.1, on the reverse strand, counting down.
TTATTGCCACACAGTATACGATTGAGAATTGTCATTCTATATAATGAATAAGAAAAATGGTGACATTGGATGAAACATGAAAAGTTCATTATTTATTTCAAGCATTCAACAACTACCTGTCATTGTCAATCTCATGTGTCTGTGTGTTGGTTGTGGTGGGCCCACCTTTACTATTTGTCAAAACTATTTCTTATCTTTCCATAACCTGAAGACATTGCAAAAAGAAATCTTGGCCATGCTAAAAGGATGATATATATCCTTTCCGGATAGCCACAAGATTGCTGTGAGTCATACTTGGTATGAAAATACTCACCTTCATTTAAATGGTTAGGAGACATTTACCGTGCAGCATAATAGTTACAAACACTGGAAACAGAACTAGACAAGTGAGTTGAAATTCTGACTAAGGTTACTTAACAGACTCTTGAAAAAAGGTATGAACCCACTTTCCCTGCACTCTGTCTCTTCACTAGATATTTTGATAAAGTATTTCATTCTTAGCAGCAATATTTTACAAATCCCTGCTTGGAGCCTACTTGTAATCTTAAATACAGCACAATCATCTTGGTTTGTCAATATTATTAATAGTCACTAAAATTCACAAGATGTTTCACCATTCAAGATTCACAAGATGTTTTCACCATTCACATCTTCTCTGTCCACACATATTGACAATACTCATAAACTTTTGCACATTAATACTGTGATTCAAATATTCAGTGTTCAATATATTGACTCAACAATACATCTATTCAATAACATATGATACACTTCAACTTTACTACAAATACTTTCCAACTCAACTTTACTGAGACCTTACCTAAACTATTATAAACTTCTTCACTATCTTACTCTGTTTTTTTTTCAACTCATTGTACAACAAACAGTAATAAATCTTTCTTACTGCTTTACCATTACTTGATTCATATTTTCTGTTCATTATACTTGCTTAACATTGTTAAGGACACTCAACTTCCTACACTCTTCTTCAATAATTCATTATGTTTAAAGCTCCAATCTTAGTCTCAGGATTGTCCCACAAGACAATAGTCTCATGGATTAAAGAATTGGTTTGTGATTTTGATTGAATTCAATCCCTTTCTATGATAGTACAGATATAGACTCAGCAAAAAATGACTAAAATAAGAACAAGATGAAATATCCTTAGACATGGACAGCAGCATGAGAACTGTCTGCCACCATAGATTAAATAAAGGGTTCAGTTCAAAATTCCCTGATGGTTTACTCAGATCAACAGACACCTGAGGACACAACAGTCGAAACATTGGGATAATAAAAACAAAGATGAGTACATCAGTCCAAATACAAATAATTCATTCTCAATTTTGTCTACTTCTATATTCACAAGAGGTGCCTGAATGCAAAGAACCAACCAACCATCCAATATTTTACAAACTTTACAACATGAGCGAATAACTTTAATTAGACCAGTTTGGTCCCAATGATTTTGTTGGGCATCCACTTTAAACTTGACCTTGTGGAATATTCCATTTGGGTGATTAATCCAAAGCCCCGATTTCTTTTTTGTTTACTTGAAGCAGAAAATTTAAAATTTATTCTTCACTTTCTATTCATACCACTTAGCAAAAATTTTTAAAAAAACAAAAAAACACAATATTTTCTCGGTCATTAGTTTTGCTTTTTTTGTTTTGTTTTGTGGCATATCAACCTCAATGGGTTATTTAATGCCAACAAGATTTTTATGATAGACTAGCAGTAGAGCCCGGCGTTGCCCGGGGATGTAACAGTAAGAGATAGATCAAGTATCAACCATCATAAAGACTGGAAAATAAAATTGATAAAGATTATTGTTTAAGGTTGACGGACACGCATGTCTTTATTAGTTTTTTTTTTTTTTTGTTTTTTTGTTTTTTCTTTTTTTTTTATGAATTGGTCAAACCCAAACTCAAACAAAAACATTGTTTTCAATCGTTATGAGTCTATTGATTGAATAGAATTTTATTATAAACAATTGTTTTGTAAATGGAATTTTTAAAGCATTCTGAATGTAAAAATAAAGAAAAAAGTGTGCAAGACAATAAGAAACACTACCTGCCAAAAAAAAGTGAAGTTTTGTTGAAATCGGTTGAAAAATGTAGGAAATCCGATGCAATATATAAACGAACACACTCACACACAAACAACCTGGGTTTTATAATAAGTATAACTCGATATGAGTTGTCCCCCTTTCATTCTCGTGATGTCTCTTAATCATGTTTTCAAATTGATTTCGTGCAAAAACAATTGTGTTTTTCCAATTTGTGCCACTGTCAGAACCACCGCAAGGTAATTTTACGTAGTCCTGTGAAGTTTTGTTGAAATCGGTTGAAAAATGTAGGAAATCTGATCCAATATATAAACGTACACACTCACACACACACACACACACACACACACACAACCTGGGTTTTATAATAAGTATGATTCATATGAATAAAATGTTTTCTTTGTAAGAAATCAGTTTGTAGATCAGGTTTCATTGACATATTTTTGCAAAGTGTTTTTTTTGTTGAGAGTCAAATGTGTTGATGGTATTTTTACTATAAAAATGTTTTTATACTTCCATAGTGTTTTGACCCCAGTTTAGGGGTTAACTATTTGGTCATAGCTGGGATCCTAACAGGTGCTACCATCCCGGGTCAGGGTGAACCAGGGAACAACAGCAATTAAGAGGTGGTTCCACACTCTTCAAAACTTCCTGATCAGAGGTCTTACTGCTGAATATAGTTTATCATCAGTTAGTTTTGATTATAGCTAAATGTTTTTAATGCTACAGTTCATTCAATACAAGGGTTGAAATAGATTCATTGATTTATCTTTTTTACAACTTATCAACCTTTTGCAGTCAGAACATTTTTAGTTTGTAAGAATTTTTTTAAGATAATGATTTACTAATACAAGTCCTAATAATTAACCCATATGAGGGGGAGAGAATAGGTAGATTAATACTTTTCTCTGGTGGGTATTTGTGCATGAGTGAATATAACAAACCCAACTGGAATTGGAACTCAGCTCTCCAGTTAACAATTCCAAGCCATTATCCATTACACCACCTGCACATCCAAGCTTACAGCACCTGGTATTTCCAAACAGTCACTTATCTAAGTTTTGACTAAACTCGATGTTGTTTAATTTAGGTGATCACACAGGAACTGGTATTTCAGTGTAATATGGTTGTATGCTCACTCAAGACAGAGAATTAGCATTAAAATTTTTCTTGGGGGAAATCATATTTATGATGTGATTAAGTTCAGTAACAGAGGCCGGCCACCTCTTTCATGGGGGAGGGTCTAGAATTAATTGCTGGTGCCTGAAGCATCCACAAAAGAGAAATGTTGAAGAGACTGAACTATTTGGAGCCTTTGGTTCCAATATATTCATTGCACTTCCACTTTAAACTCGACCCTGTGCTATATTCCATTCGGGCAGCCTTATGGATTAAACCAAAGCTACAATTTTTTTTTTGTTTGCTTGAAGAAAACTGGAATATTTATTCTTTTGTTTCTGTTCATGCCACTGAACTAGGGTGGTCTTTCTGTTTTTCTGGCATTTTTAATAGGAAATTCAGTATTTTTGTTACACATTCTTGTATCAATCTGCATATGTAAACAAAGACTTTAATATTATATTCCAACTATTATGTGTATGAAAGATACTTTCAGCAAGCATGCATGGTGCATTCATTTACTCACACCATACAGAAGAAAGCATTTGATCATTCACAATATAGAGAGGGCTCAACAAAAGCAAGATAAAATACTTACCCAAGCACCAACTACAGAAAAAAAAAACACTTTGTGAATTACATCTACCTATAGATATATATGCTTACACACACACATAATATATATATATATATATATATATATATATATATATATATATGTAGCTATGGTTTTTATTTTAACACTTTCCTTTGTAAAAATCTCATTAATAGTTCAGATATTTATTTTACGTGGCCAGTAATAAAGTGACAAAAAAGTCACAATTAATTTTCCTTACCATAACTCCCTTTTATTTTTCCAACATCAAATTGCTATATTTTACATTTATTTTAACACTTTCCTTTGTAAAAATCTCATTAATAGTTCAGATATATATTTTACGTGATCAGTAATAAAGTCACAAAAAAGTCACAATTAATTTTCCTTACCACAACTCCCTTTTATTTTTCCAACATCAAATCGCTATATTTTACATTTATTTTAACATTTTCTTTTGTAAAAATCTCATTGATAGTTCAGATATTTATTTTATTCATTAATATTTGTTTTCATTTTATTACCTTTTAAATTTTCAAAAAAATTTTCAAATTAACTTCAGCATTTCTAAATAGCAATTTGTCATCGCAACAATTTTCCTTAGTTTTTCAGTTGTTCTGATAAATATTCTTATTGAATGAAACATTAGCAACAGAATAACAACCATTTAAACATGCAACTGGTTTTCACTTATTCTTGCTTATATATTTTATTTGAATATATCATGTCAGTCAATATCTGTCTATTTCTGACATGAGGTATTGTAATTATTTTTCCTTATTTACACTGTTCAGATTTTTGTCCTCATCTTTATTACCATATTCACGACATTTCGGCTGTTGTATGCTCAGTCCTTCTTCAGGATCTGTCTACTTCTGACATAAGGTATTGTAATTATTTAGATAATTTACATTGGACTGTTGTCCTCATCATTATTGTTATCTTCATGACATTTCGGCTCTTGTACACTCTGTCCTTTTTCAGGTGATTGGAATTTCGAACTGAACCCTTTATTCCATCCACCGGGGTAAATTCAGTACCTGGCTACAGCAGTGGTAAACAAAAAACTTGGAGAGTTGAGTTAAAGAAGGATAACTGAGATATCTGGAAGAGGCATAGCATGTGGAACTAGAACAATCTACTCTGAACATGACAATAAAGATGAGGACAACAGTCCAAACAATGTAAATAATATAAATTCATCTCAGTCATTTTATCACAACATTTAAAGGAACATTCCAATTTAGCGAAATATTAATTGACATACAAATATACTCAACCATGAAAAAAAAACTTCAAATTCTTGAGGCCTTCTATATAAGAAAAGTACAACCAACACTAAATAAGGTTAATTATGAGTATAGCAACAATATTTTAAAATGTCTATAACAGTAATGTTTTAAAATACTTAAATTGTAATTTTAAAAAAATTACAATTATATAAATTAAAGTTACCTCCCTTCGATAAAACATAATAGCGTTAACAGTTAATTTTTAAATCAATTATAATGGAGCGTGTTCATAAGTGTTTATAATTATAACAGAGCGTGTTTCATCTTCATAAAAAAAATTCACAACTATCAATTAAATTAATTTTTTTTCTTAGCAATTCATCCTTGAAGATGATCTTGGATGAGATTGAAAATACTTAGGAAAATAAAAGAAATGAAAAAAAAACTATGGTGCCTTCCTTAATTAATTTAATACCAACATTAAGAAGTTGATCCAAAAATTTGAGTGGATTAAAATAAAAATAAATAGTCATAATATGTCCATATTATTCAACTAAACATGCTTGAATGAAGATATGCTGCCTAAATACACACACACACACACACACACACACACACACACACACACACACACATATTTAGGCAGCATATCTTCATTCAAACATGCTTCATTGAATAATATAAACATATTGTCTATTTATTTTATACTGATCCTTTCCAGTTGTCTACTAATCAGTTTCTTGATGGTGAGATGAAATTCATCAAAGAAAGCGAACATAGTTTTTTTTAATTACATGTAGTTTCAACCTTTTCTAAGATCATCTTCAAGTGTAAATTACAAGCTACGGTGCCTTCCTTGATGGATTTCATCTCAACATCAAGAAATTCATTGGAAAACTAGAAAGGATCAGTATAAAAATAATTAGACACAATATGTCTATACTATTCAAGGAAATATATGTGTATAAGGTGAAATATATATATATATATAAGGAAATATATGTGTATAAAGTGTATTTCGGTAGCAATAATTCTTTTAAGCATGTTTAGTTAAATAATATAGACAAGTTTTGTCTGCCAGCTTTTTTTATTAAATTTTAATGAAGCTGAACCAAACACTCATCATGTCATTGAAATGCATCATCTATAAGCTTTTCCATTTTGTCTCGTCATCTCAACTTTTTATATGCCTGTTTGTAGGCTGTATAATAGTATGCCTCCAAAAAGTTGATATATATATATATATATATATATATATATATATATATATATATACACACATACACATGTATATATATATATATATATATATATATATATATATACAGGTGTGTGTATATATATATATATATATATATATATATATATATATATATATATATATATATATATACAGGGTGTATATATATATATATATATATATGCATACAGGGTATCCATAAAGTTTGTGTGCACTTTACAAAGTTTATAACTTTATTTGTATTTGTCATTGAAATAATTTGTAAAAAAGATTAGAAAGAAGTAAATCTATATTTTTAAGATTTTATTGAAATTTATTTAAGTTTCCACATGTCCTCCATCATTAGCAATACAAAGGATAATATGATTTTGCAGTTCACGGAAAACATTTGCCAACTGATTTACAGTAATGCCTGAAATCACATTAGTTATTTTAGCTATACTTAAAACTAGGTACATTAAACTTTATAACATTTTTTACAGATTATTTCTATCGCAAATACAAAGAAAGTTATAAATTTTTTAAAGTGCACACGAAATTTATGGACAACCAGTATATATATATATATATATATATATATATAGATAGATAGATAGATAGAGATAGATAGAGATAGATAGATAGATAGATATAGATATAAATGTGGATATAAACCAACTGACAACTTAGGAAAACCATGAAATAAATGTAGGTATATGTATATTTATTAATATAAATTGTATATTTGGGTAGTAACTTTTCTTTTAAACATCTTTTGTTAAATATGATCAAGGAAAATTTTATTAATTTTTATTTAGTTCTCTAAGTGTTCTTACATTTTTCCATTTGGTGGCAGTGAGCAAGTATAAAAACTCTTCATATTGTTGATTGTCCCAATTGCTTTTGGCCACTTCTTTAGCCATTTTCAAAGGGGTTGTTTTTTGGTGTAGTTAGTTTATTTTCATGTTTTGAGTTTGAGAGATGTATTATTTGTGAATTATTATTCTGAGCCATTGTGTGTTGGGCATAGCTAGAAATCGAGTGGGTGACTATTTTTAAAACACTTTCAGCATTCTGTTACCATTGTTAAACAAGGAAAGGTTGATGGTGGGGGAGAGCTGTTTGATGTACAAGGCTTCTCTTATAAATGAGGTGTTTTCAGAAATTTGATTTACAAATAATTAGTGTTATCGACTAATATCATTCTTAAGGACTTTTGTAGATTATGGGTTGCTAAATTATTTTTTTATACAGCTTTGCTCTGATAAGTGGCATGTGAGGTGTCAACTTAAGGAGGTTTACATATATATATATATATTCGCGTATACTGTGAGTTTATGATCAGTTTTTATGCAAAAACACATGGTTGCACTATACACAGGTAATTTTTTTTCTGGAGGGCTTAAAATTAATGCAAAAAATTCAGGAATCATACTACACATAAATTCAGCTTATATCTTAAAATTAATTATAAAAGTTAAAATTTCTTAATTTAAATCAGCGATTTTAGAGTTCAATTTTAACATTCTTTTTCTTTTTAAATCCATGACTTAAAATTTGTTCAAGAAACTGTAAGTAAGGTCTAAAAGAATTTTTTTCTTTTAGACCTTAGTTACAGGGAAGAATTGGAGAAGAGAGAATATCACCTCTCTTATCCCAAATATTACAAAAAAGGCACATGCAACAACAAACAAGATTCAAAATTACTATGTGAAATTTTAAAAATACAAATATTTATTATACAGATATAAAACACATACAAATTTTACAAAAAAGACTTGCAAAAAAATTCCCTTTCATGCACCTTATTATGAACAAGGCAAGATAACATAAAAAAATTATAAAAATAATTGGCTTCAATAAAGATTTACAATGTTTTCAAATCATGAAAGAACAAAAATTTTGAAAATGTGATACAAAAACTGTTGGGAAAAAGAAAAAATTACTCTTAGAAAAATTGAAGCAACCACTTAATAGATAAATGACAAAACCTACATATTTTTTTTTAGAGTCATCTTAAAGTTTCTATTTGTTCATCATTTTCATTGGCGTAGTTTTTAAGAATGCCAAAACCTTTCTGCACTTTGCTTTGTGGGCAACTTTCGCACAGGGAAGCAAGCTTTGTCCTTTCCATGTTATCCACTAACCCGTGTTCTTATATACTCTCAAGCAAGGCTCAAAAAATATCAATTTTAACTTTACAAGGGCATAAGACACACTTTTCATTGGATAAAAAATACAAGGTGAATATATTTTTCTAAATTTGAAAAAAAATGAATCCCTAACAGTCCACAGATGACAATTATTTCTAGTGGTTCTTTTTAGAGCAAATTCTAAATAAAAAGCCTTCCCACACAAATAAAACAATTTTTAATAAACCATCTGGCTTTTGTTTAATACATTTTTCCCATAAGTAAGTGTATAAGACAAACTTATGTTATTTAATATTTATTTATTCACACTTTTTAATTAATTGTTATTTTTAATTATTTTATTCTATTAACTAATAAAATTTGTTATAGGTCCACTTAGTAGAGTTGCAGTATAAACTTTTGGTTGACTCTGTGGGTGTTGTAACAGCATCTTTGACATTAGCTCGCTACTGCTTCTGTTTATGAAAATGATCAGCAGTTTAACCACTTTGTTGTAGTTGTAATGGGTGAGTCAATTTGGGTGAGTCAATTTGAAATTGTTGTAACACATATTGAAAGACAAATGTTAAGTGTTTTCAAATTAATTTCAACTCATATTTTGTATAAAAAAAAAGATCAACTTGAATTAAAAATTTACAAAATTGAACATTTAAAACATCTTTAAAAAAATTTCAAAATTGATCAACTTTAATAAAAAAAATAAAAAAATTGATCAACTTGAATATAAGATTTTAGAAAAATGGTCAACTTGGATAAAAAAATATTTCAAAATTGATTAACTTTAATAAAATATTTTAAAAGTTGGTCAATTTGAATAAAAAATTTCAAAAAATGATCAACTTTAATAAAATATTTTAAAATTTGGTCAATTTGAATAAAATATTTTAAAAGTTGGTCAATTTGAATAAAAAATTTCAAAAATTGATCAACTTTAATAAAATATTTTAAAAGTTGGTCAATTTGAATAAAAAATTGCAAAATTGATCAACTTTAATAAAATATTTTAAAAGTTGGTCAATTTGAATAAAAAATTGCAAAATTGATCAACTTTAATAAAATATTTTAAAAGTCGGTCAATTTAAATAAAATATTTCAAAATTGATCAACTTTAATAAAATATTTTAAAAGTTGGTCAATTTGAATAAAAAATTTCAAAAATTGATCAATTTGAATAAAAATTTAAAAAAAATTAATCAACTTGGATTTAAAAAAAAAAACAAAAGCCTATAAAAATAATCCCTTTCTGATAACAAAAAATTGAAAAACTACCATCCAGCTACAGTGCCTTCTTTTCGATAATCTGCACTTGCATATATTAAATCTGATTTTCGTAGAATTCCTTGGACTCTAGAACCTGCTTTAGCTACATTTTTAATCTTGTGCCCTCTTGCTTTGAGTCCGTCAACAATTTCCTGAAAGAAAAACAAAAAAACAATTATAATAAACTCTCCCTTGAATTAAATGCATAAATATTCTTATCCTTATTGTTTTTATCATAAAACTCTCATACTGATGTCATGCATGGCATCCAACTCATTAAGAAATGTCTAAACTATCAGCTATAAATAAACATTTTCTCGGATTATTGATTAAAAATGGCCTCAGGTAAACAAATCCTCTAGGTCTTAAAGAAGAGAACCCTTCACTAGATCTTCTACACTGGGTGCTACAAAATTACAAAGACCTTTACCAAATAATGAAAACCACATCTCTTGAAAACTTCCAACAGCTGCAACAACTAAAATGAATAGCATGTGTAACTAGAAGGGAAAAATAATGATATAATGAAGATGTTGACTTTCCATATTACCTTAAATAAAAGGTTAGGAAGGCAACCCCCATCAGTACTGGAAAGAGCAATAACAGCTAGTGGACTTTAGAAGAGAAAATAATGACATAATCAAGATGTTGACGTTCTACACAACTTCAAACAAAAGGTTAGGAAGGAAACTCCCATCAGTACTGGAAAGAGCAATAACAGCTAGTGGACTTGAGAAGAGAAAATAATGACATAATCAAGATGTTGACGTTCTACACAACTTCAAACAAAAGGTTAGGAAGGCAACCCCCATCAGTACCGGAAAGAGCAATAACAGCTAGTGGACTTGAGAAGAGAAAATAATGACATAATCAAGATGTTGACATTCTACACAACTTCAAACAAAAGGTTAGGAAGGAAACACCCATCAGTACTAGAAAGAGCAATAACAGCTAGTGGACTTGAAAAACTGTTTTAAGAAAAAGATTTTATAAATTTAAACCAACAGTCATGCTGTTTGTTCAATGAATGCCAAAAGTTTCCTTATAAGGAAACAGCTAATCTTGCCATTAACATAATTTGAAAAGTTTCCAATATTCCACAATTATTAGCAAGCAGTGTGTATTGGAAATAAAGAATAGATCCTAAGAATTGTAATAAAAGCAAATCAAAGATTAATAATTCACAATGTTTCATTTAAGAAATTCAAATCAACCTATCTGTAAGGTAAAGACTCAGATCATATTCAAATATTCCTACTAATATTATAATTTTTATATAGATGAAAGCCTAATAACTGTAGAAGTAATAGCTTAACATTATTAATAATATCAGCTGGAATCTATTATTAGGTTTTTATCTAATAATATGACAGTTCAGAAGTGTTTATGCTACCTTGTGGGTGATGTTTAACTTGTCCAGAAATGTCTAAACTATTATCCATATACAACCATTTTCTTGAATCACTGATTAAAAATGGCTTCAGGCAAGAAAATCCTCTAAGTCTTAAACAAGAGAACCCTTCACCGGATCTTCTAACCTGGTGCTAGAAAATCACAAACAAAGAACTTTATCAAATAACAAAAACCGCATATCTTCCAACACCGGCAACAATTAAAATGGATAGCAATTGCTTCTTCCACCGCGAGGAAAGTTGGCTCTCTGTGCCGCGCCAGGAAATTTTTCTCCCTGGAATCAATACTTCAAATGTACAAATCAACTATTCGCCCTTGCATGGAGTATTGCTGCCATATATGGTCTGGGGCACCTTCTGTTTACCTCGGAGTTCTTGACAAAATCCAGAGACGGATATGTAATATAATTGGCCCTGATCTGGCATCTCGTCTACAGTCACTCTCTCACAGACGCGCTGTCACCTCTCTCTGTCTTTTCTACAAATACTTTCATGGTAATTGCTCCAATGAACTGCTTTCACTGGTTCCCAGACTTCATGAATTCAAGCGCCCTATGAGGCTGGCATCCTGCTCCCACCCTTACACTGTAGAAACTTTTAAATGTAGCTGTCTCTTCTACTCCAATAGCTTCATACCTCGCACCTCTCGCCTGTGGAACACCCTTCCCAATTACTGTTTCCTTGAGAGCTATAATCTCCAACTATTCAAATGTAATGTCAATCGACATCTCCAGTTACCTTGATCTATCCATTATCCCTCTCCTCATCCTTTCTTCTATCAATCCTATCTGCTCTCGCTCCAAATCTTCTGTAACCCCCTGCATCCTAATAGCTTCACGCCTTGCTCGGGGTGTAAAAAAAAAAAAAAAACTTGTAAAAAGAAGATAAAATAATGATATAATGAAGATGCTGACTTTTCATACTATCTTAAACAAAAGATTAGGAAGAATTTACCCTCTCCCCTGCCCATTTTTATTTTATTTTGTGACACAGTGCCTGAAAAAATTTCAACCTGTTGTGCATTTTCCTTTGTCCTGTATTGTTTTGTTGGAAACATTTTTCAGCCATTGTACCACAAAATAAAAAAAGCCACGCTTCTTTTTTAAAACCATGTAAATTACATCTACTGGATGCTAAAATGTGTGTGGGGGGGACACATTGCTTTGTGTTTTTAAACCATGTGAATTACATCTACCAGCCTGTGTATTCAAGAGACTGAATAAAGAAAATGTACTCCCCAGCAGTGTTTTCACCCCTAAAATGGAGGATGCAAGTTCGAAACTTGCTCTCCAGTAGAGCTTGAACCTGCATCCCTTTTTGTTTCCCAGCATCTTCCTTAAGTGTCACAATACCACAGTCTACTAGATGTATGAGATTCAACTGAATAGTTTATAGGCTGGCAAAGATACTCTCATGGAATGTGACTAAATAAAGTTTATTTTCTACATAGTCCCCCTTACGGCCCACACATTTTTTCCATCTAGTCCTGGGTATGATGATAAACTACATCTTGCAGCAAGGCCTCTTATCGAGAGATTGAAGGTTTTGAGGAGCATGGAACCACCTCTTAATTGTTGTTGTTCATAAGTCCACCCTGACCCAAGGTAGTAGTACCTGTTAGGGTCCCAGCTATGGGCAAATAGTAAACCCCCAAACAAAAATTCAAAAAAATATGAAAGTATAAAAATACAATTTTATAGTAAAAATACCAGCAATACATTTTTATATTAAAAAGAATTACCAGCAATACATATTTATAGTAAAGTTATGAAATTACTTCAAAACTCTCAAGAAAATAAAATTACGGCATTAAATGACCCATAAAGAGTTAATATGCGATTAAACAATCAAAGCTCTCAAGAAAATTAAATTTCAGTGTTAAATGACCCATAAGGAGTTGATATGCCATTAAACAATCAAATCAAAGCAAAACTCTCAAGAAAATTAAATTTCAGCATTAAATAACCCATAAGGAGTTGATATTTCAGCATCAAATGACCCATAAGGTGTTGATATGCCATTAAACAATCAAATCAAATCAAAACTCTTAACAAAATTAAATTTCAGCATTAAATAACCCATAAGGAGTTGATATGCCATTAAACAATCAAATTAAATCAAATCATAGATCCTGCGCGACATTGTCCCCACATCCCCCAAAAATTTTCAGCAAGTGACCCCAACCTATCTGAGGTGGTAGCACTTGTTAGGGTCCCAGCTATGGGCTAATAGTGAACACCTGAACAAAAATCATAACACTATGAAAGTATAAATATACATTTTTATAGTAAAAAATTACCAACATTATCTGTTTATAGTAAATTTATCAAATTAATTCAAAGCTCCCAAGAAAAGTAAATTTCAGCATCAAATGACCCATAAGGAGTCAATATGCCATTAAACAATCAAATCAAATCAAAGCTCTTAAGAAAATTAAATTTCTGCATCAAATGACCCATAAGGAGTCAATATGCCATTAAACAACCAAATCAAATCAAAGCTCTTAAGAAAATTAAATTTCCGCATCAAATGACCCATAAGGTGTTGATATGCCATTAAACAATCAAATCAAATCAAAGCTCTTAAGAAAATTAAATTTCCGCATCAAATGACCCATAAGGTGTTGATATGCCATTAAACAATCAAATCAAATAATCAATCAATGACTTCTTCCATCAGTGTTGTAGCGTTTGGATCCCATTGGTGAGGAAGCTTTCAACGTGTTGGCCAAAAAGGTCATATACGTGTGTGTGTGTGTGTTTCTATGTAGGATGTTACTATGACAACAGCATCAAAGAATCAATAAAATTAACTGATTCTGATTTGATTTCTGAAGTATCCTGTATAAGTATGCTGGTGAAACAAAGAAATCTATTTAGAAATTACAACTTGGCTTCTGATTGGTACATGAGCTATGAACATATATCCTGATTGGGAAAAGATCTTGTCTCATGTATCCTTGTTGGGACCATTTCTGATTATTTTGCCAGGCTATGCTGTCATATCCTTGTTGGAACTGTTTCTGATTGGTTCATGGAAACATGACCTAGCAATTCTGAATTTTAATCTATTTTTACTGATGCTAAAACTTTGGTCTCATTATTTCTTTTCTATCACTACATCTTCTGTTTAGTTCTCAGTTCTAGCAAAAAGTACAGGAGCTGGAAACTTTGCCATCTCTTCAATGCTGTGGATGTTTTTTAAATGGTATAGATACAATCTTGCTAGATGTCCATAATAGTTTGTTGATGTTATTTATTTGACAGACATTTGGTAAAAGCAGTCAGATTGTTGATAAAATGATAAAAAAAGAAGATGCGAAAAGAAAACTAAAACAGAATAAAACCTCAGTATCTCTCTATATTTCTGAGATGAGGTATTATGTTTTTTTTTTGTTTTTTTTTTAAGCATTTCACCCCAAGCAAGGCAGGAAGCCACTAGGATGCAAGGGGTTACAGAAAATTTGGAGCAAGATCAGATAGGAGTGATAGAGGAAAGGATGAGGAGAAGAGTAGTGGATAGATCAAGGCAACTGGAGATGTCGATTGACATTACATTTGAATAGCAGGAGAATATCGCTCTCAGGGAAAATAGAATAAGGGAGGGAGTTCCACAGGCGAGAGGTGCAATACATGAAGCTATTGGAGTAGAAGAGACGGCTACATTTAGGAGTTTCGACAGTGAAGGGGTGAGAGCGGGATGCCAGCCTCGTAGGGCAATTGAACTCATGAAGTCTGGGAACCAGCGAATGCAGCTCCTCGGAGCAATTGCCATAAAGGTATTTGTAAAACAGACAGAGAGAGGCGACGGTGCATCTGTGAGAAAGTGACTGTAGACGAGATGCCAGATCAGGGCCAATTATATTGCATATCCACCTCTGGAGCCTATCAAGAACCCCGAGGCAAACAGAAGGGGCTCCAGACCATATATGGCAGCAATACTCCATGCAAGGGCGAATTGTTGATTTGTAGATCTGGAGGATCGATTCTGGGGAGAAAAATTTCCTGGCGCAGCACAGGGAGCCAACTTTCCTTGCGGTGGACGAAGCAATTGACTCAATGTATTTGTTCCATCTCAGGTCAGCAGTCAACGTGAGACCGAGCAGCCGCAGAGAGGTGCTCTCGAGCAGTTGAGCGTCAGACATTCTAATGGAGGGCAGGGAAGGATCTCTGTGGTGATTAATAAAGAGCAGTTTTGTTTTTGAAGCATTAAAGTTGACCAGCCAATTCATGCCCCAGTTCACAATCGATTGGAGGTCCTTTTCGAGACGCACGGCCAGGTGAGTTTTGTCAGCGAGACTAGATTTGTTTTTGAGGCAAGAATAAATTGTGGTGTCATCCGCGTAGATGCCAACTTGGGAATTTATGGCATCAGGAAGGTCATTTATGTACATAAGGAATAGAGGAGTGGGGCCTAGGATGGAGCCTTGAGGAACACCTGCATTCGTGGGATAGGAACTGGAGGAGAATCCGTACACTATTTACATTATTCGGACTATTGTCCTCATTTTTGTTGCCATATTTATCACATTTCGGCCATTGTACGCTCTGGCCTTCTTCAGGTGGTTGGAATGTCAAACTGAACCCTTTATTTCACTCGCTAGGATAGACTGTTCTAGTTCCATGTGCCATGTCTAATGGATGTCAGTTATCAGTTATCTCCTGTTCATTCACCTCTCTACTGTCTTAACCAGGTATTGAACTCACACCTCTTTGGGTCCTGTCACTGGATCTAATGCCTGTCACTGTGCTATGTGTCCTTAAGGACATCTGTATATGAATTTCTGGAACTTATAAACTTAATGTCTTCAGCAACCATTTTTACTAGTGCTCATATTGCGATTTTTGCTGTTCTCATTGTATAGTTTTATCAGAGCTCATATTGCAATTTTTATTGTTATTATTGCTTTTCTCTCGCACTACTTATTACTGGTTCCTATATTGTATTCATTTAGGCTTCAAGAACACCAAAAAGCTGTAACATGAGGGGAAGTGGAAAAATCAGGCATGGCTGACCACATATGGAGAGAAAAGGGAGATCACCGCCCAGTGTGGGATCAGGTTGAAATCATAGACAAAGAACATCATTAGAAAATTCATAAACTTAAGGAATCAACACATATGCTCGGCCACAAAAATCTCCTTAACCGACCTAGCATAGAAATGAATACAGTTCAAATTCCAGTCAGGATCATTACATTCACTTACGTGCAAATACACTTGCAAATAGTATGAATCCATCTCTTCTTCCTCAAGCTATAGGTTAAATAACAGGACAGACTGAGTTCTATAGCCTTGATTAGCAACTAGTCTACTACAGAAGAAATGACAACCTACTGCTGGAAAATCTTCTGTCTAGACACTCATGAATTGAAAGAGATATGAATCATGTATGATACTTAAATGAATATATCATAATATTCAATGACTAAATAAGCTTCTTGCAAGTTCCATGACTATCAAATATCCATGGAAATCCCCCTCTTGCATTGTTAAATAATTGAGCTTAACAGCTATAAGCAAATATTGAAAAAACAGTCATAAATAAGAATGAAGGTCATTATTTAAAGAAGTAAGGGGGTACAAATGAAAGGATTAAAAATTGATAAGTTTTTCCATTTCACTGAAGCTGAGGTTAAACACATATGACCATTACAGCTCTACTTTCTTTCTTTTTCTCTTTCTGTCTTTCTTTCTTTTTCTCACTGAAACCAAACAACATCTCTGATATGACTTTTCTGTCTTTTGTTACAATCAAAACAGAATAGTCTATTATTTATGAGGTATTGGCAGGGTGTAACAATCGTGCTAGCTAGGGAACAAGCAGAATTATAATATGATGACAAATCTTCCTCTCATAAAATGAGCCAACTTAAAACTATTATTATTGACATTATTTACATTCAGACTGATATCCTCATCTTTGTTGTTATTATCTCAATGCTTCGACCTTCTTCAGGTATCTGTTGGTCTCGGTAACCTTCAGGGATAGAACATTAGGTTTAAGACTCCAAGTTTTCCACTCATGATTGTCCCACAAAAAAAAGCTTAGAGGATCAAGTTTTTGGGTTGAAGTTGATGACATAGTCATTATGGATTCAGTCACTGGGTCGGGCAGTACAGACTCAGTGGTAATGTTGTATACTCTTTCTCATTCTCATGCTGGGAGGGGTCTTGGTAACAGGGTCAATTCGATCATAAAGTTGTCTTCTTCTTCTTTCACAGCCAGAGATTACTAGTCGTTTTGGTTTGGAGATAAAAGAGAACTTCAACAAAAGAATTTTAAACTTAGCTATTTTATTAAACATGTCGATGTGTACATTTTCTAACTAGACAGTGGGGTCGCTCTCTCTCTCTCTCTCTCTCTCCACTGGAAGATGTCGCAGTCATGAAAGAAACATGTCTACATTGTATGCCGTATACGACTAACTCCTGAAAAATCTTTCTCTATCATTCCCATGCTAGTTCAGCCAATCAAAATAGACTTCTTTTGTTTTGTCCTTTATCTGACCTTAAAAGTCAAACTAGGAAGTCAGAGCAAAATATACTTCTCTAAAAAAATAATAGTCTGCTATTATTTAACAGAAACAGAGCAAGCAATACTATATAAGAGGAAGATAAGCTGTCCCTCGACATGGACAGCTGAATGAGAACATTCTACATAGATTAAATAAAGTTTTCAGCTCCAAATCTCCTGAAGATTATCCAGATCAACACCTAAAGAAGACCAAAGAGCATAATGAGCGAAACATTATATCAAGAAAAATGATGAGGACATTATTTCATATGTAAACACTGATAACTCCTCATCCCAGAAATGCAAACACTATTATATCTACTATTACTATTACAAGGTGTAAACAATGAACAAATTAAAATGAAACAAAAATAACAATGCTCCATGTTAAAAATGGCTTACATTCACTTACATGCAAATACACTTGGGGAATATATGAATTCCTCTCTTCTCTCCCCAGCTATAAGTTAAATAGTAAGAATTTTGCCTGGAAAAATCCCACCAAAATTTGCTAATTGTATATTCATTCACAAAAAAAAAAAGTTTTTCTTACACACCAAAATATGTTTTGGCTTGCAGCCATATCACATTGAAACACCAGTCCTCATATGATCATTGAAGTTAAGCAACCTTCAGCCTGATCAGGATCTGGATGAGTGACTACTTGAGAATACCAGGTGCTGTAATGATGTGCAGGTGGTGTAATGGATAATGTCTTGGAATTGTTAATCAGAGAGCTGAGTTCCAATTCCAGTTGGGTTCATTATATTCCCTTATGCACAAATACCCTTGGGAATTGTATCAATGTACCTCTTCTCCTTCTAACTATGGTTTAATTAGTAAGAGCTGTATCACTAAACCATTATTATCTCAAATTTTTTTTACAATCTAATAATATTTTCTGGCTTTAAATAACCTGAAAAGTGTTGATAATCCATTGAAAAACCAATCACTCAAATATTGATTAGCTACACAGGTATGGCTTTTAGATTTATTTACATTCTTTAGAATATAAATGTATTGAAACTACCATGACCACAAAGTGAGGGTTGATTTTAATATAGAATTGATCTCCCCACTTTATATCCACATTATAATTTCTTGTTTGTTTATCCAATTCTGATCAGGTATGAATTCACCTCTTCTCCTCCCACCCCACCAGCAATGGCTTAAAAAATATTTTATGACTTTAAATAACCTGCAGAAAATGTAGAAAATATAGAAAATGAATCAGTCGTGTTAAAATTTGGAAGACCTTACAGCAATTATGTTGCTTGGTACAAGGCATAAAGAACAAACAAAATTAAAATGGGGGAAAAACTAGTCAGAAATTAATAATAAGGACTGCTATGAATAATCAAGAGTGGTCTCCCCTTATTTTGTTACTCTCCTCTTTGAGTGAGCTATTTCTGTTTACTGGGACTATAAAAAGACACTATACACGAACCTTGTATTCTCAGTTGAATAAAGCTTTCTTAAAGCTTACACGTGTGTCCTTTTGTCATTACAAGGACAATGCTGTAATGACAAAAGTACACAGGTGTAGGCTTTAAGAAAGCTTTATTCAACTGAGAATACAAGATTTGCATATAATGTCCTTTTATAGTCCCAGTAAACAGAAATATAGTATAGTGTCCTTTTATAGTACCAGTAAACTGAAATAGCTCTCTCAAAGAGGGGAGTAACAAAACTACTCTTTATTATTCATAACAAATGATTCATTTAAAAAATCAGACAGCACTATTATAGAATTCAATGTACCTTCTTGGTCTAATACTTTCCACAGATACAAAGTGGAATTATTATATTTAATCAATTGTTAAGTCAATTCATTATGCCTTGTGAGACAATTTTTCTTATCAGAATCTGTATTGCACATTTATAAGTCTACCATCAAATATGGCTACCACATCTGGTTGGGTGCTTCTGCTATGTATCTAGAGATTCCTGAGAAAATCCAAAGAAGAATCTGCAATGTTATCGGTTCTGACCTGGCATCTTAACTTCAATCATATTCTCACTGCCATGAAGTAGCTTCTCTGTGCATTTTCTAGAAATAATTTCATGGCAACTGTGAACTCCTTTCCTTCATGAATTTAAGCATAGTACCAGATTGGCAGTTAGGTCTCATCATTTTACGGTTGAAATTGATAGATGTAAGCTGTATGCTAATAGTTTCTTCTCTCACACTTCTTAATTATGAAACTCTCTTCCAGCTTCTAGCTTTCCTGTAAACTACGATCTTTATAAATTTAAATGGAACATCAATTATCATTTTCTGCCACTTTGAATCCTGGTTTTTTAATGCCCTGTTTCTCTTCAACATTTTCTCAGTTTCTTTCATCCTCAGTAACCTCTTGCATCTTAGTGGATTTATCACCTTGATTGGAGTAAAATGATAAAAAAATGAAATCTACTAACTGTAAACAAAAAAAAAAAAGTCACCAAAAACTACTACTATTAGAAAAGGTAATTATTTAAAATATAAATAGTATATATTGTACCTTTGGAAAGCCATGTTCAACATCAATATGATCTGGAATCAGTTGGTGATGGAGACGAGGATATCTGATGCTCTCATTAATGCTTCGTCCGAGCCACAGTGACTCAGCACTCACCTAGATAAAAGACAAGAGTAACTAATCAAGTTAAATGAAGTGAGTGTATGTTAAAAGTTTGAAAATATATTAAAGCAAGCATGATAAAAGAAACATTAATGCACTGAGGAATTAATTAGACAAATAGTTTTGAAACTTAGAACACTTGAGAACACCTATTATTAAAGAGATAGACAGTAACAGACTGAGATAGATAGATAGATAGATAGATAGATAGATAGATAGATATGAATTGACTTAGATATGAACAAAATTAGATAGCTAGATAGATATGAACAGAGATAGATACATCGGCACATAGATACGAACAAAATGAGATCGATAGATATGAAGAGACTGAGATAGATATGAATAATGTGAGATAGATATATAGATACTAAGAGACTGAGATAGATGAATAGATAGATATGAATTGACTTAGATATGAACAAAATGAGACAGATATGAATAAATTGAGATTGATAGATTATGAATAGACTGAGATAGATAAATAGATAGATTTCAATTAAAAGGAGCAAATATAATTTATAAATTCATGAATCATTCATACAAAAAACAAATATAGAGGTTAATGATTTAAATGGCAAGAATACTTCTATTTTCGTTGTCCTCTTATTACTGAGAAGTAAAAACAAGAACAAAATCTACTTCCATACCTGATGATGTCTGTAGGAACAGACGAAAGCTTGTAAAAAATTAAAAAGACCTTATGCAACTGGAATTTATAAACGGGGATCATATCATTCATATACAGGTTCGGGGTTGATGTATCTTATTGAAATTGTTTGCGACAAAGTATTCTCACCATTTAAATCATTAACCTCTATATTTGTTTTTTGTATGAATGATTCATGAATTTATAAATAGATAGATACATATATATATATATATATAGATAAATATATAGCTAGCTAGCAAAATAGATATGAATAGACTGATATTGACAGATAGATATATAGATACTAACAGACTTAGATAGATAGATAGATAGATAGATAGATAGATAGATTTTTCCTTACCATTGTTCACCCTATATAAGGCCCAAGAGCTATTCAAGGTAAAGAGTTACTGAAGTAGGTTGTGAGGGCATGGTAAGAGTAATAGGTGCAGTTTATGATGATATATGGGAAAGATAATGGTTAACTCTAAACTTAAACAAGTTAAGATTGTGGTGGTTGGGAAAGCATCCTCTTGGGAGTCACTTCCACAAAAGTAGTGTTTTGTAGGAAGAAGCTGTTCAAGTGGAACTTATTGCTCATTAATGTCATATGAAGGTGGTTTGCCTCAATTGTACATGTGCAGTTAAGGCCAGCTCAAGGTACTAGCAACTAGTCAGTTACCCAAGGTGCCATCATGGCCAAGGGTATCATCATGCTGCCATGTCATGTTTTGGGATTTTCCAAACAAAAAGGAAAAATGTGAAAATAATAAATAAAACTCCAAAATATTAAATTTCTTGTGGAGTCAAATCTTTACAAATTTGATTATTAATTCTTTCAGTTATGGCGTGGTGATCAACCACCATAGCAGAAAAATGAATAAGCTGCTGTTATTCTACACTTTCAGTTTTTCTCCTTGTGAAAATTTAAAAAAATTATACTTGTAAGGACACCAATGTTCAGGTGGAATACCAGGATGCCAGTAACCCTACGGCCAGCCCTGATTACAGTTGAGGGAACTAAGGAATGTAGCTTGTCAGAATATTATTATTGTAATGGAATGTCCCACTCTCCTTATTGCCTATTGTGGACTGACTATATTAGTAGTTATATATAGTGTGCACAGGATATACTTGAGATTTGCTTCGGCAATTAGTTGTTTCCAGCTAAGCTAGTCAAACTCTCTGCGTTCAGGCAGAGAGGAACCCAGACAAGGCTATGCCGAAGAGCAGAGTCTCGTCTGGGCTGGTAGACAGCTACCGGCTCCCATGTATACGGGGTCTACAGATAATTTTTGCCCAAGTCTATGGGCTCGGATACCCCATGTTAAATTTGGCCTTGTGCCACATCTGACTGCGTGGGGCAGTTGGCAAATATCCTTGCTTCAGCAATTAGTTGGAGATTTGTCGCCAGCTAAGCTAGTCAAACTCTCTGCCGAAGAGCATAGTCTCGTCTGGGGTGGTAGATAGCTACCTGACCCTGTGTATACGGGGTCTACGGGGAATTTTTGCTTGAGCCTACGGGCTCAGTTTTGACCCCACATTAAAAACGACCTTGTGCCACATCCTGCCACGCAGGTGGGTAAGGTAAGTATTGTTGCTTCAGGAATTACTAGCCTGCTGATTCCCTGTCTTTCAGTAGTGTATTCTCTTTTACAATAAACCTCTTTCATCTATGCATGTGTTGCTGTTCCTTCACTCGAGGACCACCTTTGTCTGTTTGTAACCTTCTTTAAGGATACAACATTTATCTATGGAAGTAGAGATAGAGTAATGAAAGGTTTGCAATGCTTCATCTGTGGGAAAGAGGTTGTAGGGTGGAAAATAATTCATCACCCACAAGGCCATGCAGACACTTTTGGACTCATGACTGAAGAAAGGGCAGCTCCTGTTCATATATGGCAGCAGTACTCCATTTTCAGCCTGATCTGACTCTTGTAAAGACAGAGGATAGCAGAGATGCTTTTGGACTCTATCAAGACTGGAATGTAAAAAGACTGTGCAGTTCCTGTTTATATATGACAGCAGTACTCCATTTTCAGCCTGATCTGTCTCTTGTAAAGGCAGAGATGCTTTTGGGTTCTATCAAGACTGGAAAGTGAAGACTGGGCAGCTCCTGCCCATATATGGCAGCAGTACACCATTTTCGGTCTGACCTGGCTCTTGTAAAGGCAGAGGATAGCAGAGATGCTTTTGGGTTCTATCAAGACTGGAAAGTGAAGACTGGACAGCTCCTGCCCATATATGGCAGCAATACACCATTTTCGGTCTGACCTGGCTCTTGTAAAGGCAGAGGATAGCAGAGATGCTTTTGGGCTCTATTAAGACTCGAAAATGAAGACTGGGCAGCTCCTGTCCATATATGGCAGCAGTACTCCATTTTCAGCCTGATCTGTCTCTTGTAAAGGCAGAGATGCTTTTGGGTTCTATCAAGACTGGAAAGTGAAGACTGGGCAGCTCCTGCCCATATATGGCAGCAGTACTCCATTTTCAGCCTGATCTGTCTCTTGTAAAGGCAGAGATGCTTTTGGGTTCTATCAAGACTGGAAAGTGAAGACTGGGCAGCTCCTGCCCATATATGGCAGCAGGTACTCCATTTTCAGTCTAATCTGTCTTTTATAGAGGATAGCAGGAGGAGTTAGATACTTACTAGATTGGTAAAAAGAACCAACCCTTTTTCCTCCTTTGAGAGAACATCTATTTATTGCAATAAACATTCAGGATTTGTTCAGTAATGATAGAACATTAATAGTTTGGTTTTCAAGGTATTGATTGTGTCCAGCCAGTTTTTCTTCCACTGAGCTGTTAAAGCTAAGTCAGAGGAGAGATCAGTTGCCAAAATCTGGTCATCTAGAATTTAGGAGGTGTACCTATATACCATTGTAACATCTGCATAGATATTCACAAAAGATCAGTGTGTGCTCTTTTGGCAGATCATCAATTTTTACTAACGACCTTACTGATGGCATCAGCTCTCATCTTAGTAACTATGCTGATGACACAATCATTTACTCCTGTTTTGCTAGTAAGTCCAATCAGTTTGATAAGGTCAAATTGGTGACTGATGTCAAAAACCACCTACAGTTTGTTGCTAACTGGGGTAAACAATGGCTTGTTAATTTGAACGCCTCTAAAACAGATGTAGTTTATTGTCATACCCAGGACAGAAATGCTCAGGGGAGGCAACACTTCAGTGGAACATTTTTCAGGGCAGGCTGTGAAGAAGAGGTTTAGGAGATTTGTATGGTACCCTGTTGTATCAAGAATACAAGTGCACTTATCAATGATTTGTGTTTGTCCATAAATGATGAAGAAGTCTTTCTAATATCTGCCTCCTTCATCAGTTTTTGTCAAGTGAGTTAACCACTCTTGGTGGTTAATATGTTGTGAATATTAAAGTTGCCAAAAATATGAATACAAGCTGAGATATATTTAGAGGGGATAATCATCAATCTTTTCACAGTTGTGTCACACATTGCAGTTTCATCATCCTGTGGATGATAGAGAGGGGAAAATGAAGGAGATATTGTGAAGTACCATGCGAAAGCACATGAACAGGAATAAGGGTCCTCATTTTGGTGGTCTCTGCCATATGAGAAACCATCCTTTATGTAAGTGCTGAGTCCATGGTGAATTTGAGGGTCATTTTTCACTATTAGGTGTGAGTAGCCTAGAATTGCAAGTTCTTACTGGGATAAATAGGTCAATACCAGTTTCAGACAGGGTTTTTTTAAATGTGATTTTTATCATTTCACCTCAAGCAAGGCAATAAATCCACTAAGACACAGGGAGTGGGGGGTACTGGTAGGTAGATTTATAGATATGAACAGGGCCTTGAATGTAGATATTAATGTAGATATGAACAATTTTAAGTTAGATAGATAAATATGAACAGACTGAGATAGATAAATAGATATGAGCAGATCTTGAATGTAGATATAAATATAGATATGAAAAATTTTAAGATAGATAGATATGAACAGAATTAGATAGATTGATATGAACAGACTCAGATAGATAGATAGATAGATATGAACAAACTTAGAACATGAACATAGATAGATAGATAGATAGATAGATAGATAGATAGATAGATATGAGCAGGTCTTGAATGTAGATATAAATATATATATGAAAAATTTTAAGATAGATATGAACAGAATTAGATAGATAAATATGAACAGAATCAGATAGATAGATAGATAGATATGAACAAACTTATAACATGAACATAGATAGATAGATAGATATGAGCAGGTCTTGAATGTAGATATAAATGAAAAATTTTAAGGTAGATAAATAGATATGAACAAACTGCATTAGATAGATGGCATGGGGTGAAGTCATCATAAATGTTTAATAATAAAATTACTTATTGTTATAGTGGAACACACC
Source organism: Acanthosepion pharaonis (assembly GCA_903632075.3). Taxonomy (NCBI): domain Eukaryota; kingdom Metazoa; phylum Mollusca; class Cephalopoda; order Sepiida; family Sepiidae; genus Acanthosepion; species Acanthosepion pharaonis. Next base: position 438,296 of record CAHIKZ030005487.1, on the reverse strand, counting down.
TATTCTATAGTTAATAGACTCTCCCACCTATAATAATTAGGAGTAGTAAGAGTCGTGGAGTGGCTGAGTGGGTCAGTCAGTCAGTTGATGCCAGATGGCCGTTAGTCAGATACTAAAGTATCAGCGACTGCAACTAGATTTCTCTGCGTTATACTTATTATATGAAGTTCCTAACGTTTTGTACGTTGAACCTATTTTAGGACCAACTTAGTATGAATACAAGCCTCCACTGTGAAATCACTCTACAACACTTATATTACTTGTGAAAGACAGATTTTTTAAAAAAAGTATTACTTACAAAAGCTGCTGATGTTATAATGTGGCTTCCACCTGATGCCCCAATGATCATTTGTACCTCTCCATCTTTGTCATTGACCAAAACAGATGGACACATTGAGGACATGGGTCTCTTTCCTGGTTTTATGAAATTAGCAGGAGATGCTGGAATACCAAAATCATTTGTGGTATTTGGTGTGGAGAAATCATCCATTTCATTATTAAAAATAATTCCTGTTCTCTTGCCTCTCACTTTTGAGCCAAACCTGAAAGAAGAGGTGTTAAATTGAGCCTGATGTTATAAAATAAAATAAGACATATCTCAGCTGATTTACAGGCAAATACTCAAGAGCGAGAACCGGATGTAAACAGGACAAAGCCTCATCACAAAATGACCATTAACTTTCTTTACAAATGTTTCCAACACACGTGCTCCGGTCGAAAAATAAAATAATAATTAAAGTGCTCTATTTTTCGTCCAATAAAAATGCTTCCCTCCTAATTATACTCGCTTTGTTTTTCGAGCCTGTTAAGCCATAAAAATCGTTATAAAAGGGGTCACACGGAAGTTCAACAGTCAGTCCACAGCAAAACAGACCTGTCATGGTCAGACTGAGTGATCAGCAACAGGAGAGCATCAACCACCGTCAACATGTGTGAACTACTACGAGTGATCGACCTAGATCCAAAACCAGCTTATGAACCATATACCACAAGGTAGCTGTCCCAAACCCTCACGTTCCTGTTGAAATAAACCACGTAAATCTATTTCTGCTGTTGTCGTATTTCTTTCTTGCAACCATACGCTTGTCTATAACACTGACAATAAGAAAATTTAGTAAATGCCAATTCTATCCCAAGTAACAGCAGGTTATCTTGCTCACAGACAGGTGAACAAAAACAATGATTTAGGATTGTCTGCGACAAAATGGTTTTGAAAACATTCATAAAAACTTAAGGAATGTGACTTGTTGCACCTTCTTTGGCTCACGATCTCTGCTGATAGGAAGTGGAAAAACTATACTGAATCCATTGCTAGGTCAGCTTCTAAGAAAGTTAGTCCACTATGTCAGGCAAGACAATTTTTCTTTCCAGAATCTCTTACAGAAGTCTACCATTCATCCATGCTTAGAATATTGCTGCCACATATGGTCCAGTGCTTCTGATATTTACCTTGAGCTCCTTGATAAGATCCAAAGAAGAATCTGCAATATTATTGATCCTGATCTGGCAGCTCAGCTCCAGTTACTTTTCCACCAGTGTAAGGTTGCCTTTCTATGTCTTTTCTATAAATACTTTCATAATTGTTCAAATGAGCTCTTTGCTATGATATCCAAAGTTTCTGAATTCAAGCACAGCACTAGACTGGCATCAAGATCTTACCAATTTACAGTTGTGCTGGCTAGATGTAGCTGTAAATTCTATGCTAACAGTTTCTTCTCTCACACTTCTCACTTGTGGAACTCCCTTCCAGCTCTATGCTTTCCAGCCAACTTTAATCTGCAAAAATTTAAATGCAATGTCAATCACTATCTACTGTCCACCTGATTACTCTCTTCTTTTTCTGCTCATCATTAATGTTTCTGTTACTAATTCTTCCACACCCTGGCTCCCTTGTGTCTTAGTGGCTTTACTGCCTTGCTTGGGGCGATTACGATTAAAAATAAAAATAACCACTAATCTTATGAGCTAATCTGTTAAAAAATATTTTGTGAGATTAATATTTCTTCTGATTATTTCATGGTCTACATTGAATGAAGGAGCGTATTTAGGAAATATTTTTACTTTTGAAATGAGCGGTGATTTTTATTTTTAAATTCATTTGAATGTTTGAGGTCATATATATATATATATATATATATTCAAGAATTATAACATAAGCATGTTATAACATCACTACAAAAAAAGCCATTTTGTTTCAACACTTTTGGTGTCATATCAAGTGATGGTGTTGATTGCAAGTTCTTTTTTGAAATTTCAAAACTATTTGAAACCCGCTCAATAAGGGGGAGATTGTTATGTAACTATTGAGGGGGTTTGATTTGGTTTTGAATTTAAAAAAAAAAAAAACTCTTTATTTTGCAGTCAACACCATAACTTGATAAGACACCATAAGTGTTGAAACAAAATGGCTATTTTTGTAGTGATGTTATAAAATGCTTATGTTATAATTTGTGAATAAATATTAGTGGCTAAACTTTGTATTGAGCACTTTCTTAAACAATAGTATTTTCGATTATTGGAATTTTATTTCATCTATACCAACCCTGTACTTGTATATACATATATATATATATATATATATATATATATATATATATATATATATATAAAGGGGACAACAAATATTCTGTTAACCTTGAGTCTGCTACCAGAATTTGCAAAAGAGCTTATAGTTTTTTTTTGTTTTTCACCCCAAGCAAGGCAATAAAGCCATTAAGATGCAAGGGATTAATGAGTGTTAGAGAATATGAGACAAAATACTATTAAGGAGACTGAACAATTTTGAGGAGAGTCATTATCATTCCAAGAGTTCTTCAGACTATTGAACTCATTCTTTGTATTGCTTTTGTTGTTACCACAATGTTTCAGTCAATCCATTCTATGTCTATCTTCTATCATTTTAAGAAGAGTCATTATCATTCCAAGAGTTCTTCAGACTATTGAACTCATTCTTTGTGTTGCTTTTGTTGTTACCACAATGTTTCAGTCAATCCATTCTATGTCTATCTTCTATCATTTTAAGAAGAGTCATTATCATTCCAAGAGTTCTTCAGACTATTGAACTCATTCTTTGTATTGCTTTTGTTGTTACCACAATGTTTCAGTCAATCCATTCTATGTCTATCTTCTATCATTTTAAGAAGAGTCATTATCATTCCAAGAGTTCTTCAGACTATTGAACTCATTCTTTGTATTAGTTCTTATGTGACTACTGTGACTACAAAATTTCAACAAATTTATTCCGTTTATTTTGTTGCTTATTTGACTTAATTTTTAAAAACTGACAAAATAAATGTTTTATATTGACTATAATTCTAATTATTGATTCAACACTTGAATACATTGTTTTTATTATATCAAAATCTATTGGGCAATATGTTATTTTTCTGTTTTTTATAATTTTGAGAGAAATCATTATCATTCCAAACTTGAATAAAATTATTTTAATCTGACAAAAATTTAATCATTATCTTTTATTCATATTTACTATTTTCTTTTACTTCAGTCAATCTAGGATATTTAATATACCTGGTAGGTCAATGATAGGTGATTCAGGTATGTTTTGCTGAATTTTAAGTGGAAATTCGATTCTTGATATTTGATAAGCCAACTAAAAAAAAACCTAATTTGACCTAGCTCTGCAACTATGCAGGTTGAAATATAAAAATAAAACACTTTCCAGATACTTAAATTGATGTACTTGTTTGATTTTGGTAACTCCAATTTGTAACTTGCATGTTGGACTCTTCATTTTGTTAACTTTAAACAAGAAGAGAGATTTAGCCCTTGTTTCTTGTTTAGGATTGGGTTTTCAGTACCTTCTAGAGTCTTCTCATTCTTTTCCATTCTTTGCATCTTAGTGGCATTATTACCTTGCTTGGAGTGAATTGACTAAGAAAAGAAAAGGTACAGGGCGACCAAAAAAAACGGGAATTGTTGAAGTTCGTATTGCCAGACATGAGCAAGTGGCAACACTGCGAGACAGTGACCTTGAGCAAGTAAACATTTCGCCATTTAGAATTCAAGATGAAATTCACAGTATCCCAGGAGAGATGTTGCAGCAGTCAATGAGGAATCTCAACAGCACATTTCAGGAATGCATTTGTACAGGAGAACGCCATCTACAGGACATAATTTTTTAAAAATGAAAATTTCATCATTGTTTCTTAAATGGCATGTTTTAAGGTTTCAATTACTATGAATAAAATATTTTTCTTCCATCACTCTTGGTTTTATTGGATTGTTAAAAAGTTCCTGTTTTTTGGTCACCCTATAGTTTCTGAGAGTTTGCTATCATGTGACCTTTTAGAAGTAAGGAAACTGCCATGTTCTTTAGGAACTGCCAGTCAAAGAGGCGACATGGTAATTATATGTTCTCTATTATTGTCTGAAATTTTTCTCTAAGACACCATGTGTCTCTTTATTATTTTGAGTTTTTTTTCAATTGTTATTATTTCTGTTTGAAAAGTGTTTTCCTTGTTTGGGTATTTCTATGAAATTTTTTTTTGTTTATCCATTTACCCTTTTGAGATATATATATATTGTGGTTTGTTTCTAATTTTCAAGGTGTATTTCTTAAATAGAAGGATAACATCAGAATGAAGCATGGATCTTATACATAATCACCCACAAAGAATTTTAAAATAATCTTGTTGTCCAAAGTAGTGTTCTTTTATTGGGATAAGAAAGTCTATAATTGGTAGTGATAGTAAGCAAGTGTAAAAAAATGACTATATTTCAAGGTCTTACTAAAGTAGACTGAATCTCGATTTTGATTTGCTTTTTCAACAAATAACAGAGAACATAATTTTTTTCATGATTTTTCCTTCATTGCTGTAAAGTAGAAATGGAAGGTCTCATTGGATAATGGGTGACTTCCGCAAATAGACACTGGTGGACATAAGTTACCTCCTCTGGTGTTATATAAACAGCTGAATGGCCAGAGACCCAGCATATTTTTGCATTTGTATCTTGTTGGTACAAGAATAAAGTAATTCAAAATTACTACTACCATTCCTATTGTGGTTATTTTACATGGTGCTGTGAACAGGATCTGGTGAATATTTGGAACTATCTTAACAAAATAAGACATGGTATCTGCACCAGGCGGAACCCTTGATTTGATTGCTCAACTCATGCAAAAAATGATAGAGCTACAAAGGGTAACTATTGCGCTTAGAACCCCTAACATGATGCAAATGTCTAACACCAAAAAAAACAGATTGTCTTGTTATTGAACCCAATGCAATGGACAATGACTGGGCATTATTCCTTGACACTTGGACTCAGTATGAATGAGATGTGTTAACTTACCAACCCAACTGAAATACGCAATGAATTGAGAATGACATGCTTACATGAAATTAATAGGCTTCTTTCCAACCTTATAGAGGCTGAAACCTTAAATTTGGCTACAGAGGAAAGGCTTTTGTCATGCATCCAATTCAGTGCAGTAAAGGGCTTACTAAAAGATGTTCACCGACAGATGTTTCATTCCATATATCAGGTGGAAAGCCAATCAATCACTAAAGTTTTAGCAAGGCTACAAACTCAAGCCAAATTTTGCTCATTCACAGTTGATTGTCCCAACACAAAAGGTTGCGTTCAGTGAGTCGGCTACTCATGAGACATGATAGCTGAACAGATAATTGAAGGACTCACAAACAAGGGGCACCAGAGTAGAGTTTTGGCTGAGGCAACCAACCTCACTACACTTCAAAAGTTCAACTGACTTGGCAGCTTGGAAACGATAGACAAGTCAGCTGCACGGTTACTAAATGATGTTAGCTCATCAATCTGCCCTGCCTACAGACATCTGGCATAAGCAACATGTGCTTTGACAATCCCATAGAACTAATGTACTCACTTCTTTGCTGAATAAGAATCCTTGTGTGGGTTGCAAGGAGACATTCCTCCCAGATGGAACAATTAGTAGAAGAGATTGCCCAGTAGCTAAACTGGTATGCCAGAAATCTACTAAAATTGAAATTGGAACCATAAACAGATCAACAAGGTATGAGACAGGGCATGATTCATTCACTTTCTCAAACACTAGTCTGAAATTCCCCCCCTCCCCCACCCACACCATCCGCTATGCTGACAGATCAAGACAGAGACATAAAACCAGTTATGACACTGCCTGGTCCTGTGCCTCATCTTGTGTGAAATGGAAAGCAATTTGAAGGTGATGTCCCTGATCCAGCACCATCACTGACAATAAAAGGGACCATAATGCATCAAACCCACACTTCATTTGGACGTACTCAGACTAGTCCAATTAGCCATGGTAGTCATTGCATCCTCACGTTCACTGATACAGGGGCTAAAACTTGTTCAAGTGGACCAGAGACAGGTTCTCAGATGAGTACCTTAGGCCAACTAGCCATCAAATACATGGCATCACAGAAAACCAACTTTATATAAAGGACATTGTTATGGGGTCCACCCTTTTCGGATATAATGGACTCGTCCTGCTGCCATAAAATAGCCACAGTCAGGCAGAGAAGATGAGTCATACAGGAGTCATATCAGAGTCGTACATGAGTCGTACATGAGTTGTACAGGAGTTGTCTGTGAGTGTCGGATAGAGTGAAGTAACCTCTTGTAGAAGTCAGTTACAAGCACGTAGACTCTAAGGAAGTCCTACTTCGAGACTGTATATATCTATCTGTATTTGCTACTAACCGTGTTCCTGGATTTTACTAACAGCATTACCTTTTGTATTTTGTGTAAATACATTTAATTTCTTAGCTTAAATACTTGCGTTTGTCATTTATTGGATACCTATTTTTCATGCGGGATCCACAACAGACATGTTGTTTATGCATATAAGAATTGGCTCGAGGAAGACATGACAAGTGGTGTATGTGTCAAATAACACATCTGGGTTTTACTTATCAGAATCTACCCAGAAGGACCTACATCTGTTGCCACCTGATTTCCCCGCCCAGACATCACGGTTCACCTCATTGAAGGGCACAAAATGCCCTGTGCATATGCCCATGCAGAAAACCTATTCCAATTCTTTCCAACAGAAACCAACAGGCATCTACTGGAACAATGGATATGGAATCATTTCAAGTGCTGGGCATTTAATACATGCTCCTACCAACCCTTATGACAGGAAATCTTTGTCTATGATGTAATGCCATCAGTGGTCCTCACACTAATCTCTGTCCCTCACCATTAGAAGTAGAGAGTGGAACAAGCCCTTGATTGAAATGTCACACTGGGTATAATTGAAACAGTTTCAGTGGGCACTCCTACAACCTAGTGCTCAAGTATGGTAGTCACACCCATGAAAGATGGCTCTCTCACAAAAACTGAACACTGCCTCTATGAGGGAAACCCATCACACATAATCCCCACATAATCAGATCTCCATCGTTCTGGCTCAAACAAGGAAAACAGTTCTGGACACATAGAACAGGTACCACAACCTACTATTTTCCCCAGGTGCACAAGATGCCACTATATTTATCACAGAATGGGGCAGGTACAGGTATCTTTGTGTTCCCCAGGGATTTCACATTTCTGGAGACAGATATACTTGTCAGTTCAACAATATAACAGTAGACATGGTTCAAAAAATCCTTTGCATAGACGATAGCCTCTTTTAGGATGATTCTATAAAATTCTTCACTTTCCTGTGTCCACAAGCATCAGGGGCATCAGGTCCTGGTTTGGACTAATGAACCAGGGATATTATGCATTCTTTCAAGCTGAGGTAATGGCCCTTTTCTGGAAATTACTGTGCTTGAAGAACCAAAACTTTTATTGGAATGAAATGCTTGACCAATTTTTCTAGGAGACGAAGCAAGTAATTGAGGACAGAGTCAACATGTTCAAGATGACATACCTTTCAACTGATTACAGTAAAACAGGAACCAGTTACTTTGTTTTTGAAAAACATTGTATTTGCCTTGGTGAAGCGAAACCAAATTGGTCACTGGAAAATTATTTTGGTTAGATCTCACTTTACCAACAATGCAGAATCCTGCTATACACCAATCAAAGGTGAAGTCCTGGCTCTCTGGATTAGAATGATGTCGGATGTTTATTTTAGGATGTCCAGATTTGCTAGTGCCTGTTATCGTCAACAAAAATCATAAAAATTTTCTCAGATCAAGCCCTTGAGGAGATAAGAACTCATGTCTCTTTAATTTCAAGGAACAGACAATAATGTACAAATTCAACATTAAACATCTCCCCATGCTGCACCTGACTACAGCTTCCAGTACCCAGAATGGATCCCATCAGAGGACTCAACAGAATGCCCCCAAATATTATCTCCACAAATACAACAGAAGCATAGATGGTCATTTTACGAGGTGACCACAACTGATGCAGTCAAATCAACAGTTCAATCAAGGGTGAAATCCCATTCACATATGAGCATGATTCCTGATTGGGGGTGATAACATGGGTTAGGATCGTTGCCGTGGCAGACATTGATGAAGAATGTTGAACTCTGATAGAATATATATAGAGTGGTTTCCTTAAATCACATTATTACCTCCCATCAATGATCTCTCAGTTTTGGCCCATGTGTGAGGAATTGTATTGCATCAAAGGAGTACCAATGAAGGAGAATAAAATCCTTATACCTTAACAACTTCATGCAGATGTACTTGAATCCCTACATTCTGCACACAAGAGCATAAATGTCTATTTTGGCCTGATTTGGATGCCAGCATCCAGCAGACCAGAGCCTAATGCCAGATATGTAACTCTATCACCCCATCACGGCCTAAGGAGCCCTTGATGCTACCATCTAAACCTGAATTCCCATTCCAAGAAACTGTAATTGAATTTTTCAACCTACACAGTAAAAATTGTTATACATGCTGATTAGGTGGAAGTGGCACTACTGTCATCTGAGAATGCCATGGCAGTATGTGACACCCAGAGAACTTGGTTCTGCACATGTGATGCTTCTGAAGAACATTCTTCCAACAGGAGACCATTTTTGATTTTTAAGAATATGACTTGTTCTTTAAGAATTGGGGAATACATAAACATACTTTGTCAGCTTACTACCCACAAAACAATGGCTGGGCAGAACTGGCTGTCAAAACAATTAAGCATATACTCAAAGAATACACGGACAGCTGTGGTCGGCTGTGTCATGATTGTGCAGCCTATGCTTTACTGACCCAATGCAACACTCCCGTCCAGGATCTTGGCATGTCTCCTGTTAAGATGTTATACGGTCGTGTTACCACAGACCACTTCCCTGTCCTATGGGACAAATACCTGATACATAAATAGTGGAGAGAAATTGGTAAACTGAGAGAGGCAGCAATGGCTAAAAGGCAGATGCAGAATGAGCACTTTTTGTGAGCACGTTTTCAATGAATGTTGTCACCCACTTCGGGAGTTACAAATTAGCCATTTTGTTCAAATCCAGAATCAAGATGGCTCTTACCCCCATCAGTGTATGAAAACAGGAAAAAAGTTGCAGAAATACTCAGTAACCGGCAATATCGTGTGTGGGTGGATGGAAGCAATGAGGTAACTCTAGGCAACTGTTGCTTCTTCTGTAAGTTCCACCCAGTTATTGACATCCCATATCATTCTACCTAGGGAGCTGGTTCCTCAACCTCATGGCATCCCAATTTACAGCTGGTTCAAGATAGCAACACAGAAAATAGATTAATTACATCTAGATGAGAAATGTATGATACCTCTACAGGTCCTGTGATCTGGCCGCAATAACCCAGTGAATTTTCTATGTTGAACAACATGGATTATAATCCCTTATCGCCCAACGTAAAACATAAACCAAATACCCTGAGTAATGAACCAGAAGAAATAGAAATTGACAACATCACTGATTCAGTAGGCTCAATACAAAATAATATTGGAAAACATTAATATCCTGTGACACCAGCCAATGCCCACATTGAAACATGTCAGCACCTTGAACTCTATCCCCACAAATGTGAGGACAATTGCACACATTTTCTGGAGCAAACCATAAACTGACCATGGCGACACCAGCCCATGTTCATGTTGAAACATGTCAGCACCTTTGAACCCCTATCCCCACAAATGTGAGGACAATTGCACACATTTTCTGGAGCAAACCATAAACTGACCATGGCGACACCAGCTCATGTTCATGTTGAAACATGTCAGCACCTTTGAACTCTATCCCCACAAATGTGAGGACAATTGCACACATTTTCAGGAGCAAACCATAAACTGACCATGGCGACACCAGCCCATGTTCATGTTGAAACATGTCAGCACCTTGAACTCTATCCCCACAAATGTGAGGACAATTGCACACATTTTCAGGAGCAAAACCATAAACTGACCATGGCACACCAGCCCATGTTCATGTTGAAACATGTCAGCACCTTGAACCCTATCCCCACAAATGTGAGGACAATTGCACACATTTTCTGGAGCAAACCATAAACTGACCATGGCGACACCAGCTCATGTTCATGTTGAAACATGTCAGCACCTTGAACTCTATCCCCACAAATGTGAGGACAATTGCACACATTTTCAGGAGCAAACCATAAACTGACCATGGCGACACCAGCCCATGTTCATGTTGAAACATGTCAGCACCTTGAACTCTATCCCCCCACAAATGTGAGGACAATTGCACACATTTTCAGGAGCAAACCATAAACTGACCATGGCGACACCAGCCCATGTTCATGTTGAAACATGTCAGCACCTTGAACCCTATCCCCACAAATGTGAGGACAATTGCACACATTTTCTGGAGCAAACCATAAACTGACCATGGCGACACCAGCCCATGTTCATGTTGAAACATGTCAGCACCTTGAACCCTATCCCCACAAATGTGAGGACAATTGCACACATTTTCTGGAGCAAACCATAAACTGACCATGGCGACACCAGCCCATGTTCATGTTGAAACATGTCAGCACCTTGAACTCTATCCCCACAAATGTGAGGACAATTGCACACATTTTCAGGAGCAAACCATAAACTGACCATGGCGACACCAGCCCATGTTCATGTTGAAACATGTCAGCACCTTGAACTCTATCCCCACAAATGTGAGGACAATTGCACACATTTTCAGGAGCAAACCATAAACTGACCATGGCGACACCAGCCCATGTTCATGTTGAAACATGTCAGCACCTTGAACCCTATCCCCACAAATGTGAGGACAATTGCACATTTTCTGGAGCAAACCATAAACTGACCATGGCGACACCAGCCCATGTTCATGTTGAAACATGTCAGCACCTTGAACTCTATCCCCACAAATGTGAGGACAATTGCACACATTTTCAGGAGCAAACCATAAACTGACCATGGCGACACCAGCCCATGTTCATGTTGAAACATGTCAGCACCTTGAACTCTATCCCCAAAATGTGAGGACAATTGCACACATTTTCATGTTGGACACTGCCCAGGAGCAAACCATAAACTGACCATGGCGACACCAGCCCATGTTCATGTTGAAACATGTCAGCACCTTGAACCCTATCCCCACAAATGTGAGGACAATTGCACACATTTTCTGGAGCAAACCATAAACTGACCATGGCGACACCAGCCCATGTTCATGTTGAAACATGTCAGCACCTTGAACTCTATCCCCACAAATGTGAGGACAATTGCACACATTTTCAGGAGCAAACCATAAACTGACCATGGCGACACCAGCCCATGTTCATGTTGAAACATGTCAGCACCTTTGAACCCTATCCCCACAAATGTGAGGACAATTGCACACATTTTCTGGAGCAAACCATAAACTGACCATGTTTCATGTTGACACCAGCCCATGTTCATGTTGAAACATGTCAGCACCTTGAACTCTATCCCCACAAATGTGAGGACAATTGCACACATTTTCAGGAGCAAACCATAAACTGACCATGGCGACACCAGCCCATGTTCATGTTGAAACATGTCAGCACCTTGAACTCTATCCCCACAAATGTGAGGACAATTGCACACATTTTCAGGAGCAAACCATAAACTGACCATGGCGACACCAGCCCATGTTCATGTTGAAACATGTCAGCACCTTGAACTCTATCCCCACAAATGTGAGGACAATTGCACACATTTTCAGGAGCAAACCATAAACTGACCATGGCGACACCAGCCCATGTTCATGTTGAAACATGTCAGCACCTTGAACCCTATCCCCACAAATGTGAGGACAATTGCACACATTTTCTGAGCAAAACCATAAACTGACCATGGCACACCAGCCCATGTTCATGTTGAAACATGTCAGCACCTTGAACTCTATCCCCACAAATGTGAGGACAATTGCACACATTTTCAGGAGCAAACCATAAACTGACCATGGCGACACCAGCCCATGTTCATGTTGAAACATGTCAGCACCTTGAACTCTATCCCCACAAATGTGAGGACAATTGCACACATTTTCAGGAGCAAACCATAAACTGACCATGGCGTTGACACCAGCCCATGTTCATGTTGAAACATGTCAGCACCTTGAACCCTATCCCCACAAATGTGAGGACAATTGCACACATTTTCTGGAGCAAACCATAAACTGACCATGGCGACACCAGCCCATGTTCATGTTGAAACATGTCAGCACCTTGAACCCTATCCCCACAAATGTGAGGACAATTGCACACATTTTCTGGAGCAAACCATAAACTGACCATGGCGACACCAGCCCATGTTCATGTTGAAACATGTCAGCACCTTGAACTCTATCCCCACAAATGTGAGGACAATTGCACACATTTTCTGGAGCAAACCATAAACTGACCATGGCGACACCAGCCCATGTTCATGTTGAAACATGTCAGCACCTTGAACCCTATCCCCACAAATGTGAGGACAATTGCACACATTTTCTGGAGCAAACCATAAACTGACCATGGCGACACCAGCCCATGTTCATGTTGAAACATGTCAGCACCTTGAACCCCTATCCCCACAAATGTGAGGACAATTGCACACATTTTCTGGAGCAAACCATAAACTGACCATGGCGACACCAGCCCATGTTCATGTTGAAACATGTCAGCACCTTTGAACCCTATCCCCACAAATGTGAGGACAATTGCACACATTTTCTGGAGCAAACCATAAACTGACCATGGCGACACCAGCCCATGTTCATGTTGAAACATGTCAGCACCTTGAACCCTATCCCCACAAATGTGAGGACAATTGCACACATTTTCTGGAGCAAACCATAAACTGACCATGGCGACACAACTTGAAGCCCATGTTCATGTTGAAACATGTCAGCACCTTTTGAACCCTATCCCCACAAATGTGAGGACAATTGCACACATTTTCAGGAGCAAACCATAAACTGACCATGGCGGACACCAGCCCATGTTCATGTTGAAAACATGTCAGCACCTTTGAACCCTATCCCCACAAATGTGAGGACAATTGCACACATTTTCTGGAGCAAACCATAAACTGACCATGGCGACACCAGCCCATGTTCATGTTGAAACATGTCAGCACCTTGAACCCTATCCCCACAAATGTGAGGACAATTGCACACATTTTCAGGAGCAAACCATAAACTGACCATGGCGACACCAGCCCATTCATGTTGAAACATGTCAGCACCTTGAACCCTATCCCCACAAATGTGAGGACAATTGCACACATTTTCTGGAGCAAACCATAAACTGACCATGGCGACACCAGCCCATGTTCATGTTGAAACATGTCAGCACCTTGAACCCTATCCCCACAAATGTGAGGACAATTGCACACATTTTCTGGAGCAAACCATAAACTGACCATGGCGACACCAGCCCATGTTCATGTTGAAACATGTCAGCACCTTGAACCCTATCCCCACAAATGTGAGGACAATTGCACACATTTTCTGGAGCAAACCATAAACTGACCATGGCGACACCAGCCCATGTTCATGTTGAAACATGTCAGCACCTTGAACCCTATCCCCACAAATGTGAGGACAATTGCACACATTTTCTGGAGCAAACCATAAACTGACCATGGCGACACCAGCCCATGTTCATGTTGAAACATGTCAGCACCTTGAACCCTATCCCCACAAATGTGAGGACAATTGCACACATTTTCTGGAGCAAACCATAAACTGACCATGGCGACACCAGCCCATGTTCATGTTGAAACATGTCAGCACCTTTGAACCCTATCCCCCACAAATGTGAGGACAATTGCACACATTTTCTGGAGCAAACCATAAACTGACCATGGCGACACCAGCCCATGTTCATGTTGAAACATGTCAGCACCTTGAACCCTATCCCCACAAATGTGAGGACAATTGCACACATTTTCTGGAGCAAACCATAAACTGACCATGGCGACACCAGCCCATGTTCATGTTGAAACATGTCAGCACCTTGAACCCTATCCCCACAAATGTGAGGACAATTGCACACATTTTCTGGAGCAAACCATAAACTGACCATGGCGACACACAGCCCATGTTCATGTTGAAACATGTCAGCACCTTGAACCCTATCCCCACAAATGTGAGGACAATTGCACACATTTTCTGGAGCAAACCATAAACTGACCATGGCGACACCAGCCCATGTTCATGTTGAAACATGTCAGCACCTTGAACCCTATCCCCACAAATGTGAGGACAATTGCACACATTTTCTGGAGCAAACCATAAACTGACCAAACCATAAACATGGCACTCCAGCCCATGTTCATGTTGAAACATGTCAGCACCTTGAACCCTATCCCCACAAATGTGAGGACAATTGCACACATTTTCAGGAGCAAACCATAAACTGACCATGGCGACACCAGCCCATGTTCATGTTGAAACATGTCAGCACCTTGAACCCTATCCCCCACAAATGTGAGGACAATTGCACACATTTTCTGGAGCAAACCATAAACTGACCATGGCACACCAGCCCATGTTCATGTTGAAACATGTCAGCACCTTGAACCCTATCCCCACAAATGTGAGGACAATTGCACACATTTTCTGGAGCAAACCATAAACTGACCATGGCGACACCAGCCCATGTTCATGTTGAAACATGTCCTTGAACCTCCCCAAAATGTATCCCCACAAATGTGAGGACAATTGCACATTTTCAGGAGCAAACCATAAACTGACCCCATGTGAGGACAATTGCACACCAGGAGCCCATAAACTCATGCCCATGTTCATGTTGAAACATGTCAGCACCTTGAACCCTATCCCCACAAATGTGAGGACAATTGCACACATTTTCTGGAGCAAACCATAAACTGACCATGTTCATGTTGAACACCAGCCCATGTTCATGTTGAAACATAAACAGCACCTTTGAACCCTATCCCCACAAATGTGAGGACAATTGCACACATTTTCTGGAGCAAACCATAAACTGACCATGGCGACACCAGCCCATGTTCATGTTGAAACATGTCAGCACCTTGAACCCTATCCCCACAAATGTGAGGACAATTGCACACATTTTCTGGAGCAAACCATAAACTGACCATGGCGACACCAGCCCATGTTCATGTTGAAACATGTCAGCACCTTGAACCCTATCCCCACAAATGTGAGGACAATTGCACACATTTTCTGGAGCAAACCATAAACTGACCATGGCGAAACTACCAGCCCATGTTCATGTTGAAACATGTCAGCACCTTGAACCCTATCCCCACAAATGTGAGGACAATTGCACACATTTTCAGGAGCAAACCATAAACTGACCATGGCGACACCAGCCCATGTTCATGTTGAAACATGTCAGCACCCCACAAATGTGAGGACAATTGAACCCTATCCCCCCACAAATGTGAGGACAATTGCACACATTTTCTGGAGCAAACCATAAACTGACCATGGCGACACCAGCCCATGTTCATGTTGAAACATGTCAGCACCTTGAACCCTATCCCCACAAATGTGAGGACAATTGCACACATTTTCAGGAGCAAACCATAAACTGACCATGGCGACACCAGCCCATGTTCATGTTGAAACATGTCAGCACCTTGAACCCTATCCCCACAAATGTGAGGACAATTGCACACATTTTCTGGAGCAAACCATAAACTGACCATGGCGACACCAGCCCATGTTCATGTTGAAACATGTCAGCACCTTGAACCCTATCCCCACAAATGTGAGGACAATTGCACACATTTTCTGGAGCAAACCATAAACTGACCATGGCGACACCAGCCCATGTTCATGTTGAAACATGTCAGCACCTTGAACCCTATCCCCACAAATGTGAGGACAATTGCACACATTTTCTGGAGCAAAACCATAAACTGACCATGGCAACACCAGCCCATGTTCATGTTGAAACATGTCAGCACCTTGAACCCTATCCCCACAAATGTGAGGACAATTGCACACATTTTCTGGAGCAAACCATAAACTGACCATGGCGACACCAGCCCATGTTCATGTTGAAACATGTCAGCACCTTGAACCCTATCCCCACAAATGTGAGGACAATTGCACACATTTTCTGGAGCAAACCATAAACTGACCATGGCGACACCAGCCCATGTTCATGTTGAAACATGTCAGCACCTTGAACCCTATCCCCACAAATGTGAGGACAATTGCACACATTTTCTGGAGCAAACCATAAACTGACCATGGCGACACCAGCCCATGTTCATGTTGAAACATGTCAGCACCTTTTGAACCCTATCCCCACAAATGTGAGGACAATTGCACATTTTCTGGAGCAAACCATAAACTGACCATGGCAACACCAGCCCATGTTCATGTTGAAACATGTCAGCACCTTTGAACCCTATCCCCACAAATGTGAGGACAATTGCACACATTTTCTGGAGCAAACCATAAACTGACCATGGCGACACCAGCCCATGTTCATGTTGAAACATGTCAGCACCTTGAACCCTATCCCCACAAATGTGAGGACAATTGCACACATTTTCTGGAGCAAACCATAAACTGACCATGGCGACACCAGCCCATGTTCATGTTGAAACATGTCAGCACCTTGAACCCTATCCCCACAAATGTGAGGACAATTGCACACATTTTCTGAGCAAACCATAAACTGACCATGGCAACACCAGCCCATGTTCATGTTGAAACATGTCAGCACCTTGAACCCTATCCCCACAAATGTGAGGACAATTGCACACATTTTCTGGAGCAAACCATAAACTGACCATGGCGACACCAGCCCATGTTCATGTTGAAACATGTCAGCACCTTGAACCCTATCCCCACAAATGTGAGGACAATTGCACACATTTTCTGGAGCAAACCATAAACTGACCATGGCGACACCAGCCCATGTTCATGTTGAAACATGTCAGCACCTTTGAACCCTATCCCCACAAATGTGAGGACAATTGCACACATTTTCTGGAGCAAACCATAAACTGACCATGGCGACACCAGCCCATGTTCATGTTGAAACATGTCAGCACCTTTTCTGAACCCTATCCCCACAAATGTTGTGAGGACAATTGCACACATTTTCTGGAGCAAACCATAAACTGACCATGGCGACACCAGCCCATGTTCATGTTGAAACATGTCAGCACCTTGAACCCTATCCCCACAAATGTGAGGACAATTGCACACATTTTCTGGAGCAAACCATAAACCCCCATGGAAACACACCAGCCCATGTTCATGTTGAAACATGTCAGCACCTTGAACCCCCATATCCCCACAAAATGTGAGGACAATTGCACACATTTTCTGGAGCAAACCATAAACTGACCATGGCGACACCAGCCCATGTTCATGTTGAAACATGTCAGCACCTTGAACCCTATCCCCACAAATGTGAGGACAATTGCACACATTTTCTGGAGCAAACCATAAACTGACCATGGCGACACCAGCCCATGTTCATGTTGAAACATGTCAGCACCTTGAACCCTATCCCCCACAAAATGTGAGGACAATTGCACATTTTCTGGAGCAAACCATCCCCAAAATGTGAGGACAATTGACCATTTTTCTGGAGAAACTGACCATGGCGCACCAGCCCATGTTCATGTTGAAACATGTCAGCACCTTGAACCCTATCCCCACAAATGTGAGGACAATTGCACACATTTTCTGGAGCAAACCATAAACTGACCATGGCGACACCAGCCCATGTTCATGTTGAAACATGTCAGCACCTTGAACCCTATCCCCACAAATGTGAGGACAATTGCACACATTTTCTGGAGCAAACCATAAACTGACCATGTCGACACCAGCCCATGTTCATGTTGAAACATGTCAGCACCTTGAACCCTATCCCCACAAATGGGAGGACAATTGCACACATTTTCTGGAGCAAACCATAAACTGACCATGGCACCAGACACCAGCCCATGTTCATGTTGAAACATGTCAGCACCTTGAACCCTATCCCCACAAATGTGAGGACAATTGCACACATTTTCTGGAGCAAACCATAAACTGGCCATGGCGACACCAGCTCATGTTCATGTTGAAACATGTCAGCACCTTGAACTCTATCCCCACAAATGTGAGGACAATTGAACACATTTTCTGGAGCAAACCATAAACTGACCATGGCGACACCAGCCCATGTTCATGTTGAAACATGTCAGCACCTTGAACCCTATCCCCACAAATGTGAGGACAATTGCACACATTTTCTGGAGCAAACCATAAACTGACCATGGCGACACCAGCCCATGTTCCTGTCGAAACATGTCAGCACCTTGAACTCTATCCCCACAAATGCAAAGACCATTGCACACATTTTCTGGAGCAAATCTAAAACTGACCCTGTTAATCTGTCCTGTGGTCAGAGAATGGAAGTGACAGGTAGAGTAGAAATGGAAGGTCTCATTAGATAATGGGGGACATCCACAGGCAGACACTGGAAGACGTAAGTTACCTCTTCTAGTCTTATATAAAAAGCTGAGTGTATTTTTGTATTTGTATCTCATTGATACAAGAATAAAGTGGTTGTAATTACTACTACCATTGCCATTGTGGTTATTTTACAGTCATCACAATACCATAATTTGTACACATGATAATCTTTACATAAACATGAAAACAGACGTTCTTTATTTGAAACTTTCAGAATTCATGCACACTATTAAGTGCATAGGGATAGCAAATAATATCTTCCATAAACTAAGCAAAGTATTTAGTGTCAGGAAAATTTTATTAGAAATAAAGGCAAGTATTGTGAGGGAGAATATTTCCATGACCATCAGACGAAAGACATACAAATAAGAGGAGTACCAGTAGCATCAGTAGCTTTTACTGAAAATGGTGATTCACAGCAAAACATTCTCTCCCCTAGTTTCTATTCTACATTATGTTTCCCTGTACCAAAATGTAATAAACCTGTTGTTAAACCAATTCTGGTTATTTACTGTTATTTTTGCTAGCTCAGTTATAACCAAAAGAGTGCTGAACTGCTACATAATCATACTTATTATAAAACCCAGGTTGTGTGTGTGTGTGTGTGTCTGTACATTTATATATTGGATTGGATTTCCTACATTTTTCAACTGATTTCAACAACACTTCACAGGACTACATAAAATTACCTTGCGGTGGTTCTGACAGTACCAAAAATTGGAAAAACATAATTGTTTTTGCACAAAATCAATTTGAAAACACGATTAAAAGGCATAAAAGGGGAGACAACTCATATCGGGTTATACAAATTATAAAACCCAGGTTGTTTGTGTGTGTGTGTGTGTGTGTTCGTTTATATCAACCGATTTCAACAAAACTTCACTTTTTTTTTTGGCAGGTAGTGTTTCTTATTGTTTTGCACACTTTTTTCTTTATTTTTACATTCAGAATGCTTTAAAAATTCCATTTACAAGACAATTGTTTATAATAAAATTCTATTCAATCGGTAGACTCAACGATTGAAAACAATGTTTTTGTTTGAGTTTGGGTTTGACCAATTCGTAAAAAAAAAAAAAAAAAAAAATAAACTAATTAAGACATGCGTGTCCGTCAACCTTAAACAATAATCTTTGTCAATTTTATTTTTCAGTCTTTATGATGGTCGATACTTGATCTATCTTTTACTGATACATCCCTGGGCAACGCCGGGCTCTACTGCTAGTATCTAATATGGTAGTGAATGTGAAAAACTTTCCCCAGTGATGGAGAACAGACTTGAAGAAAATAGATGTAGCTCTACTGACAAAAGCCCTTAGAAAGCTATGTAATATCTAATTGCCTATACAGCAATGAATATAGGACAATTTCCTCAAAGATGTAGAAGAGACTTGTAGCAACATGAGAATACCATGGACAAAACATGTGATCAACAAGGAAGTTTTAAGGCAAAAAAGGAAACTGAAAAGATTTCTTGGACACATAATGAAGAGAGAGGCCATATAGATTTTAATACTCACAGGTCACACTGAAAGCAAGAGGAAACAGCTAGTAACCTACCTATGCTTGCTAAAAATTGCCCCTTTAGGCAATTCACTATGGTGTAATATTTAACAAGCTTGTCTCACTAGATCGATTACGACTGAGTATTGAGTTTGATTCTTATTGGGTGCTTCATACTTGTGACCTTGTGCCACATCTAAGCTACACTTAGAAAATGATTTGGATACCTCAACATAGTGTAATAGTTACAAAGCTTGTCTTGCAAGATCAATTACAACTGAGGATTGAGTTTGATCCTCACTGGGTGCTCCACACTTTCAGCCTTGTGCCACAGCTAAGCCATGCTTAGAAAATCAATTTTGGGCACCTTGACATGGTTTAATGGTTAGTAAGCTTGTTTTGCTAGAGCAATTATGACTGAGTAGTGAGTTTGATCTTCACTGAGTGCTCTACACTTTTGGCCTTGTGCCACATCTAAGCTACATTTAGAAAATCATTTGGACACTTCGACATAGTGTAATGGTTAGCAAGCTTGTCTCGTTAAATCAATTACAACTGAATAGTGAGTTCAGTTCTTACTGTGTACTCCATCCCTCTGACTTTGTGCCACATGTTTAGAAGATCACCATATCTATTAAAGGCTGGTAGATATGAGTGATTGCAAAAAAGAAAAGAAAAAAAAAGAAAAAAGTATTTTCAGACAAATCAAGCCCTTCCCTACAAATTTCTGATGTTTAGTCATTTGGTTATATCTTAGAAAGCGGGTCAGATCAAGAACTTTTCAGCACCCCCTCATAAATATGAATATGAAGACTAAACATATTAGATTAGTCATGGTCAGCAAGACAAGCTTATTAACCATTGCTACAGGACAAGATTACTTACTAAACTTTGTACAGTGCAAGACTACAAGTATGGGCCACCCAATGTGAAGCAAACTTACTACAGTTGTAATAGCATTTTTCTATGGGGTAATACTTAGTGAACTAGTTTATTTGATTATTACTACTCAGCAGTGAGCTCAGCCCTCACTGAAAAACCTATATTTGTGGATGATGATCAAAGATTTTTAATCAATTAGATTGGATCAGCCATGATAAATGTGTTTAGTCAACATAAATTACATCAAATCAATAATGGTCAAACTACTTTCATCAACAGAAATTAGATCAGATCAGCAATGACAAACTTACTTTAGTCAACACTAGCAGCATGGCCTGGCGTTGCCCGTGCTTGATTAAAAAATTGTACGACTCATACAGCAATCGCTATCACTTGACTTAAAATATTTTCGCCCTTTCTTGCCTTTAAAGGATTGCCCTTTGCCGTGCTGATGTTGCTACATGCCTTACTTCTTGCCTATCTCACACTGCAAATTTTTTCTAAGCTCTATACTAAATATTAAATCTGTTATGAAAAAAGAACTAAACAAAATGAACACAAAACGATCAGCTTTAAAAAGGACTCGTAACTAAAAAAAAAAACGAATGAAAAAAGAATGTTAACAACAAATACTTTTTCACACCCAACCCAGTTCTGCGGAATCAGAATCAATGTTGAGTTTAAGCAAGCGAATGAGCCAATTGGAGTAAAGTGCCATGCAGATTTAAATTTTTCCCACTTGTGACGAATGCAGCTATCGATTTTTTTTGCATGCTAGCATGCTAGTTAACATTCATGTCAGTCAGCTGTTGGCTCTCACGCTGGCCAATAGAATCTTCCTGCTTATTTGTGGCAGCCAGCTATAGGTTTTCACTCTGGCCAGTACAAAATGGCCGCAAACTACATGAAAACTGCTGAAAAAATTGATTATTTCCACTATCAATGGGAGTTGGGAAATGCAAAGTCAGTCTTGGCCTTCCCGCTAACTTGGAGCATGTGCATGTAAATTTTGGTGCAAATCCATTGAAAATTGCAGCCGTGTATTCGTTATACACACACATACACATCCTGCCTTTTATAGATAGAGATAAATTAAATCAGATAAGCTTTGTTCAACCAGTGTTTTAATACTTACCATAGATTAATAGTGCTCGTAATACCCACAGCATCACCATTGGGGGCCAAAACTGACAAATGGGATGTACCGGTTTTCTCAGGTATTGTAAAAGCTGGTCCATAATACTTATAATTATGCGTCTTATAAGTAATCATTTTCCGAGTTAGCATTCCACTCTCAATGTTAGTTATATTCTGCACAAGCTGCAAAAATAAATATGACATAAATCACAATAGTTAAATTTTCATTTCTATAATTTTGGAAGAATCATTATTATTACAAGAGTTCTTCAGACTATTGAACTCATTCTTTGTATTGCTTTTGTTGTTACCACAATGTTTCAGTCAATCCATTCTATGTCTATCTTCTATCATTTTGAGAAGAGTCATTATCATTCCAAGAGTTCTTCAGACTATTAAACTCATTCTTTGTATTGCTTTTGTTGTTACCACAATGTTTCAGTCAATCCATTCTATGTCTACCTTCTATCATTTTGAGAAGAGTCATTATCATTCCAAGAGTTTTTTAGACTATTGAAATCATTCTTTATATTAGTTTTTATGTGACTAATGTGACTACAAAGTTTCAACAAATTCATTCCATTTATTTTGTTGCTTATTTGACTTAATTTTTAAAAACTGACAAAATAAATGTTTTATATTGACTATAATTCTAATTATTGATTCAACACTTGAATACATTGTTTTTATTATATCAAAATCTATTGGGCAATATGTTATTTTTCTGTTTTTTATAATTTTGAGAGAAATCATTATCATTCCAAAACTTGAATAAAATTATTTTAATCTGACAAAAATTTAATCATAATCTTTTATTCATATTTACTATTTTCTTTTACTTCAGTCAATCTATGATATTTAATATACCTGTAGGTCAATGATAGGTGGTTCAGGTATGTTTTGCTGAATTTTAAGTGGAAATTTGATTCTTGATATTTGATAAGCCAACTAAAAAAAACCTAATTTGACCTAGCTCTGCAACTATGCAGGTTGAAATATAAAAATAAAACACTTTCCAGATACTTAAATTGATGTACTTGTTTGATTTTGGTAACTCCAATTTGTAACTTACATGTTGGACTCTTCATTTTGTTAACTTTAAACAAGAAGAGAGATTTAGCCCTTGTGTCCTGTTTAAGATTGGGTTTCCAGTTCCTTCTAAAGTAGTTACCTCCACAAAAAAACGTGATACCTAAAGTTTAAAATTAATTTTTATAAATGGAAAATTTTTCTTGAAGCTTTTATTTTAGTTTTAGTTTCAAGCTTATGGATTAAATTTAATATTGAAATAAGCAAAATACTTTGCTGTATTTCAAAAACCAATTTAAATTGACTGGAAAGAATTTATTTTTTATTTTTTGTTAAAATAACTGATTAGCACCCTTTTTTAGTTGTCATTTATCACAATATAATCCCCTTAGTAAAAACTCTTCCAAAAAAAAAATCTACTTTTCTGAAATATTAGCTGATTTAAAGTATAACTGATCTTATTTGAATCAAATATTATTTACTTTAAGTTTAAAATATTGCAGAAATGCATTTTTTAACCCAACAGTAGCAGTGTTTTTAACCAGAGAGTAGTCTTGTTGACATGTTTGACAGCATGATGAAAACTAATGTTGTTCTATGGAGACTTTATCTGTTGTAAAACATAATTGAGGAAAATTATGTAAACACCTTTTTTAAATAATTTTTAAATACTAAGTAATTAAAAATTTAGGAAATTATTCTCTGCAAGATAATGTTTTACTGAATTTTAGAAATTTTGGCTTCAAATTTAATATAGTTATCGCTCTTATTTTCTGATAATGCCAACTGTATATACAAAAATCAACATGATTGTAGATATAAAAAAATTCAAAATGATATTTAAAATATTGATGTTTGAGAACATGTATTAAGCTTTTCCATTGTTGATTAGTAAATATAGTTTTCAAATAATAATAATAATAATAATAATATAATCTAAAAGGCTGAAATTAATACAGAATTTTAAAAGATTTAAAACTCAATAACATTTTCTTATTAAAATTTAAAAAAAACAAAAACAATTCTTGTTAAAAGTCATCATAAAAATGTTTTTTTTTTAAGACAATAGTTTCCTTAATATATTTTATTTATAAAAGCAATTAAAAGCTTTTCTAATTCAATAACATCTTAGTTCTATAAAAAAATTTTATTTTATAATACTGAGCAGATTTTCAGTAAATGGTGTTTCTGTTTGACAAAACAAATTGATAATTTAAATTTTTCAAAGGTTCCTGCTTGTAACTAATATAAACGTTAAGCAGATCAAAATTTAATTTCTCGGAATTTCATAAAATTAAATAAGTGTGGTAACAGATGTAAAAAAAAAAAATATTTTTACCAAGATTTTCTAAAAAAAAATTTTTAAAATAATTTCATTCATTTGTGAATAAGCCCTGAAAATTTCATTAAAATCTGAGAATTATTTGATTTTTTCAAAAATCTTGAAAACAATGTTTTTTATTGCAAGAAAGATACCGTTGTAACCTAGAAAATGTTACTAAATGAGGAATAACCAAAACAGAGATTGGAAATGTAAATGGTAATCTTTATAACATCAACAAAATATAATACTCGCCAGCGGCATGGAGTAGGTAAACCACTGCTAGTGGTGAACTACTTAGACAGCATATTACCCCCACTTACAATAGTGTCCAACATATTTATGACGATTGGGACATACCCATTAGTGTTCATAGTACGGTATATAACAGATACTAAATTTCCCATAGTAATCTTTGGCCCAGTCATTAACAAAGAAAAACAAAATTTTTAACCAAAATTTCAAGCATGCTAGAAACAATTCAAAAATTTAATAAAATAAACAAAAAATACTTTGATCTTTCCTCTTAATAATAACATAAATATTTTGATGATAAAACTTTGTTTTATCAAGTTTAGAGCCTTTTTTCATCATGGTATGCTCTTTTTAAAAAAATGTTTGGTGGTACCTATAAAGTCTTCTCATTCTGTTTCACTCCTAATAACCCCTTGCGTCTTAGTGGCATTATAGCCTTATTCAGGGTGAATTGATTACAAAAAAAACATGCAGACGGATATTACAAGTATCAATTCACAAGTTCAAGAAATCTGATTGCAGAAAAACCTGTTATCTACTAACCCCCACCCCACCCAACAATCAATGGACTTCAGATGCAAAAGACAAAATCTACAGGCAAAATAAAAAAAAATGTGCAGGAAAAAAACTTCCAAATCGTTAGCGATGTATTTCAAAACTTGCAGGCTTATCGGAACGAATTGTATTAGTTCTCAAAGTGACCACTTGGTGGCGGTGACTAGCCTTTGAATTGTAAACAAAAATGGGTGTACAGTATATAAAGTATGATACATTAGCACATGCTTGAGAAAGTAGCCGTGATAAACCTATTATTTTTGTTTTTTTCATTAATATATCTATATTAAGTATATATTTATTTATGCCATATATACATGTTTATAGTATTTACATTATGATTGTAACTAGTGGTAGTTACTAAAGCAGTTTTATAACTCAAAAATAATCCCTTCTCACCTACGGACAATCAGCTTTAAAGGACCACCTCATCCCCCTATTAGTCCATTGATGTGAGGTTTATCTGTACCTTCAATAAGTATTTTTTTTTAACTCATTATGCTGAAATCTGCACTGAGAAAAGAAGAGAGTGCATAGAACATGAGGCATAATTCTTTGAGGTTCTCAGTCCCTATGTAAATAATGCAGCCCCTGTGATACTGACGTGCAGTGTTACCCCCCTATCAGTGGAAGTAAATACAGAATACTCTTACCTGAGTCATATTTGGCAAAAACATATCATCTCCCATGTAAGATCGTACAGCATAAGCAAACTTCATAGCTTCAATAAGTCTATGGTAAGTTTTCACAGAGGCCTTTGTGTTTCTCAAATCAGCTTTGGACATATTGTAACCTGAAATATAAAAATAAAATCTGGTGTTTCTGCTATATATTTAGAGATTCTTGATAAAATCCAAAGAAGAATCTGCATTGTTATTGGTCCTGACCTGGTGTTATGGTCCGGTTCCTTGTACCACGGTGATAGTCCAAGGTAGAACCAGTAAAGAAGAACTCAAACACAGATATGGAATAACACAGATATATTACAAACAGGAATATATACAGAGAAGTAGAAAGTGTTAGTATGAACAATCAAGTTTAGTAGTAATTGTCTGAACGCGACTCTGTTTCGGACTGCCTCTGACTCGACTGACTGACAGACTTCTGACGGACATCACTCCAGACTTCAGACTGAACAGTATTTAATCACCCCCCCACGAGGGCATCACGTGGCACAAGGCTGGTTTAATGTGGGATCTCTGAGCCCGTGGGCTCGGCCAAAAATATGCCCTTTGAACCCGTATAAACAGGTTCAGGGTCGGTTACCTCCCCGAAAGAGACTCCGCCGTTTGGCGTAGCCTCATTCAGGTTCCTCCCCACCCAAAGGCAGAGAGTTCAACCAATCAGCCGGTCAGCCAGTCACCCGACTTCAGTCTGAACTCCCTGGTTCCTCTTGAGGCGCAGTATTTATTATGTTATTATGGGTAAGGTCCATAACACCTGGCATCTTGGATTCAGTCAATTTCCCACTGCCGTAACATAGATTTCCTGTGCCTTTTCAAGAAATAATTTCATGGTAATTGTTAAGGTGAACTTTCCTCTTTGGTACTTTGGCTATAGAAATTTAAGCACAGTGCTGGATTGACAGTAAGGTCTCATCATTTTAGAGTTGAAATGGCTAGATGTAAGTGTTAGTTCTATGCTAACAGTTTGTGAAACTTTCTTCTGGCATCTTCCTTTGCAGTCAACTTTGATCTTCAAAAATTTAAATGCAATGTCAATCATTATCTTCTTTCCTCTTCAGTCCTGTTCTTTTGTTGTTTTCACTCCCTGAAATGAATATTCTTTCACACCCAATAATCCCTTGTATTTTAGTAGTTTTATTGCTTCTCTCAAACATCTCACTTGTGGAACTCTTTTCCAGCTTCTTACTTTCCACTCAACTTTGATCATCAAAAATTTAAATGCAATGTCAATCGCTATCTTCTTTCTTCTTCAGTTCTGTTGTTTTATTGTTTTCACTCCTTAATAATGAATATTCTTTCACACTCAGTAATCTCATGTGTCTTAGTAGGTTTATTGCTTTGTTTGGTATGAAATGATTAAAATAGAGTTTGTTCTACAAAGTAACAGTTCTAGGGAAGATGCTGTCTGAGTGGAACTTTTTCCTTATCAAAGGAACACAAAAAGAATAGAGATGGTTTTTCACCATAAACATGGCATGGTGGGTCCAAGATGTGAAGATCTGAGCTGGTGGAACTAAAGAATGTCACTCATCCGAACATCTGCCTCACTGGGTGCCCCATACTTTCACCCTTGTGCCACACCTAAGCTATGCTTAGAAAATCATCATCTGAACATCTGCCATAGTAATAGTAATAGAGTAGGGAGAGGCTGGCAATTTCAACTGTGAAGATAAGGGTTGCAGGGTGGAGAATAATTCATCACCCACAAGGTTGTGTAAGCACTTTTAAAGTCTGTCAGTGAAGATTGGGAAGCACCAGTATTACTCCATTCTTGGTCTAATTTGGTTCTTGTTATATAGAGCATTGCGGCAGGAGTCAGGTATTTTCTGGAGTGATTCAAGAAACCAACCATTTTTCTAGCACCTTTTGTGATTGCAAGAATATACGCATTCCATTTGAGGTTGGGAGAGAGCTTTAGACCCATTAGGTGTTCAAGGTCAGGAGCCTCTTTGAGGGTATGACCACTCATCAGGATTGGTGCAGGTTTTGGTTCCACTCACTGGTGATAAAATGTTTCCAGTTTAATTTTGGATGTATTGAATGATACCAGCTAGTCTTTTCCCCATTGAGCTGTGAGAATTCAGTTAGGTGAGATATAAGCTTCTAGGCATTTGTCATCAAGATATTTAGAGGTGCAGCCATACATTTCAGTATCATCTGCATATATACATATATTTACTAAGGATTTACTTACCTTCAAGAATGTTGAGCATGTATAGATAAACAGCTCCACTAGAAGGGAGAGGAGTTGTGAAAGCCCTGTAGCCATCTGTTGTCAGCATATTAAGAGCAGGTTCCACACGGGCTCTGTAATTCTTTAGGTCCTCAAGTGTTATATTGCCACCTGTAAGAAGCAGCAAATTGGTAACTAAATGACTGATTTGTTTGTTTAACAACATATCAACTCCTTATGGGTCATTTAATGCCAAAATTTAATTTTCATTGGAGCTTTGAAGCAATAATAATGTTATTCTGCTTTCACAATTGAATACATGGTAGAGGATACTCAGCTTTTGTGCATATGCATGTTTGTGTAAACATAATTACTAGAGATGGTGATATGTATGTTTTATTTTGTTTTGTTGAATTTTGGAATACAGTTTGATTTAAGAAATTGTTGGGTATTATATATATATTTATGTAATAAAAGTTCTTTCATGATGGTTGTTTGGTTGGCTGATTTTGTTTAGCTGCAGGTCAACCTCTATGGCTTATTTAATGCTGAAATCTAAATATTTTGAACACAATTTTAAGCCTTCAACTACAGATAAAAGATATTGCTAATAATTTTACTATAAATATATATTGTTGGTCCTTTTTTATATTAAAATGTATTGCTGATATTTTTACTAAGATAATGTATTTTTATACTTTTATAGTGCTTTGTTTTTGTTTGGGGGGGGGGTTCACTATTTGACCATAGTTGGGACCATAACAGATACTACCACCCCAGGTCAGAGTGGACCTGAGATCAACAGCAGTTAAAAGGTGGTTCCACACTCCTCAAAACCTCCAATCTCCTGATCAGAGGCCTTGCTGCCAGATGTAGTTTATCATCATAACCAGGACTTGGTAACTAAAACATCATACTTATTATAAAACCCAGGTTGTGTGTGTGTGTGTCTGTACGTTTATATATTGCATCGGATTTCCTACATTTTTCAACCGATTTCAACAAAACTTCACAGGACTACGTAAAATTACCTTGCGGTGGTTCTGACAGTGCCAAAAATTGGTAAAACACAATTGTTTTTGCTCAAAATTAATTTGAAAACACGATTAAGAGGCATCGCAAGAATGAAAGGGGGACAACTCATATCGAGTTATACTTATTATAAAACCCAAGTTGTTTGTGTGTGTGTGTGTTCTTTATATATGGGATTGGATTTCCTAAATTTTTCAACCGATTTCAACAAAACTTCACTTTTTTTTGGCAGGTAGTGTTTCTTATTGTCTTGCACACTTTTTTCTTTATTTTTACATTCAGAATGTTTTAAAAATTCCATTTACAAGACAATTGTTTATAATAAAATTCTATTCAATCAATAGACTCATAATGATTGAAAACAATGTTTTTGTTTGAGTTTGGGTTTGACCAATTCGTAAAAAACAAAAAACAAAGCTAATTAAGACATGCGTGTCCATCAACCTTAAACAATAATCTTTGTCAATTTTATTTTTAAGTCTTTATCACGGTCGATACTTGATCTATCTCTTACTGTTACATCCCCGAGCAATGCCAGGCTCTACTGCTAGTCTTAAATAAATGACACTTCAGACAGTAGTGAACAATTTTTTTTTTCCAGATTATTTTCAACTGTTTCAGAACGTAAACCTTCTGTTTACAAAAGACACTGGTGGCCTGTTGCAGACAAACCAACAACCATAATTTACAACTAAGTGGATAAAAGAGATGCCTTCCAAAAGCTAAGCAAAGTATTAAGAAACATGAAAATCTCATTAGAAACAAACAAAAAAGTACTTCAGAGTAACAATTTCCTTTCAGAGAAACAACTGATTGAGTTTAACAAATACTGCTTTCACTTAAACTAATTGAAGGCAGTAATCAATGAAAATGTTTTTATTATTTTACTGACAGTTCACCTGATAAGGTCCAAAAGCCACTCAAGGTAGAATTCCATTAGGTTAATGTGGGATTACAGGCTTCTTTGGTTTGTTGGTTTGTTGTGTCTTACAGCATATCAACCTCAATGGATTATTTAATGCCGACAAAGTTTTTATTGCTGGTAATATTTTGTTTTGTCAAAAATCTATTTCTGGTAATAATTTTTTCCTTCAAAAATGTATTGGTAGTAATAATTATTTTTCAAAAAAGATATAGTTGGTAATATTTTTTTAAAACATATTGCTGGTAATGTTTTTTTTTTTTCAAAAATGTATTGCTGGTAATAATTTTTTTTTTTTTACAAAGTATTCCTGGTATTAAACCCTATTTTTACCCCAGTTTTGGGGTTAACTATTTGCCCATAGCTGGGACCCTAACAGGTGCTACCACCCCGGGTTTGGGTGGACCTAAGAATACCAGCAATTAAGAGGTGGTTCCACGTTCCTCAAAACCTCCTGATCAGAGGCCTTGCTGCTGGACGTAGTTTATCATCATACCCAGGACGCTGATGTAGTTTATTGTCATACCCAGGACAGTCAGAGTAACAAGTTTTAGTAACTTGTGAATTGATACTTGTAATATCAGTTTGCAGTTTTTTTGTCTTTTTTAATCGTTTCACCCCAAACAAGGCAATAATGCCATTAAGCCACAAGGGTTTACTGGAAGTGAAAGAGAATGAGAAGATTTCAGAAGGAAATGGGAACTCAATCCTATACAGAAAATAAGGGCTAAACCTCTACTCCTATTCAAAATTAGCAAAATGAACAGCTCAACATTCAAATAGTGGATTGGAGTTACCAAAATCTAACAAGTACAGCAGTTTAAGTTAATGTTTTCACATAGGACTGAAAATGCGATATTGAAATCTGAAGGTGTAATGGAATACTGGATTATATTTGAGGCACTTACAAGGAATTTTTTAAGATTAGAAAAAAAAAAAAAATGGAAAGAAAAAATCCATTTTTGGCTTGTTTATTGGAGTGAGCGCAAACATAGACACCCCCCTCCACACACTTTGAAATTGTGGAGAGCCATGATCACACATGTCCCAAAATGACACGATAGAAGAAGGACAAGCTTATTTAAATGCTTGGCAGAACAGGGTTTAGGGAAGACAGCAAAAAGACAAAATTTACTAAGAGTGACAAAGGACAGGAAATTGTGGAGAGCCATGGTCACACATGTCTTGAAGGGACATGATACATAGAAGAAGAAAGACAAGTTTATTTCAATGCTTGGCAAAACAGGTTTTAGGGAAGACAGCAAAAAGACAAAATTTACTAAGAGTGACAAAGGACAGGAAATTGTGGAGAGCCATGGTCACACATGTCTTGAAGGGACATGATACATAGAAGAAGAAAGACAAGTTTATTTCAATGCTTGGCAAAACAGGTTTTAAGGAAGACAGCAAAAAGACAAAATTTACTAAGAGTTACAAAGGACAGGAAATTGTGGAGAGCCATGGTCACACATGTCCTGAAATGACACAATACATAGAAGAAGAAGGACAAGCTTATTTCAATGCTTGGCAGAACAGGGTTTAGGGAAGATAGCAAAAAGACAAAACTTACTAAGAGTTACAAAGGACAGGAAATTGTGGAGAGCCATGGTCACACATGTCTTGAAGGGACATGATACATAGAAGAAGAAGGGAGGAAGGATATATAATCAAGGTCATGGGTATAGAAGTTAGGTAAGTCAGAATCAAAATTAAGCAATTCAAGTCTTGTGTAACAAATAACACCTAATTTATAGAGGAATATTAAACAAGTTTACAGTGTGTGAAATTGCTTTGAAACAAAAATTTTAATTAAAAGTTTAAAACACCAATATTCCACCATTTTTAGTATCTGCATAATTATATCCAATGTTTATGTTTTTATATTCCCCCTCCCCTTCATACACATATATAACTACATGAACAAAAATATTACTTTAGTTTAATGTAGTTCTAAATGACAAAACATTATACAAAGATTTTTTCTGTTTATTGGCATTAATTTGCCTAATATTGTTCTGATATATAAAAATTTATATATCATTGACTAGCAGTAGAGCCCGGTGTTGCCCGGGGATGTAACAGTAAGAGATAGATCAAGTATCGACCGTCATAAAGACTGAAAAATAAAATTGACAAAGATTATTGTTTAAGGTTGACGGACACGCATGTTTTAATTAGTTTTTTTTTTTTTTTTTTTTACGAATTGGTCAAACTCAAACTCAAACAAAAACATTGTCTTCAATTGTTATGAGTCTACCGATTGAATAGAATTTTATTATAAACAATTGTCTTGTAAATGGAATTTTTAAAGCATTCTGAATGTAAAAATAAAGAAAAACGTGTGCAAGACAATAAGAAACACTACCTGCCAAAAAAAGTGTGAAGTTTTGTTGAAATTGGTTGAAAAATGTAGAAAATCCGATTCCATATATAAAGAACACACACACATACAAACAACCTGGGTCTATCTCATTCTATTAATATTATCTATCTATTTATCTCATTCTGTTCATATCTATCTCATTCTATTAATATTATCTATCTATCTCATTCTGTTCATATCTATCTATCTATCTATCTCATTCTGTTCATATCTATCTCATTCTATCTATCTATCTATCTATCTATCTATCTCATTCTGTTCATATCTATCTATCTATCTATCTATCTATCTATCTATCTCATTCTGTTCATATCTATCTATCTATCTATCTATCTCATTTTGTTCATATCTATCTCATTCTATTAATATTATCTATCTCATTTTGTTCATATCTATCAGTCCATTCCAGTTTCTTTCTTTCTTTTCTTTCTTTTCTTCGTTAATAAGTTCGATTATGTTTACTGCCTCAATCTCTTCAGAGCATTCTTCCTGAATTTCATTTCTATTGACCGTCTCCATTTATTATCGGAATTTTACACTCTCAGCTATTTTTAAACAGGGTGTGCCATTTTTTTCACAGTCCACAATGATTAGTCGATGGAGAAATTAAATTTGCATCCTTTTACACTTGCATACAATAAAACAATACGAAAACACCCAAATGCACAAACATAATGCACAACTCAAACGGACACAAAAACAGGTATGTAAATAAACGTGTATATATATATATATATATATATATATATATATATATATATATATATACTTTTATATAAGCTTACTTTAGCCAGGCATGAACAAAATACTGGTGTTCGAGGCGTGAATATTATACTAACGGAAGTGTTTGTGAAAGGTCCTTGTTAACAAACACGCTACGGCAGGCACACCCACTATATGTGTGTGTGTGTGTGTGTGTGTGTATTACAGTAAATTTCATCCTTTACAAGGACCGTGGGCCACTCGAGGTAGACAGTTAAATTAGGAGGCCACTTGTGTGTATAAGTGTGAAAGATAACAGTTTATGTTTTCCCCGATCTTAACCATGAGCAAACCTCATTATAAAAACAGGGTACTTAAAAGGATATCACCACACTCAACCAGAAGCCCTGGTTACAGCATGAACATTATGAAAGAGATCCCTGGAAGCACTGAGATAGTTGTACATTTTTTTTACTTCTGTCTAGTGCTTATGAATAAAATATATTCATAACCTGATTGAGTTTCATTGGTTATATTTTACAGTTTGTTACAATGGGTGTGGCAAGGTGGGTCTGCATATAAAATATATTTGTAACCTGTTTAGTGCTTACGAATAAAATATATTTGTAATTTGATTGCGTTTCATTGGTTATATTTTAGTTTGTTATAATGTCTGTGGCATGGTGGGTCTTAGCTGTGAAGGTTAGAATTGCTGGTGACTAAGAAATGTAGTTTGTCTGAACACTTTCCATGGGACTAGCAAGTGACTTGCCACATTTCATCTGGGTGAAAGGAATTGTAGGATGGATATAATTTATCACCCACAAGATGCTTTCGAAACTGGAAAGTGAAGACAAGACAGCTCCTGCCCATATATGGCAGCAGTACGCCATTTTCAGCCTGATCTGGCTCTTGTAAAGGCAGAGGATAGCAGAGACACTTTTGGACTCTATTGAGACTGGAAAGTGAAGACTGGGCAGCTCATGCCCATATATAGCAGCAGTACTCCATTTCCATTTTGAGGTTTTGAGGAGTGTGGAACCACCTCTTAATTGCTGATGTTCCCAGGTTCACCCTGACCCGGGGTGGTAGAACCTCTCAGGGTCCCAGCTATGGGAAAATAGTGAACTCCCAGTTTTTTCCAGACCTTACCCACGTTCTGGGTATGGCGATAAACTACATCCACGTCCTGAGTAAGATGATAAACTACATCCGCATCCTGGGTATGGCGATAAACTACGTCCAACAGCAAGGCCTCTGATAATATATTTTTGAAAAAATAATGTTGCCAGCTATACGTTTTTGAAAGAATAATGTTGCCAGCTATATGTTTAATAGTACTATATATTTAATATACAGTGGCGGGAAATAAATATTCGTACACATGAAAAATTGTATTTTTATAAATGTAAAAGCCTTAACTAAAACAAATTTTGATACATTTTATGTGTAAAGATACATTTTATTAAAAAATAGTAATAAACTTAATTAATGCATTCTTTCATTTTAACTGATGAAAAAAATATTCGTACAAAACAAAAAAAGCATATTAACTTAATTTAATACTTTGTGGAATATCCATTATTGAGTTCAACAGCTACCAGTCTATTCCTGTACGTCTCAACTAATGATTTGCACACATTGAGTGGTATTTTGTCCCATTCTTCTTGGCATATTGTCTTCAAATTCTTGATATTTGTTGGTGCTCTTTTCCCAATTTGAATTTTCAAATATCGCCATAAATTCTCAATTGGGTTTAACTCTGGGTACTGACTTGGCCACTGCAAGACATCAACATTACTTTCAGCTAACCATTTCCTTGTAGATCTAGCGGTATGCTTAGGATCATTATCCAGTTGGAAAACCCAATCAGAAGGTAGCCAAAGTCTCTCAACAGAACTCATTAAATTGTCTTGCAGGATTTTCTGGTATCTTTCGACATTCATCTTGCCATCTATTACTGATATTCTGCCAACACCTTTTGCAGAAAAACAGCCCCAGATCATGATACTGCCACCACCAAACTTTACAGTTGGCAACGTGTTCTGTGGTAAGTAGGCTTCACCGTTCTTCCTCCACACATGATTTCGATAATTATGATCAAACAACTCTATTTTAGTTTCATCTGTCCATAGTACTTTTTCCCAAAACGAATATTCTTTATCCTTATGCTCTCTAAGGAATTTTAGCCTAGCATCTCTGTGTCATTTCAAGAGGAGTGGAGTCTTCCTTGGGATGCATGATTTCAGACTGTTTTTGTGTAGTTCATTACTTGTACGCTTGATTACTTTAATCCCTAATGCATGCAGATGTTCCTGCAGCTCTTCTCAGGTAACCTGTGGATTTTGTTGGATCTGGTGTTCTAATATCCTTGCTGATCTTAGAGAAATCTTCCTCGGAGCACATGTTCATTTTTGGTTTTCGATGATGTTACGAGTTTTAAATCTTGCAATGAACGAAGCAATTGCAGTAAAAGGAATATTCAGAAATCGTTCTGTAACTGTTCCTATCTTTCCAAAGAGACAAAATGTGTTGTTTTTGTGAAATAGTCAATTCTTTACCTTTAGGCATTATTAGAACCTTCTTGTAAGACTAGAAATTGCAGAATGCTCTGATAATGGCTAATAGCGTTAACTATAATTACTGATAACATTACTGGAACATTCTAGAATATACTTTTTTCATAATTAATTGATTATTTTATTCTAATAATTGATTTGTATGAATACTTTTTTCACCAGTTAGAATTAAAAAAATGCATTAATTTCTGTTAGAATAAGAATTAAGTTTATTATTATTTTTTAATAGTATGTGTCTTTATACATAAAATATGCCAAGATTTGTTTTATTTAAGGCTTTTACATTCATAAAAATACAATTTTTCAAGTGTACGAATATTTATTTCCCCCCACTATATATATATATATATATATATATATATATATAATAGAATATAATAAAAAGGCTTAAACACTAATATTCCATGGTTTAATATTCCAGTGTTTAAGCCTTTTTTTATATCCTTTACTCTGTCCTAGACATTGAGTTCTACCTGGATTCTATCTTCTTGGAATTATTTTTATACACACATATATATATATATATATATATATATATATATATATATATATATATATATATGACAATTGGAAAAAATCATACATTTTGCCGATAATTTTGATCTTCCGACTTTTTTCTCAAGGCAAAAATGAAATCAAAATGTTTTTTTTTGTTATAGTTACATTAAAATTCAAAATTAAAAAGATAGACGCTTGTGTCTAAGCCTTTTTTTCTGGTTAATGTAAATTACCTTTATAGTAAGGGATTATTATTTTTTTTTTTTTTTTTCCATGTATGATATAATATAGTTAAATTCCCAGATGATGTATGATTTTTTCCAATTGTCATTTGATACCAATCTGTCTTGTCCACAGAATTCATCTGGGAATTTAACTATATATATATATATATATATATATATATATATATATATATATATATATATATATATGTATGTATGTATGTATGTATATGTATGTATATATATTTATATAGTTTAGATATATGGTTGCATATGTATATGTATATTAACCACCAATATTATCAATATCTATATATCTGTGTGTGTGTGTGTGTGTGTGTATATCTAACTAAATTTGGCATTAAATGATCTACAGTGGTTGATATGCCATAAAATCCAACCAACCAACCAAGGTGTGAAGAAGCCATTCAAGTGGAATATGAAGGGAATGAAGGTGATCTGTGTAAAATAGATCAGAAGGCCTCATTATAAAAATAGGGTTAGCTAAAAGAGAATCATTGAAGCACTAAGACAGTTGTACATTTTCTTTATTCTGTTTGACGCTTATGTATAAAGTATCAGGTTGGCCAGAAAGTCCTGACTCATTTCAGAAGCAGAAAGAAAACAACAAAACTTTATGGAGCAATGCCAACATTTATTCTTCAAAATAAAGTCCATCATTCTTAACGACCTTCTGCCAGCAATCAGTCAGCATCCTAATCTGTTCCAGATACCAGTCTGCTCGTTTTGAATCAAAAAACTGTAAACATGTTTCCTTCACTTCATCAAAAGTGTTGAATCACTAGTGGCAGAGGAAATGTGCCATTGAGCGAAATAGGCCATAGTTACTCAGAGCAGCATTGGGACTGAATGGTGGATGTGGAAGAGTCTCAACACTGCCTATCTGTTTGAACTTCTCCTTAGTCAACCTGCCAGTATGCAGCCTCACATTGTTTTACTGAAACAAAGCCTGACTTCCATTGACCAAAGTAGGATACTCCTTTAGCTTGTCATACATGTGGTCTAAGTGCTGGCAATATAGTTTAGCATTGATGGCATGATCATGTGCAACAAGCTCAAAATGCAATACTCCTTGGAAATTCCACTAGACAGAAATCATCAAAATTTGTTTTTTTTTTTGCTTGCTAAGTGAGTCAAGACTTTCTGGCCAACCTAGTATATTCATAAACCAAATTGAATTTCATTGATTATATTTTATATAAATGGTTAAAAATTATTTCATATCTTCCTATAATCATTTTTAAAAGAGTACCAAAACAAACCTGCATCTTGAATATCAGCAACAATGTCTTTGGCAAGGTCTCCAGTGTAAAACTCATCGGCACCTTTGTCAGCGATGATCTGCAGAGTTTTGGCCAAACGAGGATTCTTGATAATCTCACCTTCTTTATACCAATCATTGGTTTTCTTGTTCCATAAATAATCACTGAAAAGATAGGAAAATGCAGTTTTCAAAAAGCCAAATTAATAAGCAAACATTTCAAATTTTTTTTTTTTTTGATTATCCATTGCCAAGTTCACCCAATTTTCTTCAGTCATGAATGTCTTATCTAAAATTCAATGCCTTAAGGAAGAATTTTTGTTGGTCTTTAATCAAACTTGTATAACTTATATAATTATAAATATCCATATATATATATATATATATATATATATATATATGCAATTTTATATATATATATATTATTTATATATGCACAGTACTTATTGGAAAGCACTCAATATCAGTGATAGATCTAACATATTTAGTTGGATTGATGTGAGTTTGTGACCCTGGGTTTCATGCTATTTGCGGTCATCAGACAAATTCTACTAAAGTCAATTGTCTGACGATCACAAATAGTGTGAAACCCAGGGTCACAAATGTAGAATAACAATAATAATAATAATAGTGATTTTTCTACATGGCGCTGCGAACAGGATATATGACACCCGAAGATTGGGAACTCTTCTTCATTGAAGCAGGCCTATCCACTGACTCGGCCAAAACTCATGCAACAAGGTTTGCAGACGAGAAGCTGACAATCGAGAGCCTTCAAATGCTGGATCAATCCATGCTTAAGGAGCTTGGAGTCACATTAATGGGAAAAGCCCTGTGTATCATCAAGCAGGCTAAGGAGGCCACCACCCAGACAACCCACATTCAGGCACTAGCAGGCAAACCTCCCCATCTCAATCTCGAGATGACACCACAGCAATTCAGGAAGTTCCAAATTGACTGGGATGTCTTTACCAAGATG
The DNA here is from genome assembly GCA_903632075.3 of Acanthosepion pharaonis. Lineage (NCBI taxonomy): Eukaryota > Metazoa > Mollusca > Cephalopoda > Sepiida > Sepiidae > Acanthosepion > Acanthosepion pharaonis. The sequence continues at coordinate 399,328 of CAHIKZ030005487.1, read as the reverse complement.
ACAAATATGTCAAGCTCCCAAGCTAATATTCACTTAGCTTGCTCCACAACTGAGTGTTTATCTCAACCACGTGATTTTTCTACAACAAACTCACATCAATTCAACTAAATATATATGTGTGTGTGGGGGGGTGTACCTGTGCAATCAAAATTGATGACAAGAAGGGATGTATTATAAGTAATATGTATTATATTGTAAGTAATTTTCGTTTAATCCAAGTACAATTTTATAATTTAAAATAGTTTGTTGTTAACATTAATAATTGAACAATGTACAATCTATAAACACCTAAGGAAAGATATCTGTATTTTATCCTCATAAATGTTACATATTTACAACCAAATTTTTTTTTTACTGCAAAATTTCCCAAAGCACAATATATTTTGTGTAAACTTTGAAAGGTCTGTGTAATCCTTGACAGTCCATAGATTCAATCTGTAATTTCAGAGTCTGCTTATTTTTCATCCTACTCAAAGCAATATAAAGCTGTCAATTCTTCCACTTGGGTTTTTGTTTTTTGTTAAATATCAAAATTCAGAGTATCAGAATTCAATACAATAGCATAAAATATTTTTGTGGGACTGCTCGTAATTCAACGCTTTAGAAAGAATAAAATCTAGTAGAAAAAATAAAGTAGTATCAACAAATAAACAATTTATATACATATGTGAGAAACAGTGAAATGTTGTTATATGTTTCTTTTTTTTTTTTTTTCAAAAACAAATATAACTTGAGTTTGGGTGGGTGGGTTAGTATATTCTTAGTAGTAGTGAGAGATATCTGAAACAGCTTCTTCCCTCCCTCAGCAACTTGAGTGAAGACAGCTCATAGTTAGCTGAGAGAGGGACAGAAAGGGTTTGCTTTGTAGTTTGTCAGTATGGTAGTTTTTTTATGTGGACATGAATGGGGTCATGACTTCTGTGTGTCTCATGTCAAAATTTTGCACACTGCCCCTCAATTGTTACACATAAAAAAAACATATATATATATATATATATATATATATATATATATATATATATATATATAGCAAGTGTAAATGGATATAAATCCGACAGAATGAAGAAATTTTGAAAAAAAAAAAAAAAAATCCTTAAATGTAGTTAAAATGAAAGAAATGTCGACGTCTGACGTTTCGGTTTAATAAACCTTTTTCAAGACAATATTCATCAAAATACAATTCAGTTCAATATGACAAATACGATGGACATAAAAACACAAGTCTTATTCAGAACAGATAACTGAAAATTTTTAAAATGATCAGCCTTCCGTCTAACATGGTCACGCCGTCGTCACATGGGCGACGCTTTCATAACGTATTCCTAAAAGTTTGTGATTATTTTGAAATGAAAAAGAAAATGAAAAGAATTCTATTAGGTTCTAAAATTCTTATGTGTATGCTTGTCGAGCATCAATCTCGCTAAAAAAAGGGGAAATATTAAAGAAACCAGGTCTAGTATTCACCGTGCGTGAGATGGATATTATACCTGCTTCATAAATCCTCCTGAGATTTTTATTATGAAAATATTTTAATACTTTCACGGAATCGAAATCGAATTATGATCTGCTTTTTAGTTGTGTGTACAACTAAAGCATTGTTAAAATTACGAGACGAATATCTCGTTTATGTTCGAAAAACACGAGATTTTAAGGACCTACCTGTTTCACCCACATATTTTAGGTCACAATTTTTGCATGATATTTGATAGATGCAAGCATCGGATGTAATATTGTCTGCTGGTGCTATTTAATGTTTATTAAATAGCACCAGCAGACAAATATATTACATCCGATGCAACTAAACACAACTAAAGCATACACATAAGAATTTTAGAACCTAATAGGATTCTTTTCATTTTTCTTTTTTCATTTCAAAATAATCACAAACTTTTTCTACGTTGAAAGCGTGGCCCATGTGACGATTTTATGTTAACGGAAGGCTGATCATTTTAAAAATTTTCAGTTATCTGTTCTGAATAAGACTTGTGTTTTATGTCCATCGTTTTTGTCATATTGAACTGAATTGTATTTGATGAATATTGTCTTGAAAAAGGTTTATTAAACCTAAACGTCAGACGCCCACATTTTTTTCATTTTAACTACATTTAAGGATTTTTGTTTGTTTTTTCAAAATTTCTTCATATATATATATATATATATATATATATATATATATATGTTTGTTGTTGTGGTCTATTCTATTTAAGGATATAGACAGGGTGTATCAAAAATACTTTTACAAACTTTGGAGGCAGGTTCCTCACAGCAAAGCAAGGACAAAAGTCTATATAAAAATAATCCTTCATTTTTGAGTTATTAAGTTTAAAGTTTACAGTAGACACTGTTAAATCTATAATCTCTATCTATAAAAGGCAGGATGTGTGTGTGTGTTTGTGTGTGTAACAAATGCACGGCTGCAATTTTTGACGGATTTGCACCAAAATTTACATGCACATACTCCAAGTTAGTGGGAAGGCCAAGACTGACTTTGCATTTCCCAACTCCCATCGATTGTGGAAAAAATCGATTTTTTCATGCTTCTATGGCACTTTACATGTAGTTTGCCGCCATTTTGTACTGGCCAGAGTGAGAGCCAATAGCTGGCTTCCATGAATAGGCAGGAAGATTCTATTGGCCAGCATGAGAGCCAACAGCTGACTGACATGAATGTTAACTAGCATGCTAGCATGCAAAAAACATCAATAGCTCCATTCGTCACAAGTGGGAAAAATTTAAATCTGCATGGCACTTTACTCCAATTGGCTCATTCGCTTGCTTAAACTCAACGTTGATTCTGATTCCGCAGAACTGGGTTGGATGTGAAAAAGTATTTGTTGTTAACATTCTTTTTTCATTCGTTTTTTCCAGTTACGAGTCCTTTTTTAAAGCTTATTGTTTTGTGTTCATTTTGTTTAGTTCTTTTTTCATAACAGATTTAATGTTTAGTATAGAGCTTAGAAAAAATTTGCAGTGTGAGATAGGCAAGAAGTAAGGCATGTAGCAACATCAGCATGGCAAAGGGCACTCATTTAAAGGCAAGGAAGAGCAAAAATATTTTAAGTCAAGTGATAGCGATTGCTGTATGAGTCGTACGATTTTTGAATCAAGCACGGGCAATGCCGGGCCATGCTGCTACTCTAAGATATAATCCAAAAATACTTTTACAAACTATGAATATCCTGGTATTGTTAAATGGAACACTTCTCAGTTAACTCACAACTACAGAATTTAAATGTTGAAGACAGACTAACCACAAATGAACATGAATGACAAATGTAACATAGTCGACATGACAATGCAGTGCCATCTACCACAAACTTTCTTTAAACTCAAAAATGAAGGATTTGCAGGCATATGTTTACATGGACTTTTGGACTTGTTCTGGTGTGAGGTACTCACCCCAATGTATTTGTATAAGTGAGTTAAAGGGAAATAACTGAGACATCCAGAAGAGGCACAGCATGTGGAACTAGAACAATCTATCCCAATGGATGAAATAAAAGGTTCAGTTCAAAATTCCAATCATCTGAAGAAGGCCAGAGCATACAATGGCTGAAACATTGTGAATATGGCAATGAAGATGATAACATTCCAAATAATGTAAATAATCATAATACCTCATTTCAAAGATATAGACTTATGAAAAAATTCCAGATTACTTATTTATGTGTATATTATTTATTTGAAAGTTTATACTTTTCTTATTGAGCTCACTTCCCTTAAAAATATAGTAAACTTTAACAATATATATATATATATATATATATATATATATTTTATTAAAGACATTTTTATGTTTAACATTCTTTTTTATAGATACAAGTATTTAAGTAGATGCTCTGTTTATAATAAACAGTATTAAATAACATTTACCGGCCTGAATGTCTGAGAAATTTTCATAGAAAATATTCAGGCCGGTAAATGTTATTTAATACTGTTTATTATAAAAAGAGCATTTACTTAAATACTTGTATCTATAAAAAAGAACGTTAAACATAAAAATGTCTTTAATAAAATAAATTGTCGGACTTTGTCCATTTCTTAATATATATATATATATATACATATATATATATATATATATATATACACTCTATTTTGACAAAGAATTTCTGCTAATGACTGCTATATGGTGTTGACTAAGTGTTATATGAGAAAAAGAATTCAAAGTTCCATTCTCTTTTCTTTTCTCTTGACCCATAGGATGACTTATAGATAAAAACATGTCTTATACCCCACTGAGGGACCCTCATGTTGCATTGAAACATATCTCATTCCCCACTGGCAAACTTCAATCTGCATTGAAGATAACAACATTAACTTTGAAACTCTATAGGAAAATGCATGAGAAGTCAGATATGGTTTTCACTGCTCAACATTCCTAAGACTATCACAAACAATGTTAACTTGACATGTATCTCCATGTGTACGTCTGTGGGGTAGGCACCTGTCATCTCTTCTGTTCTTATGGCCTCTTTCAAGAAGTACACTATTTCTGAGTCATTAAAGTTTACTTGTGACAGGATTTGCCCAAAAGATTTCCTGACCTTATTGAATTTCCTCATTGAACTGCCTTATTACAGCACTGCCAGATGACAGTGTTCACTGCCAGATGACAGTGCTCACTGCCAAATGACAGTGCTCACTGCCAGATGACAGTGAGCACTGCCAGATGACAGTGAGCACTGCCAGATGACAGTGCTCACTGCCAGATGACAGTGCTCACTGCCAGATGACAGTGAGCACTGCCAGATGACAGTGAGCACTGCCAGATGACAGTGCTCACTGCCAGATGACAGTGAGCACTGCCAGATGACAGTGAGCACTGCCAGATGACAGTGAGCACTGCCAGATGACAGTGAGCACTCGGTTTGTTTGATATTTTAACCTTTTTAGTTTATTTTAAGCTTCTGTGTGATGAAAATACTAATAGAAAGAATAAAAGCAACAAAAAAAAAAAAAAAAAAAAATGATTTAGTTCAACCCCCCCCCCATTATAATGCTGACATCAAAAATGACATGGAGAGAATGTTCTTGAAATTAATTAATAAATACTTTACAAACTCGCCTTTGATTGTTTTTACTAAACAATTTAAAGGTCAGTTATAGCTGGACCATAAAAGTTAATAAAAACAATCAACTCCTTTTTTAAAGAAGTATTTTTTTAAGCTGTTCTTAGACTAATTAACATATTATTTAATTAACATACTACTTAAATCAAGTACAGTAAAAAATAAATAGTTCAAAATATAAATGTCAGAGTCTCAAACTGAAGGACACAAAAAGAGAGGTATGAGAATCAAGCAGGTACAGAAGTTTAACTATCTGGGTAGAGTCATCGGCAGCTTGGTTGGTTGGTTTGGGTTAACAGTATATCAACATTTCTATTGGTTATTTAATGCTGAAATCTAAATATTTTGAACACAATTTTATGGCTTCAACTAAATATATTTTGAATGCAAATGTATGCCTTCAATTACAGATATTGCTGGTCATTTTGCTATAAATAGGTATTGTTGGTAATTTTACTATATAAAAATGTATTGCTGGTATTTTTACTATAAAAATGTATTTCCATACTTTCATAGGGTTTTGTTTTTGTTTTGGGCTTCACATTTTGACCATAGCTATGACTTTAATAGGTGCTACCCGAGAACAACAGCAATTAAGATATGGTTCCACAATCCTCAAACAGGGTGGACTTGGGAACAACAGCAATTAAGTTGTGCTTCCACACTCCTCAACAGGGTGGACTTGGGAACAACAGCAATTAAGTTGTGGTTCCACACTCCTCAACAGGGTGGACTTGGGAACAACCTCAATTAAGAGGTGGTTCCAACCTCCTCAAAAACTCCAATTTCACATCACTTGGTGGTATTTTTATTATAAAAACATATTGCTTGTATTTTTATACTTTCATCATGTTTTGTTTTTGTTTGGGGGTGTTCACTATTTGCCCATAGATGGGACCCTAACAGGTGCTACCACCCGACGTCAGGGTGGACCTGGAAACAACAACAATTAAGAGGTGATTCCATACTCCTCATAACCTCCAATCTCCCAATCAGAAGCCTTACTGCCAGATGTAGTTTATTGTCATACCCAAGACTTGGATACAGTCGTAACAGAAAACAGTAAATGTGATGTTGAAATCAAAAGATACATTTGAATAGTGAAGGCTGTCTTCCAGAAGCCGGAAAAATATAATGAGGCAGCTAAATTTTGTTAGAAATAGAAGAATGCTGAACTTTGATGTAATATCAATCCTCCTATAATGAGGATCAACCTCAGTTTGCAAGAGACGTGTCCAGGTCGCTGGGCATTGTGCACATGCCACAGATGAACTTGTGTCATCATTTGTACTCTGGAGGCACCCATCATCTGACAATCGATCACGCAAGTTAACCTTTCCAGATAGGATAAAACGAAACACATTGATCCCTAAGGAAGATCTTTTAGGTGCTATGACAGATAGGGAATACTGGAGAGGTGTAGTGAGTTCAATCTCAGCTGAGGCGAGCAAGATGATGATGATAATGAGGAAAGAGGGCTTGGAGAAATTAACACCCACTGGGCATATTGAAGGCAAGAGGAGCAGCAGGAATCAGTAAATAAACTGAGTCGTGAATGCTGGATGATTTCTTCACAGATGAAGAGTAAACTTAAGATAACAGTGATGCAGTTCAACTGAAGGAGGCAGAGACTACCATGGATAGAACATGTGAGCAAACAAAGAGATTTTAAGGAAATTCAAACAAAAAGGACACTTGTACTTAGAATCACAAAGAGACAGCTGAAATTTTTATGACATATAATGAGGAAAGAGTGCTTGGAGAAATTAACACCCACTGGGCACAATGAAGGAAAGAGGAGCAGCAGGAAACAGTAAATAACCTAGCTAACAAGTTTATGCACATGAATGGTAGGGCAGGGATGGGGAGTTAACAAACATTACTGTTGAAGCTTAAATAAGCATGGAATAATACAACACAAAATGTACGTTAACAAAATGTATTGAAACAAAGAATAGGTACACAATATTTACAGTTAGTTTGGTATATTCTTGGGAAGACTGTTCCTGCATAATGGGTTGACTAAATCGCAGTCGGGCAGAGTCTCTGGATTCAATTTCTTAATCTCTACTATCTTCCCCGTCTTCCGGTACCAACCCATATTTATATGGTCGGTAGTCCACTTATGTAAATTAGGTGTATCATACACAACAATTACCTATAACTACAAAGAACAGGAAGCTCTAGAAAGCCATGATCGTCCACATCCTGAAAAGACATGACACATAAAAGAAGAGTAGATCACCCTAGCGCAAACCATAGCAAAGGGTCCAGTTGTCTTAAAACCATCCCTGAAAAAGCATAATTTATACTTCATAATTAATGTAATTTTAATGCTACCTACTATAATTCAGAAAAGTTAGCTTTGACTAGTTTTGCAGACCCCTGGATGGCCTCAGCTGTGTCTGGTGCCAGTGGATATCCTTCAAGACACATTTTGATGGTTGGCTGGAAAAGTGTCCTCCAAGGAAGTTTACCAAATCTTTTATGGGCTTCCCACAATCCTTGTATTTCACCTGGTATTGCTATAGACATGGCACCTGTGGAAAACAAAAATAGAATTTCTTCTTTCATACTGGAAAAAAAAATACTTTAAAAATTTCTAAGACAGTAGCAAACAATTCTTACAATGATATCCAAGAAGCAACATTTGATGGAATATGTTTTTACCTTAACCTATACGAGTTAAAGATCAAATGCCAATCAAATGTGGATCAGAATCTTACACGATAAGATAAAGAACAAATTGTAAATGTTTATCAATCTCAGGTAGTGAGAAAAAAAGTGAAATGTTAGATAAAAGTGAAACATGTTAGATTGATAAATGTTTCCTATTTGTTCTTTCTTGTATCATTCATATATATATATATATATATATATATATATTATTATGAAATCATTCATACAAAAAACAGATATAGAAGTTAATGATATAAATGGTGAGAATACATCTTCAAAAACAAATTTAATAAAGTACATTAACCCCGAACCTGTAGATGAATGTTATGATCCCTGTTTATAAATTCCAGTTGCATATATCTATATCTGTTTTTTATATGAATGATTCATGTAATGTAAATTGAACTGCACCACATACTTGATATATATATATATATATATATATATAAATATAAGGAGGTACGGTGGAGGAGTAGTGGGTAGTGGCTTGAACAAGGGCTTGGAGAGCCAAGTTCGAATTCCAGTCAAATCCATTACATTCAGTTACATGCTAATACCCTTAGGAAAGGTATGAATCTACTTCTTCTCCCTACAACTATGGTTAATTAGTAGGACAGACTGGGATCTATAGCTTTGGATTGTAACTGGTCTAGGAGAAGGACAACTCTGAGTTCAAATCTGGCAGAAGTTTGTTTGGGGACCTTGTGGCACAAAGTGCACTAGGTCTCTGTATTCATCCTTTTGAAAAGTGTAGTTGATTCTGCACAAAGCCTTCAACACTAAAATCAAATCATATGTGCTGCTGTCTGGGATGTTGGTTCTTAGGAACTGAGTTGCTGACACTCATACGTGAAATACAACAGGAGAATCCACCATATATATGTATATATATATATATATATATATATATATATATATATATATATATATATATATATATATATATATATATATATATATATATATATATATATATATATGAGATAAAGAACAAATAGGAAACATTTTGAATCTAACATATTTCATTTTGTATTAAAGCTTCATCAGAGACTGAGAGAAAACAAATAAAAAAAACGGAAGTTCTGGTATTTTCAATTTTGTGTGGTTTGCTTCTCATTGGTCAGTCATATATCATGTGCATTAAAACCATAGATAATTCTATATGTAAGTTTGTAAAAATATATTTTGTCTATGTGGAGATTGGATGATAATGTGTATATGTAATTGTGTATGTGTGTGTCTAGTATGTAGAGATCTAATGTTTTCACCTTTGTGTAGTCAGTCAGTATAGTGAGGTGGTATTCTATTAACCTGGAAATGTTTTTAGGTACATACTGTTTGTATTAGATAGACATAAGTTAGATTCTTTAAGAATGGATTCAATAAAGGATGGTGATGTAATATACTGTTTTAGACATGCATTTATATTTAGTAATGATGTTAGTATTATGTATGTTGGAATGTGTCATGAAAAAATAAATGATTTCGTCTCTTTCTCTCCTGCTGTCGTAGCGACGGACACAGTCTCCACTTCTGAGACTGAAAATTACCCTCCTTCTCATTCCAGCCCTTTACATAGAGCTTGGTAACTCACCTATGCAAAACACCAACAAGCCAGCTACCAATCACAGTTATCGCGCCTGCCCACCTCCACTCACTTTGGGGGTTTCAAGTTGACCGACCAACTCATTACATTATGCTTTTAAAGTATTTTCTCCTTAAAGAATTATGTCCTTTTTTTTAATTAGGGCAGTATTAGTAAAATCAAATGAACTGGTATCCTTTTCTTGCTTTGGATATTAATCATCTTTACTTGACCAAAGTGTACCATGATCAAAACTCTTGCTAATATAATGTGATTAAAAGAATCACCTAAGTCTATCTCACATAATAATGTGACCAACTAAGTACACATGATCAGGTGCTGATGTGGATTTGACCGAGGGAACTCACATGAAACATCCTGTAATCATTCAAATAAAAATAACACTATATTCTACTGTTGTATCTTTACTCTGGCCGATTCCAATGAGTTCCAGTGAAAGTATGAGATTGTCTTGAAATGCTCTGCACATGTGTAGAAATGAAAATGGGATTTGTTGTCCTTTCATGCATTTTTAGTGTTTATTGATTGATTCATTCATTTTCTACAGTTTAACAACCCTTTGCAGGTTATTTAAGGCCAGAAAATATTTTTAGATTGTAAGAATTTTTACTTTAATATAAAGTGGGGGATCAATTCCATATTACAATCAGTATATAAATTGATCCCTCACTTTTTGGCCATGGTAGTTTCTATACATTTATATTCCAGAGAATATAAATAAATCTAAAAGACATGCCTGTGTAGCTAATCAGTTTTGATTGATTCATTCATTTTCTACAGTTTATCAACCCTTTGCAGGTTATTTAAAGCCAGAAAATATTTTTAGATTGTAAAAATTTTTACTTTAATATAAAAGTGGGGGATCAATTCCATATTACAATCAGTATATAAATTGATCCCTCACTTTTTTTGCCATGGTAGTTTCTTTACATTTATATTCCAGAGAATATAAATAAATCTAAAAGACATGCCTGTGTAGCTAATCAGTATTTGATTGATTCATTCATTTTCTACAGTTTATCAACCCTTTGCAGGTTATTTAAAGCCAGAAAATATTTTTAGATTGTAAGAATTTTTACTTTAATATAAAGTGGGGGATCAATTCCATATTACAATCAGTATATAAATTGGTCCCTCACTTTTTGGCCATGGTAGTTTCTATACATTTATATTCAGAAATATAAATAAATCTAAAAGACATGCCTGTGTAGCTAATCAGTATTTGATTGATTCATTCATTTTCTACAGTTTATCAACCCTTTGCAGGTTATTTAAAGCCAGAAAATATTTTTAGATTGTAAGAATTTTTACAATATAAAGTGGGGGATCAATTCCATATTACAATCAGTATATAAATTGATCCCTCACTTTTGGCCATGGTAGTTTCTATACATTTATATTCCAGAGAATATAAATAAATCTAAAAGACATGCCTGTGTAGCTAATCAGTTTTGATTGATTCATTCATTTTCTACAGTTTATCAACCCTTTGCAGGTTATTTAAAGCCAGAAAATATTACTAGATTGTAAGCATTTTTTTGGGAGGTGGGCGGGGAATAATAATGTTTTAGTGATACAAGTCTTACTAATTAACCCACAGTTGGGAGATAAGAGGTGAATTCATATCTAATCAAAATTTAATAAACAAATAAGAAATTATAATGTGGATATAAAATGGGGAACAATTCTATATTACAATCAATATGCAAAATGATCCCTCACTTTGTGGTCATGGCAGTTTCTATACATTTATATTCCAGAGAATATAAATAAATCAAAAAGACATGCCTGTGTAGCTAATCAGTATTTGATTGATCGATTTATTCATTTTCTACAGCTTATCAATTCTTTGCAGGTTATTTAAAGCCAGAAACTATTTTTAGGTTGTAAGAATATTTTTTTCTTTGGAGATAATAAAGGTTTAGTGATACAAATTTTACTAATTAACCTATAGCTATGGAGGGAAGAACAGGTGGATCCATGCCTTTCCCAAGGGTATTTGCATGTAAGTGAATATAATGAACCCAACTGGAATTGGAACTGGGCTCTCCGAATAACAATTATAAGCTATTATTCATTACACCAGCTGCACATCCAAGCTGACAGCACCTGGTATTCCCAAATGGTCACTTGTCTAGATACTGACCAGGCTTGAATTTGCTTAACTTCCTGAACCAGTGCTTCAACATGATGTGGCTGTAAGCCCTTTTTCTGTGAGATACAGCTACAAAGGATAGGTATACAGATAAATTTGTCTAAAGTATTAGACTACAAAGTGATATATTTTTAATAAAAGTCCAGAAGAAATTCTCTCTATTAAACAACTAGTTAAAATGATATCTTTCATGGGCCTAGTTATTTTTGATTCATGTCAGGAAATATCAGATAGTCTTGAATTTAATCAAGAAGAAGGTTTTGTTCTAAGAGAATTGATCTGTGGTAACTCCTAATATGCACTTAGCTCACCCCAGATGATAGCAGAATAGACTTTAATCTCAGTATTACACAAGAGTGTCAGAGAAGATAGGTGCATCAGCCAGATGAAAGGTGCAGATGAAGGTGCACCTTCATGGATGCCAGTGGCTACTCCCAACATGTAAACAGGTTGTCAACTCAGGTGTGCTTAGCATGTGTACACATGGGACAAGATGACAGGTAGAGGTATAAGCACTCACATTTTTATGAGATGAAGAATCCATGTTTGGAGAAAACCCCCAAAGTTACACACCCACTTGCCTATATTGACAAAGTCCAAAGGTTGGATGAGACATAATTTTACATATAAGAGATTTAACCTCATGTTGTTATGAGTTTGTACAATAATGTTACAGGATTTATAGAATATATAATAAATTGCAAGTGCTAATTAACTAACCTTAATTACTATCATTTACTATTATTAAAGTATTGTCATTGGTACACTATTATAGCTGATGGAAGAATGTGCTTACGGGTCAGGGATTGTTCTCTACTTAATTGTCTTATCTTCTTATTAAGAAAATTCAAAGAAATATCTGTAATTAACAGTTAGTAGACTTAGAGTTACCTCCCTTAGATAATTTTTTTTTTGTAAAATTCTGCTTGATTAAAAATTTCTTAGAAAGTGATAACCTTATTGATTTATTATCTAAGAACCTTTTAACAGTAGTGCACTAGTAAAAATTGCACTACAATGTGCTATTTTTACTGTATTATAGTATAAAGTAATGAGATCATTATAATAAAGATAGCACACTGTAGTATGACACATTATGACCTCTTATTAATTTAAAATAACTGACACCCAAAATCATCAATTTACCTTATTTATTTACTTAATTTTTTAATATCATATCCTTTCAGGATATATGTGATCATGGCTCTATACAGGTTCCTTTTTTTTTATTATCTATGATTTACCATGAATTCTTAGGTAAAATAGTGGAATAGTTTCCTGTTAACTTCTCCATGGTCTTGAATTCATTGTAGTCCTTTTTCTAGACTATCTGCTACCCAAATCTTATATCTGGCAGGAACCAGAGTATGGCAACATCTCAGACCTCAACAGATGTACAACAAGGAGGAAATGATAGCCTTAGTCTATTTAATCTCTTCCTACAAAGATGGGATGAGATAGCAACTGATCATTTAAGCACTGCATACAAGATCCAAAACGAGTTTACCAATAGAAAAGAATGATCTTGTTTTTCCTCCTGCGGCCAATGTACTGATGATGAGGAGGGCTATGCTGACGACATAGGCAACAGGGAGTCATAGTTGGGATAAGAATGATCTTGAATATAAAATCAACATCCTCTACAAAGTTTTTCATGAAATAGGGCTCAAGATAAACCTTTCTACTATGTTTGGGAATTGGAATGAAAACAGTGAAGACACCTACCCTAGATCGATCATAAAAACTCAGGATGTGGAATTAGTAAGTACTTAACATTTCAAATACCTTAGCATATGGATCAGTTATATAAAAATTAAGTAGAGGAGAAAAAGAAATTGAACATAGAATAAGCTACCAGAGGTATTTTCTCATAATGCTGCAAATTGTTACAAAACCAAGACTGTTCTTAAACAGCCTCATCAGATCGAGACTGTCATATAGATGCATGGTTCCAAGCCTGTTCAGAAATATCTAAACTGTCAGCTGTATACAACCTCTTTCTAAGATCAATGGTTAAAAATGGCTTTGAACATGTGAAGCCTATGGGCCTTGGAAAAGACCATCCTTCTTTAAATATTGTGGAGTGGCACTACAAAATCACAAAGAACTGTACCAAATAACATAAATCATATCATGTGAGGACTACCATCAGCAGCAACAACTAAAATAGATATCACATGTAACTTGAAGAGAAATTAATGATATAATCAAGAGGCTGATGCTCTACACAGCTCCAAACAAAAGGATAGACAGGAAACCCCCATAAGTACTGGAAAGGGTGATAACAGCTACTGGACTTGAGAAACCTATTTTCCTGATGAACTGTTTTAAGAGAAATATTTTATAAATTTCAAGTGAAAGCAGTACTGACTGCTCAGTCAATGAATGCTAAATGTTTCCTTATAGGGAAATGGCTAATATTACAATTGCCATTACCAAGGCTAGACAGCCCTGTCTACCCTGATATTTAACCTATAGGTGGCGGGATATAGATTAATGCCTTTCCCAAGGGCATTATTGCCAAAGGGAACAGAGCAGATTAGGCTGAATTTTGAACTTAGCCCACTGCTCCCATTCTGCATGTCAATTACACTATTTGCACATTCCAATTAATTAATTACTTACCTGTATCAGAAGATGCTTTACCCCCAACATACATATCCTCACTAGCAAATGCTGCTGCTGTTTCTCTACCAATAACTGCAGTGGCATTTCTTTCTTTTCTATAAAAATGGAATTAACAAGAATAAAAGAATAGGCCAACAGAAAGGAAAGGTAGAATAAAGGAATAGAGAATCCAAAATACAAACAGAATAAAAGAATAAAGATTTGAATAGAAAAGAATAATAAGGAATACAGAAAGCAAAATACAAACAGAATAAAAGAATAATGATTCAGATAGAAAAGAATAAAGGAATAGAGAAAGCAAAATACAAACAGAATAAAAGAATAAAAATTTGAATAGAAAAGAAGGATAAAGGAATAGAGAATGCAAAATACAAACTGAATAAAAGAATAATGATTCAAATAGAAAAGGATAAAGGAATAGAGAAAGCAAAATACAAACAGAATAAAAGAATAAAAATTTGAATAGAAAAGAAGGATAAAGGAATAGAGAATGCAAAATACAAACAGGATAAAAGAATAAAGATTCAAAAGAAAACAAGAATAATGGAATAGAGAATGCAGAATACAAACAGAATAAAAGAATAAAGATTAGCATAGGAGAGAAGAATAAATGAACGGAAATGCAAAATACAAATAGGAAACATCTGGTAGACCCCTTTTTGCCTTTTATCAACATGGTCGATGCTAATCTCCATGTGAGTGAGTCATTTTGCCATCTCAAGCTAACATTCTTGGCTGATATAAAGTGGAAAGATTGTATTGAATCAACTGATGAATCTGATGCTAAGTTAGTTAGTCCACAATGTCATACTACACAATTTTTCTCTCCAGAATCAATCTTACATATTTATAAGTCTACCATTCATCTATGCTTTAAATATTGCTGCCAAATATGGTCTGATGTTCCTGCTATATATTTAGAGATTTTTGCTGAAATTCAAAGAGGAATCTGCAATGTTATTAATCCTGACCTGGCATCATGGCTTTTATCACTTTCCCACCACCATAATGTTGCTTCCTTTTCCATAAATGCTTTCATGGTAATTTTTCTGATGAACCTTGCTATAATTTATGAATTTAAGTACAGTTGTTTTATAATAAGGTCTCATCAATTTACAGTTGAATTGGCTAGATCCATGATTCCCATGGGGATGGGCAATTTGATTTTTTTTAAGTGGGAGGGAGGGCAATGTATAAGGGTTTATTTTAAACAAGAACAATACAAGTAGATATTTACAAGTTTGTCTGAAGCTGGAAAGCAAGCTGGTATTTACTGGTATTTACCTGACCTCCCCACAAACCAAGATGTGGCACAAGGCCGATTTTTATGTGGATTGATCTGAGGCAATAGGCTTGGGCAAAAATTTCCCGTAGACCTTGCATACACAGGGTCAGGTTTGTCTACCTCACCAAGCGAGACTCTGCCCTTTGGTATAGCCTCATCTGGGTTCCTCTCTACCTGAAGGCAGAGAGTTTGATGTCTTGGTGCTTGCTCAAGCCGAAGCTGGAAAGCAAGCCCCACTGAGACCAACACCATAGATGCTTATATTCCTACTGGAACAATCCATTTAATAGAGGTGCATCAGTTCTTTGTATACTGAGGGTTATCAGTTTGTTCCCTACAACACACAGATATTCCATTTTAATTTTTGGGATAAGGAGTTATCATTATTTACATTCAGACTAATGTCCTCGTCTTTGCTGTTATTATCATCTGATTGTATTCTCTCTGAATTTCAAGGGTGAGGATTTATCATTATTTACATGATTTAAATTCAGACTATTGACCTTTTTGATTTTATTACAACGTTTAGTCATTGTGCCCTCCAGCCTTCATCAGGTGTGTAAGTTCAATCCCTGGGCTGGGTAGTGTGTACTTGGACTCAGTGGGAACAGGGTGAGTGATAAGTGAGCAGTACTAAAAATAGGAACTAGATGAGATATTCCTAGACATGAGCAGTGGAACAAGAACAATCTACCCTTGTAAATTAAATAAAGGGTCCAGTTCAAAATTCCCTGAAGATACCGGGATTGACAAGCTCCTAATGAAAACCAGAAGGGCTTCATGAATTTTGGCTGGGCAGGGCAGGGCAGTGCAGGCTTGGAAATGAGGCAAGCAATAACTGAACAGTACTGAATAAGAACTAGATGAGATATCCCTAGATATGGGCAGTGGACTGGTTTGTGAATTTGGTGACATAGTAATTATGAGTTCAATTCCTGGGCTGGACAGTGTGTACTTGGATTCAGTAGAAACAGGATGAGCAATAACTGGGCAGTACTAAAATTAAGAACTTGATGAGATATCCCTAGACATGGACAGTGGAATGAGAACAATCTACCCTAGTAAATTAAATATAGAGTTCAGTTTGAAATCCCTGTAGTTTGCACAATGGCCAAAACATTGTGGTAACAACAAAGATGAGGACAATGATCCAAATGTAAATAGAGTAAATAACTTTCACAGATATTTACAATGCTTAGCTAGTCTGGCACAATGCCAATCGCAGAAAAACAGAGATTAAAAAATTTGTTGCACTCCCAAATAAGGAGAATTGGCTTATTTTGAAAATCAGCATTTAAAAGTGCGACATTAATTAAAAACCAAATTCTCCTTTTTCAAAGTCATATCATCCATTTTAAACTTCAGTAATACAGAAGCTATATTGTCAATTTTAGAACTTTTAA
>CAHIKZ030005487.1:272500-377500 GCA_903632075.3 Acanthosepion pharaonis | reverse complement strand
CATAAATATAATAGTGAATACTGTATGTTGTTCTGCATTCTGCAGATTCATTGTGGAATTCACTTGACTCACTTCTAGCAGTTGACTACTACTTCTATGTGCCACTGACAAATCTTATATGAGTTGTTCTTGTCCTAAGTATTATCATTCATTACTTTGTTTGATTATTCTATTCAATAACCTTCTCTAAGTTACGACAATATCTATAAAATATCTGTTTACTCAGAAAGTATAAAATTATGTTCAAAACACCTGTAGTTGAATGCATAAAATTGCATTCAAAATATAATTTCTATAAATACTTTCATGGTAACTGTACAGAGGAACTCTTCGCTATGGTGCCCAGACATTTTGAATTTAAGCGCACCACTAGACTGGCATTGAGATCTCATCAATTTACAGTTGAGCTGGCTAGATTTAATTGTAAATTATATGCTAACAGTTTCTTTTCTCACACTTCTTGCTTGTGGAAATCCCTTCCAGCTCCATGCTTTCCAGCCAACTTTAATCTGCAAAAATTTAAATGCAATGTCAATCACCATCTACTGTCCTCCTGATTACATTTTTCTCTTCCTGCTCATTATTAATGTTTCTGTTCCTAATTCTTCCACAACCTGTAACCACTAAGACACAAGTCGTTACAGGGTGTGGAAGAATTAGGAACAGAATTGTTTCTAGGAACAATAAAATAGATTTTTTTTTATATAAACTCATATCTTCTTAGTGATCATTTAAAAAATTACCTTCATTTTTCCATAAACTATAATCATAAAAATTGGATGGGGTGATAATCATTAAAAAAATTTTACGCAACATCAATTGTCATCTATCTATCCTGTTTATCTTTTATCCTTTCCATAATCTTCCTTATACTCAGCCTTTTTTTCACTTTCGCTCCCTGTAACTCCAAACATACTAGTGGCATTCCTGCCTTACTTGGGGTGAAATGATTAAAAAAAAATTCATTCTATGGTCTTCTTCAGGTGAAAATCCCTATGGAATAAAGTTGTCATTATTGGTCTAAGAATAGTTTAGTATATTAATCTCATTCTATTTGTTGCTTTTCTTGTTACCACAGTGTTCTGACAGATCCATTCTATGGTCTTCTCCAAGTGCACAGTTCATGTAGTCAAAATGGACAGTTTTTTTTACCTCCTTTTTAGATTCTGCAAACTAGAAAATGAGGTTTTGTTGCTGGCCATTTTCTACATGATTATGTTTAGTCTAACTAAAATCAGAATGACTACAGAAGTGAATGCTGAAATATTACAGTGACTTGCTATCACTTGATCTCCTGTGAAAGCTATCAGAGATTACCCCCCCCCACACACACACACACACACATATATGCCCTTTCTATATGCTGTCCCTTTTGGACATAGGCAATCACAATTCTCTAATAATTTGCCCAAATTTGTCAATTAGATTACTCATTACTTTTCCCTGCTTCTCTTGCTTTCAGGGTATCCTGTGAGTGTTAGATTCTCCAAGCATCCTTTTCTCATGTGTCATAAAAATATCAGTTGCCTGTTTCTGATTATTAGCAACAGTTTTTTTTGTAGTTTTTTATTCTTCTGATAGCTTCCTTCTTTCTCACATGCTGTCTACAGTATTTTTGATATTCGTCAATAGAACCACTTGCCAATTGCCAAAAGTATTTCCTTCATATGTGATGAAATTGTCTCACTTTCAATGTCATATAACAGGTGAGACATTAAGTAGCATTTTTTTAGCAGTCTTTCTGTTTGTCATTTTACTTTTGACAGTTTCTGAAGGGTATCTTTTACTATTCACATGCATCTTTTGTGTCATACTTTCTATCATGTTATTACTCAGTTGGAATACTTGAATTTCTATACTTGTTTAATTTTAACATCCCCAATGTGTAACTCACATCTCAGGCTGTCCCTTTTGCTAACCACCATGAATTCAGTCTTCTTACAATTAATGGTCCATCCTTTCTGATTGTTTTTCTCAAATTCTGTGTCTAATAGATCTTTCAGTTGAAAACACACCTGAGTGCATATCTGCACATTGGTAAAGTAAAATAATTTTAATTGCTTCGTATGCACTTTTATAGATGTGCACGTGGTGTAATGGTTAGCAACCTGAAACAAGAAACAGGTGGGCTGAGTTCAAATTCCGGTTGAGATCATTACATTGACATTCACACAAAAAGGCATGAATCTGTCGTCTCCCCCTCAGTTAAGGGTTAAATATGAAGATGAGAAATCACACTGAATTGAAAACAGCTCTGATCCACATTTTCATTTCAAACACTATTTTGCCAGACTGCCGCTATAAGACGAAAAAACTATGGGTTATTGACAGGGAGGTTCAAATGCTACTGCCATACCATCAACATTTGCTTCTAGTAAAATGGGCCAAATAAGAAATAGTATTTTTGGAACTATCACTGAAATAAAAGCAAAATTTTTTACACATGTTAAACTCTTGACCAATTTTCCTTTCTATCTTTTAAGTGTCCGACATGATTGATAACTCTTCTTTGCAATTAGACCAACTCAGTTCAACAAGATTTTAACCATCTTCGCCAATGTTTGTTATGTAGATCTTTGAACATATAACATTGATAATAATATATATAAAATAATAGGAAATATAATATATATAAAATAATAAGAAATATAATATATATAAAATAATAGGAAATATAATATATATAAAATAATAGGAAATATAATATATATAAAATAATAGGAAAGTAGATAAAGACAAAAATGAACTTACACTCCAATATCTGAACAATTGGTATGTGCATCAGATGCAACAGCAGCATGTTTGTACACACCCCAATTTAAGAGTGGCAGATCGGCTGAAGAATACCCATGTGAAGCTGAACTGGAAGACTCTTTCGTATGACGACTTTTCGTGGTAAGCACAACTGTGCAAGTAACAGCAACCACCAACAAAGCACAGAATCCAACAAGCAGAAAATAACGCTTATTCTTTCTTCTAGATGAAGATAGAAAAAAGAAGTAGAAATTAGTGCAAATAATTTTCTTGATTTTCAATTCATTTCAATAAGAGGATCATTTACAATAAATTTCTATATTCAAAATAATTCGCAATGTATTTATATAGTAAGAAACATTTCAATGGCTTCCTATAGTAAAATTAATTTCCAATGCATTCTGAAAGTAAAAATTATTTTCAATAAATTCCTGTAGTAAAAAATCATTGACAATGCATTTAGAGAGTACAAAACAATTCCAACAGATTCTTATATTAAAACCTATTTTGAGTGCATTATTTTAGTAAAATCCTTTTTACTGTATTCCTTTAGAATGGTTTACAATATACTCATAAAATCCATTTTCAGTACATTATTATATTAAAATAATTTCCAATATATCCCAAAAAAGTCATTTCCAAATCATTTCTATTGTAAAAAACATTTTCCAATACATATCTATAGAAAAAAAAAATTTCAATTCATTCTTATAATGAAAAACTTTTTCCAATGCATTCTTATAATAAAAATCATTCCCAATGGATTCCTAATGTAAAAGTCATTATCCATTATTTTCAGCACCCTTCTTTGAAACCACATCTCTACTACCTCAGGCCATGTCTTCATCTGTGAGGACATTGTCCAGTATTCACTGTCATATAAGAGGATTGATATTACATATCAGTTCACTTTTCTTTTCTTTAAATCATATTACTCCATGCAAGGCAGTAAAGCCACTAAGACTCATGGGGTTACTAAGTATGAAAGAATAAGAAGAAAGCAAAATATTATTAAAGAGCAAGAACAATAGAAGAGTAATCAAGAAGATGGTAGATAACGATTGATATTTGTTATGGTAATTTACTCAAGCCAGCATGGACTCTCCCAGCTATAAATAGGAGCAGGTATTGCCTTTTAGAGAGGGAAGTTTCCAGCAGTCAGCTCTGACAGTCGGACCAAACATTCTTGCTGTAACACTCTCGTTTGTATATCGTTGTATTACTGTTTCTGTTAATATATTTGTTTAACACAATTCCTCTCATGTGTCTTTACTGGTTCTAACAAGGCCACAACACATTCCTACAGTAAAAATCATTTTCCAATGCATTCCTCTTGTAAAAATCATTTTCCAATGCATTCCTACAGTAAAAATCATTTTCCAATGCATTCCTACAGTAAAAATCATTTTCCAATGCATTCCTATAGTAAAAATCATTTTCAAATGCACTTATAGTAAAAATCATTTTCTAATGCATTCCTATAGTAAAAATCATTTTCTAATGCATTCCTATAGTGAAAATCATTTTCAAATATATTCTTATAGTAAAAATCATTTTCCAATGCATTCCTATAGTAAAAATCATTTTCCATTGCATTCCTACACTAAGACTCATGCGGTTACTAAGTATGAAAGAATAAGAAGAAAGCAAAATATTATTAAAAAGCGAGAACAATAGAAGAGTAATCAAGAATACGGTAGATGATGATTGACATTGCATTTAAATTTTTGAAGATCAAAGTTGGAAATACTTTTTCTTTAAATTTTTGCTAGTTTAATACAGTTTTGGATTTCAGCGTCACATTTTCCATTGTCTACAAAATGTAATTTCCGATAAATTGTTGATGCCCTTTCTGACCTAATTTCTAATCCATAACCATGCCATCTCTAAGCATCTGTCAACTTACTACAATAGTATTTTCTTCGTCTTATCTGGTTTTCTTAACAAAGTGAAATGATAAACTCACAAACTCTCACGGTTCGCATGTCAGGAGTGCTTTCTCCTGAGAAAAAGCTGGTGTTATATAGTTCTCTTAGTGCCAGACCAATACTTACTATTTGCTAATACCTACTCAGTATTGTTCATATGCAATTTTTGTCAGTGTCACCTACTCTCAGTAGAATGCTCTTTCTCTCAACAGCCAATTGTGGAAAGGGACGTAACTCCTGGTGCTTACTGCATCACATGCAACCAACTCTGAGTCTCTTGTCAGATTCTCCATTACATCTTTCATCACTTGAATTTATGTTTCTTGGTAACAGTGTTAAATGTATTCTGGCTATTGTTAAGTTTAGCGTTTCAAACAAATTATTCATTTATATTTACATACCATGTAAATCTTTTTGAGTAGACTCATATTCTAAGACTCCCTTTGGTTTTGAGAAAATCATTCATTTGAAATAAAAATGAAGGCTAGCGTTTGAGATGCAATATATTTCAATTATTTTTTATCCAAAATATAATTCAGTGTTTGTGACTGCATATCTCAACTATATATTCCATACTGCTTTCTTTAGATTCCACGTTTCAGAATTCTAAAAATGGGATCAGAATCTACTTTAAGAAACAAAAAAAATTTAAAAAATATGAGCATAGTATGTAAGGAGATAATTCATTGTTTCAGATAAAACAAACATATTTTGTTTGAAACACTAATTTGAACAATATCTGTTATTTTAATTTCCTCCAATTAATGAAAGAGCTCTAGTAATCAGTTTCAATGGTAATAATAATAGTAATGATAATGGTAACACTAGCTGTTTCCTTATAAGGAAACATTCAACATTCACTTGAGGTAAAGGGTTATATTAAGGAGTAGTTTATATGGATAAGAGACGAAGATAACAATTGACTCTAGACTTGAACAGGTTAAGACAGTAGTTATCAGGGAAACATCCTCTAGGAAATCTGTTCCATAGGGTAGTGGTTCACAGGAAGAAGCTGTTTGAGTGGAACTTACCTATCGCTGATGGAATATGGAGTGAATATTGGTGGTTTTCTGCTATATAAGTGGCATGGCGGGTCCTAGCCGTGAAGTTCTGACCTGGTGGAACCAGGAGATGCAGTTAGTCTGAGCACTTTCCATGGTAGTAGTGATAGAGCAGTGAGAGACTCACCATATCCCGCCAGAGAGAGAGAGAGAGAGAGAGAGAGGAGTGTGGAAAATAATTCTTCTCCCACAAGGACTCGGAGATGCTTTTGAATTCTATCAAGACTGGAAAGTGAGGTCTGGGCAGCTCCCACTCAAATATGGTGTAACGAGCATGCACGGAAACGTCCTCAAACTGCGTGTGTGTGCTGTCACCTTGGAGTACCATAATGGACTCGACCGAGGACTACAAGAAGAAGACACGCGAGTCGTTTGGTGTCTTTTCTAGGGCGATAAAATCCATTGCAGTCGGTCGTCCGTCGGCAGAAGTCTTGGGTGCTGTTTTGCTCGTTTGCTGTTGTAAAGTGTTCGTTCGCAAGAAGGCATTTGTTCCAGGTTCGCAAGAAGGCGTTCGTTTTTGTGTCACAAGAAGTTGTTCCCCCCCCTCCCTCTCCGTTTTCTCGCACATATGGCAACAGTACTCTATTTTCAGCCTGACCTGGCTCTTATTAAAAGCAAAGGATAGCATGAGAAGACAGGTTTCTTATTAGAGTGGTACAGGGAGCCAATCATTTTACCTGTATCTTTAGCGATGAATCATATATAGGAATTCCACTTAAGGTCAGGTGTGAGTTTGAGTCCCAATATTCTCTTGAGGCACAGGGCCTCTTCAAGGGAATATCTATTCATCGTGACTGGCAGTAACGGAGCACTCTGTTACTTTTGGTTGAAATTTATACAATTTTTCTATTAAAAGATTTTCCAGAAAAATAGGTTTCTCATGTACATTAACTGTTATAGCTCTTTCAAGCATTAATGGAGTCTTACTTGTTAACCTTTTGTATGAAGTTGTGTGCATCATGAATATGTTATTATTTTCCCTACCAGTGACATGTGCTATTCTGTTTAGTCATGGCTACTGTTGGAAGTCCTCAAGTGATGTGGCAAAGTTCTGTAGCACCAGTCCATGAGATTGCAAAAAGGAGGGTCCTTGCTAAGACCTGCAGGTTTCATTCGTTCAAAGCTATTTTTAAACATTGATCTGAGAAAGTGGTTGTATAGAGCTGGCAGTCTAGATATTTCTGAACGTGTTTGGTGCCATGTATGACATCCATATGAAAATCTCAAGCTAATGAGACTATTTAATGTTTTGGTTTTGTAGCAATGTGAGGTGTTGGGTGAAACTACCTTTAGTGCAGCCTATTCTCTGTTCATTTTCCTTTTCTTCTACACTAAATTTTTTATAATCAGGTACGGCCTTGGACTTCCTACAAAAACTCAAAAACATATTTTAAACAAATGTCTTATTTGAATTTAAATTTTGCTTTTATTTTGAAGATAATAGCCTATAATTAACCCATATTAAAAGAAAAATTAATTTCCTTATGCAAATAAAGTTTGCACATTTTTAAAGCATTGGCATGTTCACTTGTCAGTTATTAACTCATCAAACTGCCAATATCAATGAAAAATGTAAACAACAAATTTAAAAATCTCTTAAAAATCTAATATTTGCTATAGAGGTATGCTACAAAGTAAATTATTAAATTTAAGTATTAACTGGATTTTGTAAAAGTAATGCTTACTTTTTACTTAAGACATAATGAAAAATAATGTTTATTTATGCACTGTAGCCTGAGATGTCATAGGTCAAAAACAGAAACTGCATAATTTCACCTGACTTACAAAATGTGCAAAAAATTAAAGAAATAATGAATGCCAGCTATGAAATAATCAATAAATTGGTACTTATGTTTAAAAATAAATTAACTTATATAGACAATAATTTCAGAATTAATTTTTTTATTCTGTGTTTTTATTTTACTTAGTAGAAAGAAAATACAACATAATTCTCTTTATTAAAAAAGCTCTCAAAAATAAAATATACTTTTCTGAAACTTTGAAGAAGATCAGCTGATTTAAAGTTTAACTAATCTAAATTGAAACAAATATTACTTTTAGTTTAAAATATTGCAGAAAAGGTGAGTGTTTTTATGAGGTGTTGATAATTCTGTTGGCAAATTTAGGAAATTTATCTAAGGGTTACATAACTGTAAAAATTACTTGACAAATACAAAGGCTTTTTTAATATCATTTTTAACTACCCAGTAATCTTTCAAACTTAAGAAAATATTCTAAGGAATTTAATATTTTATTGAATTTTAGGCATTTTGGCTTTATCCTTACTTGGAAAAATGCTTGTTGAGGAAATGTTAAAAATTACTGATAAATTTTAAATTTACTATAGTTAATGCTCTTATTTTCTGATAATGTTATGTATGGATGTTTATATTTTTAAAAAATGATATATTTATACACACACAAAAAAATCAAAATTATTTTTAAAATATTGGGGTTGTTGAATTGTAGTGAACTTTTCCATGTATGATTAGTAGATACAGTTTTAATTTAATAACAATATCATGTAACTGATACAAATTAATACAAAATTTTAAAAGATTTAAAAGTTTATAAATTATTCTAATTAAAATTTAAAAAAAAAAAACAATTTTTGTAAAAATTCATTATTCATCAAATTTTTTTTTTTACTTAAGATAATATATTTATATTCATAAAACAATTAAAAGCTCTTGTTGATTTTTTTTATTTTCTGATTTTCTTTAACTGAGGGTCCCACTTGACAAAAAAAAGGATGATTTAAATTTTAAATTGTTCTTTAAGCCCTATAAAAATTGTTCTTTAAGCCCTATAAAAATTGTTCTTTAAGCCCTATAAAAAAGAGATTTCATAAAATTATGAATTGGGTGGGTAAAATATGTAAAAAAAAATACTTTTTACAAAGACTTTCTAAGACAGAAATATTTAAAAAATAATTTCATTCATTTCTGAATAAGTCCTAAGAAAAAGTTTCATTAAAATCTGACAATTATCTGATTTTTGCAAGAATTTTCAAATCAATATGTTTTTCACAGCAAAAAGACGTTAAAATTCCCCAGATTAATTTATGGTCCTGTATTGATGTCAGAAAAACAAGATGCTTAACCAAATTTCAAAAGTTATAAAAAATGAATTAAAAAAATTATTTACGTAAAAAAATCCTTCAACCTTTCATCTTAATAATAACACAAAGTTTTTGTTGATAAAATAAAATTTCATACTTTATGCATTTTTTCTCATTTTTTAAGAAATTTTTGGAGGTAGTTTTTTTTTTCTGTTGAATTTGAAATAAAACAATGTGCTTTTTAGCTTTATTAAATTATGCAAGCACCAATTCTCAAAAAAATATTTTTTGAGTTTATTGAATTATTTTTGGTGTGGTTTGAGATGAATTTTCCATATGCTCACACTTGATAATATTTTACTTACTGGAATAACATATTCAGGAATTTTTCTTTGTAAATTTTAAAACAAACTTATAGCAAACCTCTCAAAAAAAAAAAAAAATGTCCCAGTCTCATATATAAATAAATTGAAAAATCAAGGAACTTTTAACTGAAATTTTAATGTCAAATTGAGATTTTCTTAAGCTGCCTAAAGTTGGGTCTTATGGGATACTAGGACTCCCTAACTATGAAATATATCAAATATGTGACAGAAGCATTGTTTTGTTAGAAACCATTTTTATGGCTTAATGGTTTCTGACATGATGCAAAGGAGACAGAAAAGATATGGAACGGAATACAGAAAATTACACAATGAAATAAGGACCAAATGCAGGCAGGCTAAAAAAGAGTAAATAAACAAAAAAGTGGGAGATCAAATACCACAAAGGTGATATACATAAACAAATAACGGAAGTAACAAGACAGAAAACTTGCTTGTTAACAGGATGCATAAAATCCAAGGATGGAATACTCATATTAGAGAACGAAAAAAATTTTCAGCACTGGAATGAATATACTGGAAGGAAAACTCTTCCATGATGAAAGAGAACAACTGGCAATACACAGAATTACTAACTGGCCTGAAATTCTAAAAAATGAAGCAGAAGCAGTAATGGTCAGATTGAACAGAAACAAGGTGGCAGGGCCAGACAGAATAGTAACAGAGATGCCTTAGATGATTTTGGCACAGACAAGATTACGGAAATAATAAATGAAATCTACAACAGCGGGGATATACCGGAAAATCTAAGTAGATCTATTTTCAGAGCACTGCCTAAGAAACCAGGTACAAACAAATGTGAACTCCATTGGACAATCAGCCTAATGAGCCACATGACAAAACTAATCATCCATATTCTGATGAATAGAGCATGCAGCAGAATCAAGCCAGAAATAAGACAAGAACAATGCAGCATCATTAAAGACATTAGAACAAGGAACACAAAATTCAAGCTCAGAATGTTATCAGAAAGAGCAATGCAAATGCAGAAGAATGTGCACCTGTGTTTTAAAGACTATGCAAAGGCATTCGACAAAGTACACCACAGGGAAGTGTTGGAGCTGCTCAGCAACATTGACATAATAAGGAAAGACATTAGAAGTGTAGAGGTTGCTTGCCTCTCGAATTAATTCTTAAGCAGAATACCACAACATATGAAACAAGAATAAACACAAAACAGTTTTATAACAAGATTAATATTTATATTTGTATAATGATGTACAAGCATAAGGGTTACTATTTTTGTTGGGGTTATGTCCCTTTAATGGAATTAAAGTTTTTACTAATGAGATATTTTTTTTAATCTGAGCTCATAAAAGTTGAATGAACTTGCTGCTCAAAATGTTCATTGTGAGAGAGTTGAAAAAATTCTATAAAGCTGAGAATATGTTGATAAACTTTTTAGCTTCAGAAGAGTTGAAGGAGTGAATGTTCCGTAATGTTTGTAATTAAGTTTCCAATGCTTGTAGTTGAATATTCGTAATGTAATAAAGTTTGAAAAGTTTCATACGTACATGTATTTGTGTGTGTGTGTGTGTGTGAATGTTTTCATAGCGTTTGCCAGCAAGGGGTCAAGACGTGATCTCTTTCTTACGACTACATTTTAGTAGCGAGAGAAATCAAGGAAGAGAAAGAACAAACTACTACTGGTATTTATAATCAATTTAATCACATGACCGGCTTGAAAGACATTGACAGATTTTGGGCAGAATTATTTTTTAGTCAGGTCAAGAACTATGTTGATGTTATTTGGATGTAGTTGAGAACATGATTTAAATATTCAGTGACCAATCAGAAGTTGAGGTTTTCTGAAAATATGTATGAAGCTGAATAAACTGTGTGATCCGCTTTTTGCACAGATTTGCACAAAAATTGAGATTGATAAAAAAGTGGTAGTGGGATGCTAAAGAATAATCAAAAACCTCTATTAGCAACAAACTGCTTGCATACAGAGAGAGAATGAGTTCAGCAGATATACAAAAATAGAAAGGGGCATAAGGCAAGGATGTGTCTTCTCACCAGACCTATTCAACCTATACAGCAAGGCAATTCTGAGAAAACTGGAACGCCTACCAGGATTCATCATTGGTGGTCACAATCTTAACAACATAAGATATGCAGATGACACTGTGCTGATTGTAGACATGGAAAGAAAACTACAAAACCTCCTACAGAAGGAAGCAAAGGAGAGTGAGAAGAAGGGACTAAGCATAAACTACAAGAAGACAGAATGCATGGTCATCAGTTAAAAGATGAGCCTGAAATGCGATTTACAGGTTGGGGACACTAAAATGAAGCAGGTACAGAAATTTAAATATCTGGGAAGTGTTCTGACAGAGGTCGGTAAGTACGATGCTGAGATCTGAAGACATATTGAGATGGCCAAAGACGCATTCCAAAAGCTAGGCAGAGTATTACAAGACAGAAGGATTTCTTTGGTAACAAAGAAAAGAGTACTGAACTGCTATGTGATATCTGTTCCGCCTTTATGGCAGCAAATATTGGACAATCTCCTCAAAGATGAAGAAGAGACTAGAGGCAGCAGAGGCTTTGGAAGGGTGCAAATGAAACGGAAACTCATACTTAACGTCAGGAAAAGGCAGCTGAAATTTCTGGGACACTTAATAAGAAAAAAGGGCTTGGAAAATCTAATACTCACAGGTCGGGTAGAGAGAAAGAGAGACAAGGGAAAGCAACACGTGACAAACTTAATGGGCTTTAAGCAAATGAATGGCGGAGAACGGGGTCTGGGAGAAATAACAAAAAGTCAAAACTTATTGAGAGCTACAAGGGACAGGAGGAAGTGGAGAGCCATGACTGCCTACGTCCTGAAGGGACACAGCACATAAAAGATACAATTTCCGTGGTTTGTTTAGGTTTTGGCGCAAACTTTAAAATAAAACACCCTTCTTAATGCTTTCTTCACATAATGTCAAGTTTTATGTAAGTAACTGGAGCATTGTTTAAATGTTTAGCTAAGTAAACTTTTTTTTAGAGGCTGGATCGATTTGTTTTACTGATTTTTTGTTGCAAACAGGGAGGATCCATAATTCATGAAGTACCCGACAGAAATAAATGACCTTACGGGCCAAGCTAATTAATTGTGACTTTTTTTTCTTGTGACACCGAGATATTTGAAATGATTATATCACAGTATTACTTTTTAATTTGTATTTACAATAAACAAAACAATAGTAATTGCAATTACATCGAAACTTGTATGTAACAGTTGTTTTATTTGTTTGTTTTTTTGTTTTTTATGACAATGACAACAACCTTCATCGACAATATGCAAATGAGATGTTAAGAGCAAACTTTTTTTACATAAAAAGTAAATAGACACTTTTTTTATTTTAACGGACGTAAAAAAATGCCGACAGGGTTTGTTATTGTTGTTAAATGCAAGTTAAGGAAACAAAAAGAAAGAGGAAAAGGCTTTTTTTTTTTTCTTTTTTTTTTTCAAAAAAGACATATAAAACTTCTTAGAAAAGCTTTTTTTATAAAACTTTGTAAAATTAATGATTTAGTTTTTTTATAAAACTCAAATTGGAGTTTTAAAAAACAACTAAAAAAACTAAGATTTTTTTAAAAAATAGCATTTTCATTTTTTAATATTTATTTTTAAAAAGCACTTTCATTTTTTTTTCTGATTATTTTCTAAACCTATTTGATGTCATAAAATTTAATTGCATCCAGTGATTTTTTTTTAAAAAGACTATATTCTGATTTTAGAATTTTTTTAACTTTCAAAAAGTGCTACTTTTAAGTACTTTGTTTAGTAAATATTTAGTTTTGTAAGTTGTTTTTTTTTAAATAACTTATTCAGTTTAACTTTACAATTCGTTCATTAATTAATAAGTGCTCAAAGTTTTATTTAAATCGAATAATTCCTTGATTTTTGTTATTTTTTTAAAAAACAGAGGGTAGTGAATTTTTTGTTTGCATTATCGAAAGTGCGCACGTTTTTTTGATGACACCAAGCTTTAGGCTGAAATAAAAATAATTTCACAGAGATTTAAATTATTTAAAATGCGTTTTTAAAGCATTTTCTTCGTTTGTGGCGATTCGTCGACATTATAGTGAAAAATAAAATAAAAATAATTAAAAACTTATCGAAAAACAAAGCGAAACAAAACAGCTTCTTACCTATCTCCATAATAATAGTGTAGTCGTTTAAAATAACTGATACGTTCAACATCATCAATAATCATTGTTCGCACTTGTGTTTAAAAGTTAACAGAACATCAACGAAAGCTTTTCCCTGTGCAAATGTTTGTTACGAAAGAAAGCGTTATGCATTCTCCAACAACAAATCTATCTTCAACTTGACTTTTCTCGTTTGTTCTTACTTCAGTTGAGATTTTAAAAATAGTTAAGGTCTCTCACCCCCTCTGTTCCTCTTTCTCTCTCACCCTATCTATATCTTTTTCTTTCTCACCCCCTCTCTATATCCGATCCGGTTCGGGTAAAAGAAAAAAAAAGTAAAAACTTTGGACCTTTTAGAAATATTATTCTTAGTTATTGTTAAATAAGAATAAAAAGAAAAAAGCAAGAATATAAACAAATTCATGTTAATTTTATTTTTATCATTGATTAAAAAACAAACAAACTAAAAGATAAGTCAATAAGACGAGATATTTCTCAGTAAAAATGTTACGTAGTGATACGTCGAGTTACCCACGCGCCCACTAGAGTGAGAGAGAACAAATATATAAACGAATTATTTGTTACAGGCACAATACAAAAACATTTTTTATTCCTTTATTTACTATTTAACATACACATGTTAGCAAATGCCATATTTGTTGAATAATTTTTCCAATATTGTAACTCAAAAGACTTAGGTACCTTCATGAGATCGCTAAAAAACAGAGCATAGCATGATGAAAAAGACACCAAACTTGATGAAAACAAAATTTTAGCGTCTAAAAATGCTTATGTTATTATTTGAGAGGAAAGATCAAAGTATTTTTTTTAATTATTTTTTTAAAAAATTCCTTCTTTTTAGAACATTCTAAATTTTTGATTAAAAAAACCTTGTTTCTCTTTGTATCACCGGAACTAGTAAAAACATAAAATTTTAGCACGTTTTTTTCTGTATGACACACATTAATTTGGAAAATCTTGCAAAAATAAAAATAGTTGTCGGATTTTAATGAAACTTTCAGAAACTATTCACAAATGATAGAACTTATTATAAATGTTTTTTTGTTTTTTTGGTTTTTTTTATTAAAGTCATAGCAGATTTTTTTTTTTCATATGTATTACCCCCCGGCCCCACCTCCTAACTAATATACGAAAACTCTATAATTTCAATTTTGGGAAGATTAGGCATTCATTGTGAAAAAGTTTTCTTGACAGAACTTAGACACATACAATTATGGAGAGAATAGTTGTTTTTCCATTACCATAAATAATTTTAGGAATGATGGGTTAAAAAAATGATTGGAAGGCGGCTTATGTTTTACCACCATTAAAATGGTTAGCAAGCTTGTCTCACTAGAACAATTACGACTAAGTAACGAGTTCGATCTTCACTGAGTGTATTTTTCGGTCTTGTGCCACATCTAAGCTACGCCTAGAGAAACCATTGGACACTTGTAAGAAGTGTAAAAATGGTTAGCAAGCTTGTCTCGCTAGAACAATTTACCACTGAGTAGTGAGTTCGCTCCTCATTATGTGTTCCACCCTTTCGACCTTATGCCACCTCTAAGCTGCGCTTAGAAAATCTTTTCTTTTTTTTTTTTCAACTATAGCTGAGAAGTGAGTTCGATCCTCACTGGGTGTTCCATACTTTCGGAAATGTGCCACATCTAAGCTACTTTTTTTAGTGAAACATTATCTAATATGGGCGCATGGCCGATTGGTTAGTTAGAAATAGTCGATTTGTCGGAGAGGTGAAAAGATAGGCGATCCCAGCGTGCGACACAATTTTGGAAAATGACTGAAGTGTAAAAAAAAAAAAAAAAAAACAACCAAAAAACAACCATACCACGCGGTAAATCCAAGCCGTGTTTAATTAAAAATGGGTAGATAGAAGAAACTGTTCAGAAGTCCGCTTTTGGATGCGCTAGCACGAACAAGTCATTATGACCGAGGGTTTGGATTGGATGTACTTACTTTGTATCAGAAACCGTAACTAATTTATCATCCCGTTACCACTTTCTTATCAATGTCGATTTCTGTGCAAAAAGTGGATCACAGAACTTATCAAGCTTCATACATATTTTCAGGAAATCTCAACTTCTGATCGGTCACTTAAATCATGTCCGAATAACATCAACCTAGACCTTGACCTGACGAAAAATAATTCCTGTCAGGTGATTACGTTGATTATAAAATATCAGACACAAATTCGTTCTTCCTCTCTCCTTTCTTGATATCATTCGCCTACGAAAATGTAGCCTTAAAGGAAACTGCGTTCCGATTCCCAGTTCGGGCGGACGCTATGAAAACATATTCACGTACGAAAATTTCCAAACTACTACAAACATACGAAATCTTCCAGACTACATTACACACATACGAAATCTTCCAGACTACATTACAAACATACGAAATCTTCCAGACTACATTACAAACATACAAAAAATCTTCCAGACTACATTACAAACATACAAATTATCCAACTACATTTTTCTAAACATATGAAATCTTCCAGACTACATTACAAATATACGAAATCTTCCAGACTACATTACAAACATACGAAATCTTCTAGACTACATTACAAACATACGAAATCTTCCAGACTACATTACAAACATAGTCAAACATACGAAATCATCCAAACTACATTACAAACATACGAAATCTTCCAGACTACATTACAAATATACGAAATCTTCCAGACTACATTACAAACATACGAAATCTTCCAGACTACATTACAAACATACGAAATCTTCCAGACTACATTACAAACATACGAAATCTTCCAGACTACATTACAAACATACGAAATCATCCAAACTACATTACAAACATATGAAATCTTCCAGACTACATTACAAACATACGAAATCTTCTAGACTACATTACAAACATACGAAATCTTCCAGACTACATTACAAACATAGTCAAACATACGAAATCATCCAAACTACATTACAAACATACGAAATCTTCCAGACTACATTACAAATATACGAAATCTTCCAGACTACATTATTACAAACATACGAAACTTTTCAAACTACGAATATTCAACTACAAGCAATGGAAACTTAATTACAAACATTACGGGACATTCAACTCTTCTAAAGATAAAAGTTTTATTCAGAATTTTCTCAGCTTTATAATTCTTTCAACTCTCTAACAGTGAATATTTTGAGTGACAAGTTCATTCAACTTTTGTGAGCTCAGATAAAAATATTTCATTAGTAAAAAAAAACATTAATTCTGTCAAAGGGACATAACACCAACAAAAATAGTAACCCCTATGCTTGTACATCAATTCTTGCTGTCATAAAACCGTTTTGTGTTTATTCTTGTTATTTCATATTTTGTGGTATTTTGCGTTAAATATAAATTGAGAGGACATACAAACTAACGGGTTTCTACAAATGGTAACCCCGACGTTTTAAAAGGAACAAAAATAAAATAAGTCTTCAACACTAAAGTCCTCTCAGTATAGTTACAATAAACCACAAAACAAAAATGTGCCTCAGCAACAAGGATTGGCTAACCGACCTAGTAGACAGGTGTGATCGCAAAACAAATAACCAGCCATTATGTATGTATATCTTGTTTATATAGAATGTTTACATATTTTCAGACCGAATCGGTCTAAAGATTGCATTGAAGCCTAAAACTGACAGTCACCATGCAGTGTTGATTTGTATGTCCACATTGTATATATCATATATTTGTTTAAAATTTAACGAGTTTAATATCATATATTTGTTTAAAATTAAAATTTAACACGTTTTATAAGGAAAGAGTACTCAATATAGAAGATAGTATGTTTGCTACTATCAGCAAAATTTATGTCTGTATATGTGCATAGCCTAGTGGTTAGAAGGTTCGCTTTCCGATTATGAGGTTCGAATTTCGATTTATCGTAGAGGAGATCCCACCGTGCGGTACCTTTGGAAAGTACCTGGGTTGACCCAAGTTTGTAAGTTAAATTGTGTAAACGGAAAAAGTTCGGAAACCTTCGATAGTTGTGCTAGTAAGAATTTACAAGTCATCATGACCGAGAGGGTGAGCGTACTGACTGTGATCTGTTGATACGCCCTCCGCGTCCCGAAACTGGTCCGCTCAGCATAATTCCGGTGGCTGTTGAACATGTACCTGAGTTGACGTCTTTAATAGGGACTAAGCATCAGGCAATTATACATATATGTTGGAAACCTAGGAGAATTTTGCTTTCGAATAGACATAGGCAACTTTTTCCGACCAGTGTGTCGGATAAGATATATCTCATCATAAGGCGGACCGCACTAGTAAAAACATTCAAGATATTTTTTCTCTTAAGGTGCCTGCGCCATTTTCACTACGCCGACCTTAGAAATGGGGAAAAGTTGATTTTTGTCTCTGGAAAAAATATTTTTCTATAATTAAAAGTTGATGTTTTGGTATAATATTAGCACAGATGAATGTGTGATTAGCACACGCTTCATCGTGTGATTAATTTCTAATTTATTCCTTGAGAATACACACACACACAAATAATAATAATAATAAAAAGAAAAAAAAAGAGAAAAAAAAAAGGATTATGAACGTTTCCTGTTTGTAAAGCAAAAGATATTTACACGTGTGAAATTCCTTAGTGGAAATCGCTAATGGTTTAAAATGATGAAAACTTTACCTTTAGATGAAAGTTTAAAAAATCTAGAAATATGGCACTTTGTAGGAACATTATTATTATTATAAATAAATAAAAATATAATATAATATAACAATAATAATGAAAATTATAAATAAAATAAAACAATAACATAAAAACATTAATTTAAATAAATTAGATAAAAAAAATAAAATAATAAAACAATCCCCAACAAAAACTGTTCCTGTCGGAAATACGAACACCCCCATCAAAAGATTTTGAAATTCAACCTCTTCACCACGGAACTTCGTACAGGCAACACGTATCCGACTTCTCTCTGTGATATGGTGTATAATAATACGAAGTAACTTCTTCCCCTCATTACATGTACCATGAAACAATTGTAACCTAAAACTATGCACACCAATACACACGACAAATATTAATGAATTGTATAAAATTAACATACAATTTACCATGCTTTCCTATGATTTCTGTACGTTTTATTTCCTGTCAAATATGCTTTTGTTTCCGTGAACACGGGACTAATTTCTGCTTCTATAATGTGAGTGACCCCACCACTTAATCTTTGTTTATGTGTATATGTATGAGAAAGCGTGAGTCAACAAGAGAGAACGAAATGAAACAAACTGTCATAACAACAACTATGATGATTGTAAGCACTTCCGGTCCTTCTAGGTAATGCTGGGAGCAAGATGGATCCAAGTGGCAATTTGAATAATAAATTTGTTGAGTTTACCATGTTTCGTGTCGTTTTTGTGTTGCTTCGACTTTTCAGCAGCCAGTTTCACATAACCTATCTTTCCACCCTAATCCCTGTGGAACGCAAACAAAATTTTAAATGTTATTTTCCTCAGGAAATTAGGCGTGCTATTCAG
Organism: Acanthosepion pharaonis; assembly: GCA_903632075.3. Taxonomy (NCBI): domain Eukaryota; kingdom Metazoa; phylum Mollusca; class Cephalopoda; order Sepiida; family Sepiidae; genus Acanthosepion; species Acanthosepion pharaonis. The sequence continues at coordinate 358,644 of CAHIKZ030005487.1, read as the reverse complement.
AAACCCAAGCGGGTCGCATGTGGCCTGTGGGCCATAGTTTGCCTATGACTGCTCTAGAACGTTCATCCTGAATAAATCAATGCACAATGGTTAAGTGAGAATTTGAACAGAATCGCGTCGAGCATGAAAACCTCAAGACATACGTAAGGTTCTTAATGCTAATGAGTAATTTGCAGTGAAAATCCACGCGCTCAGTTTCCAACAAAATTTCCCGAATAATTACATTTAGGTGTAAATGTACATGCTTAATTCGAACACAGCAAAGAAATTTTGCTAAAGTCTACCGTTTTGGAGTTTTCGACAATAAAAGTTCGGACTCATTCGCGTTCAGTCGCGTCTGACATTACTGGCGTTGTTTACTTACACTCGCCTCGGAACAATCATTCGTGGAAGCTTACTAAGTTAACGGCCTTTTTACTGATCTAACTCGTTTCAATTACTGCGCAAGGGTTAAGGTTAAGGGTAGAGTTAGGGATTTTGGTAAATTTGTTTAAGTTATTTAGAAAAGTGTTGTTTTTTTTTATAATAAAACAAATTATAATTAAACAAATAAATCAAACTGTAATATTAATGAAATCTAATTTTAAAACTCTAAAATTTAATAAAAAATATTTTGAACCTTAAATTTGTTCTCATTATTATTATTATTATTATTTCCTTTCTTTCATTTTTTTATTTTGTAAATAATCATACTCTTTTCAAATTTCGCGCAAAGTTTGCGCATTGCGTGCGCAATAATCAAGACAAGTGAAGCTTTCGCGAATGATTGCTCCGAGGCGAATGTAAGTAAACAACGCCAGTAATGGCTGCCGTGCTGTAGCCGCGACGTGAGTGAGTCTGAACTTTTATTGTCGATAACTCCAGAACAAATTTAGCAAAATTTCTTTATTTTCGAATGAGGCGAATGAAGAAAATAGTAACCAGCGAGTAAATTCAAGCTCTCCCAACTGGTATTTCAAACTTGAGTCGTTCCTTCTTGAGTTGTCTCCAAATCACACTAACTGCCCGTTCTTGCCGTCAACCGTGAACGTCTCTCGAAGAACTCGCCGACTCGGAAAAAAGTAGTTCTTTTTATAATTGTTCATATACCCATAATCCCTTGCGTCCATGTCCCATAATGCATTGCATCGTTATTGCATAAAAATGCCATGCCAGTCCCCCCTCATTCTTTTAAGTTATCTGGCCGAGGATGGATTACGGCAGAGCGGTAAGTGCTTTTTTTTCTCTCCCTCATTTCAACTGCAGTAGCTTTACATGCTAAGCAAATACGGGCTCTTTTTTGGCGGGGACAAGACAAGTCGCGACCAGTTGTGCTGGTCCCAGGTTCTGTCTCATGTCCGCCACATCGAATTAAACATGTAGATTTACACTTAAATGTAACTATTCGGGAAATTTTTATTAGAAACCGAATTAATCTCCCTGAGAATGTTGGCACAGATTTTGATCTAAAGTCTAATGAATGTGGTCACGACTGTCTAAAGCAGGCCTCAAAAATCAAGAATCCGCATACAAAGAGAAATTATTCACTACACCTTATACGGCATTTCTACTTGCAACAAGTGTGGAAAAGAATGTGCTTCCATTCAAGGCCGGTGCAAGAGTCTCGTGTCCCCATAATCTATTATACGGTCCCCTAACCTACTACATATCAGTTTTCATAAAGTTGTGTTCATATAAAATACAAATTTTACTGTAACCTAATCATGTACAATAATGGATCATATGCAATATAGGTGAACAATTCAACTAGAAAAACTTAAAATAAATAGAATGTATCTAAATACAAGTTAGAGACATGTCATAATAGATCATACCATCTTTTAAAAAAATCAACAATTTTTAACATCAACTTGAGATTTTTCTTGTTAAAAAGTTGAATAGTTTTTTTAACACATTCAGGATTATGAATAAGAAAATAGTGTATTGTATATGCTGTTCTTTACGAGACTTAGGATGAGAAAGAAATCACGGATTTAGAAAAAAAAAACCCTCCAGAATGACGTCAAAATTCGTGAAATTTTTTCATCGTTTAATAGTCACTTGTGCCTAGTTTAATTAGTAATATATAAATGTGGGCAGAAAAAACAAATGTTGATAAGTTACCGAGGGTCACAAAGCATTGGTTGCACCCACCCCCGGTCGGGATAGTACGCACCGACCCTACCTCCGTTGGTGAACGAAAACGTTATATGAAATTATTAATTATTTTGAAAATACAAAAAATGTGACACAAAGCCAAAAGGGGGGGAGTAGAGTAAGTCTGGTCTTCAATCTGTCTTATCTTAAACTTAGATAGCCACAATTACTAACCCAAACATACCAATGTATTCCTTACACCAAAACAACACATTCTTACTATAGGCACCGTAATACCTCAAAGTCTCTATGAAATCCTAAATAGTTCCCATATGTACAATTTGTCTTTGGTTGACGGGAAATAAAAATAACAACTTTTAAAAAGTAAACCCCAATGTAGTAATTCTCAACCTTTTTAAACAACGGCACACCTAGGGGCAAATGAAATTATCACAGCACACTTAGCAAAAATTTAAAGGGTATACATTTAAATGTTGTGAAATAAAACCATAGATTTTTTTAAAAATACACACAAATATGAATTTACTTTATTTGAATGTCTGTATTGTTACGGCTTTCCGCAACTCACCACCCATACCCGCACAAAATTTTACACTTAGCGACCAATCTCTTTCCCACCTCTCTAATAATCTAGTATGTGAACTCTCCCCTCTCTCTTTTGATATGTGATAGCAGTCGCTGAACGCAAAGACAATTAGGTCAAACTGACGACCACAGCAACAAATGGAAGCCAGAGCTAAAAAAAAAAATATATAGATTCTCATACACGTGACAAATCACGTAACCAGATACGAAGGACCGAGCGAGAAACATCGACAGAACTCGGTAGGGTGACGAATCTAGAAGGAAACGGCCTGTATATTAAATTCTCATGCGAATTGAGTTTCCGAATTGAAGAGAAGGAATGACGACCCCCAGCTCACGTGAAACTCCAACACAGAATTAGACGGAGACGAGTCTTGTGCGGACAATTCCTCTCTTACTTGTTACAGTCAAGCAAGAGAGATCGAAAGACAAGAGACGAACTCCAATTTAACTTAACATTATGCAGCTTATATTACGGGCATAGGTGAATGACGAAACGTGATCGCCACCTAAGAAACGCGTACGTGATATACTTGATTGGACTTAGGATCCGAACTATGAATTCTGCACAGCTCAACCTATGACTTAACCTGTATCGAAGCGTCACAACCAAATGTACGATTTCTGCAGTGCCGAAACTAAATGACCAGATAATGAAAGCAACGTTGAAGTAAGAAGAATAAATCAAGGGACGCCGCTATTTGAGCGAACGAACTTGTTTGAAAGTAAAATGGACAAAGAGAATCATAAGAGAAAGAGAGAGAGAGAGAGAGAGAGAGAGAAAAGAGAAAGTTTATTCCAGAAGAAAAACTGAAGCTAAGTTTTTGTTTCGGGGTATTAGTGAAACAACTACTTCAAGAGGCACCCAACGTTACGCAAGGGAGTGAAAACCATCTCATCGGGCGATGCCCATATTTGAGGATCAGTCAAACGATGGTATTACCCAAAATCGAGCCACAGCCATCATGTTAACCATGTAGACTCCACCGTGGGGGTATAAAGCTACAGTTTCAAAACATTTCGATAGAGTTTTCAAAACGGTTTCCATAGTTTTCCAGTTTTTACGGAATGGAGATGCTAACCCCGCGTCCAACCGGTTTTGATTCAGAGTTTTTCTTCTCTTAGGCTGGTTGCCAAACAAAGTTAGAGAGCCCACTCTACCCTAGCCGAGGAGAGAAGTAAAGAATTCATAAACGATGTGAGCATAAAAAGTCAACACTGCCAGTTGCCATGCAATGTTGATTCATATGTTCATTCTGCTTGTATATTATTTTTAGATATAACATTCTTCTAATTATTTTATGCGCTGTGTCACTTCGGGACGTTGGCGTTCATGACTCTCCACAATTCCCTGTCCTTTGTAGATGTTAATAATTTTTTTTTCTTTTTGTTATCTCTCCTAAACCTTGTTGCGCCATCCATTTACCCAAGTTTGCTAGGTAGGTTATGCGATGTTTTCCTCTGTTCAACTTGACTTCAATCTGTCCTGTGAGTAACAAACTTTCCAGGTCCTCTTTCCTCATTATGTGCCCTAGAAATTTCAACTGTTTCTTCCTGGTGTCAAGTATATTGATTTACTTGCACCCCTACCCCACACACTGGTTCAGGTTGTGACGCAATGTCGGTTTTTAACGTGGGGACCCGAGTGTTTTCACTCGGGCCCCTGGTGTTAGTTAGCTTCTCCAAGCTGGTCAGAGCTGGTCTAAGCTAGTCATAGCTGGTCCAAGCTAGTCATAGCTGTGATACTACCAACGCAGGGACGGATCCCTGTGACCGGCAAGTATCAGAATGTGTATACCACTCGAGAGGGAGGAATTTGCACACTCCTCCTGGTGTCCTTTTTTGTTTTCATTTTCTATAAAACTTCGTCGTTACCCTCAGATTCGGTCTATGGTATTCTCAACATCCTTCTGTAGAACCACATTTCTATTGCTTCAAGTTTCTTCTTCATATGTGATGTGATTGTCTAGCATTCACTGCCTATAGCAGTATTGATATTACGTAACAGTTCAGTACTCTTTTCTTTTTAACGAAATTTTTCTGTTTCTTAATACTTTGCTTAACTTTTGGAAGGCATCTTTCGCTATCCCAATGCACCTTCGGATTTCAGCGTCGCACCTTCCGTCCTCTCTATATATAAGACAAGAGGTAAGCATTTATACCAACGCGTATACCCGCAAAATATTCATAATAACAATAATTCTTAAGCAGGCACATATAAAATAAATTGTAACAGCTGTTTCTTACAATATATTGGAGAAACATGCAGAAATTAAAAAAAGATTTCCTACGTAATAATTTACCCAATGCATTAGTCATACACAGAAATAATGTCAACCTCGATTTCGATAAAATTATTGATTGTTGCTAAAATGTTAACTTACACACAGGATTTTTGTTAATAGAACGCTCCTTTTTCAGGATAATTATAATTTTTCAAAAATTAGAAGAAACGATGAACTCATGACCTTTAAATATTACAAATAAAGAAATTAATTAAATAAACAAAAACAAAAGTACATATAAATCAAGAAACAGATAACTACACACGGCACACACATGTTTAATAGGCCAACGTATTAGCGTCTTCTCACGGCCCAGTAATATATACGGCCCCACATGGCACATTTCAGGCTAATTTTTAACGGGTCGATTTGGTTTGTAGTTACAGTGTAACCCGGATATAAGAGACCCGGATATAAGAGAAACCCGGATATAAGAGAAACCCGGATATAAGAGAGATTTTCTCTGGTTCCAAATTAGAGCCTGTGTTAATGTATATAAAATAGACCAAACCCGGATATAAGAGAGATTTTCTCTGGTCCCAAATTAGAGCCTGTGTTAATGTATATAAAATAGACCAAACCCGGATATAAGAGAAACCCGGATATAAGAGAAACCCGGATATAAGAGACTTTTTCTCCGGTCCCGACAACTCTCTTATATCCGGGTTATACTGTAATAATTTATGTCGGTTTTATCTAAAACATGAAAACCGTCTAAAATACACAAACAGGTTGTTTTTTTTTTCTCTTTTTAAACAGAAAAGTAATAATAAATAAAAGATTGTAAACAAACAAAAAGGTTATTAAAAAATTAATTAGTAATACAAAACAAATACAATAAAAACTTATCAACAGTTTCTCTATAAATCAATTTTCTTTTGACCTTTGCCTTTTTTTAAAACATTATTTTTTGAACTTCATCCAATGAAAACTTTCGTTTGTTATTGCAAAATATATTCACAATTTTTCCAGCAAAGTGAATTATTTTTTCAGTGTTGTTAACATGTAAAAACATACTTTGGAGAATAAGTTTCCAAAATATTTTCAGCAGGCTCTCTTGTAGTGAATTCATTATGCTTTACAATAAATTTATCTGCATATACAAGTATAGCAAAACAATCACAAACGAACCCTGCCATTTGTCTAGATGGAACCGTATGACCTCCCCAAGAAAGTAAGTCAAAGTACTGCTTCTCTGTAGCATCATCACTATCATTGCCTACCATGACCAGGGAACACATTTCACACTGAAATCGTTTAATTTTTTTTTAATTTTCTCTAATAAAAAAGATGATAATGGAAATTTCACCAGAAGTAATTTGTAGGCTTGTTGAGGGATATAGCACAGTAATAAGGCATAACGTATTAGTTCTGTAGAAAACGAAGGACAACCTCTTGGTTGGTAATGTTATCGTTTTTCTAATTCTTTTAGAATTGAGCAGGGGTGATCTTTCACTACGTTTTTTATGTAATTTTGAAAATTTTCTAACAAGCTAAATCTTGTGAGTTTTTGGCCATATATAAACCAAGGGGTTCCATCGCACTTTAGCTGGATGTGAAGGTTTTTTAGTACTTTTGGTCAATGTGAATACAGTGTAACCCGGATATAAGAGACCCGGATATAAGAGAAACCCGGATATAAGAGAGATTTTCTCTGGTCCCAAATTAGAGCCTGTGTTAATGTATATAAAATAGACCAAACCCGGATATAAGAGAAACCCGGATATAAGAGAAACCCGGATATAAGAGACTTCTTCTCCGGTCCCGACAACTCTCTTATATCCGGGTTACACTGTACATTCTTTTATAGATGGAAAATATGTTTCAGGATCAAAGACTATTCTAAATTAGAATATAATCTTCCTTTTTTTTTAATTCAAAACCATTAGGATACCACTTTGATTCTTCCAATTGAGTAAAATCCTTTATCGGATCAGCTGAAATAAAATTATGTAATTCATCAGTTTGGACCAGTCGTTGTTTTGGAGGATTTCTGAATTAATTCCCTTGTATTCGGCAAAAAAAGAGACGGTTTTCTTATTTTTTCTGAATGTATTGTCTGTATTGGATGTAAATTTCGTTTTCTTTTCACAATAAACTTCTCTTCAAAATGTTTCATACAGAGAACTGATTTTTTTCGTAGAAAACCAATCAATATGATTAAACGAATTTTAGCCATTTATCTACGAGGTCAGATTTTTCAAGAGGAAAAAAAATGTCGATACTTTTTCATTATTTGTAACATATCCACTAGAACAGGCAAATGCAACACATTTGTTAACCATTTTTGTGAAACAAAATATCACAACAAACTTTATAATTTAATCTTTAATCTATGAGGTAGAAAATTTACAGAATAGCGTAAAACGGGCCGTACGCAAGTGAAAATCATAAAAGCGAGGTAACTCACAGCCGTTTATAATTCGTGGATTTGTAAAAAAAAAAAAAAAAAAGTGTGAATATGCATTTTGGTGTCTAGGGAATTGAAATAACGTTTCGTTTACGTTCTAAGAATTTAATTTTTAAAGCTACCTTCCTCTTAGATTACATTTTTTCATTTTTAGATTTTTTTTTTTTAGATTTTCTAAGCAACCATCCACATTTTATTTTATTTCATTTTATTTTATTTTACTTTTTGTTTACACCGACCTGTTAGAATTCAGCTTCTTATGTGCCATGTAGGGGCCCTAGTTGGTCATGGACTTCCATAGTTTGTCTTTCCTTACGCAGTAAGATTGTACAATATTTTAGAGAGCGTTCCACAGTTTTTAAAGTTTTTATATTTTTCTACACATTACTTTAGTTTTGTGTATAAGTAGGTTAGCAAATAAAATTTGCATACTTGCCTTGATAAAGTTCAAGGAACGAAACACATTGGCATAAAAAATGTATTTTATTTACATTCTCTTTATATTTTTTATATCTGAAATTTTGCACAAACACACACACACACACACACACACACATATATATATATATATATATATATATATATATATATATATATATATATATATATATGAGAAAACGATACATAAATGTGGGTATCTCCAAAGAAAAACGATACTTAAGGTTTAAAATAAAAAAATCCTTCTTGATGTTTTTATTTTGGTTTTAATTTCAAGCTAATGCATTAAAAAATTAATATTTCCAATAAAATACTTTGCTATTTTCAAAACGAATTTAAATTGATTAGAATGAGTTTTTCTTTTAAAATCGCTGAAAATCACTGATTTTAGCCATATTTGTAATTCTCTCAGAATGACTTAATCCTCTTCATTAAAAAAATCTTTCAAAAATAATATGTACTTTTCTGAAACTTTATTCGTCGAAGATTAGCTGATTTAAAGTTTAAACAATCTGATTTGAAACAAATATTACTTACTTTTAATTTAAAATATCACCCAAAACAGTCCTTTACACGGTGGTCGGTATTTTTATGAGGCAGCTCTATTGGGAGCCGGGTGTTTGGGAAATTTAACACATTTTTTTCTACGGGGAAATATCCGTAAAAAATACTTGAAGAATATAACGTGAACACCGTTTTTATATCATTTTAGCTACCCAGTAAGCTTAAGAATTTAGGAAAATATTCTAATCTTCTATTGAATTTTAGGTACTTTGACTTTAAATTTACTATAATTACCGTACTTATTTTCTGATAATGTCATGTATGGACGTCTGTATTTACAAAAATCGACACTTTTATGCACACAAAAAATTCAAAATTCTATTAAAAATACTGACAGTCGCTGAATTGTAGTAAGCTTTTCCATTTATGCTTAGTAAATATATTTTTTACTTTATAACAATATCACCTAACCGGTGCAAATTAATGCAGGATTTTAAAAGATTTAAACTTTATAAATTATTATAATTAAAATTTTAAGAAAATGAAAACAATTTTTGTAAAAATACATTATTCATCAAAATATTTTTTAAGACAATAGTGTTCATAATGTATCTTATTCATTAAAGCAATTAAATAATTTCTTAATTTTATTGCATTTTTATTTTAAAATTCAGAGCAGATTTTCGGTAGCTGGAAGTCCTAATTCTCCAAAGACTTGTGCTTATAACTAATATAAAGATTAAACCCAACAAAAATGAATTTCACGAAATTTTATAAAATGAAATAAATGGAGGAGGATGTAACAGATATAATTTATCAAGATTTTATAAAAAAAAAAAAGAAAAGTTTCTAAACTAATTTAATTCATTTGGGAATAAGTCCTGAAAGTCCTTAAAATCCGACAATTATTTCATTTTTACAAGAATTTCCAAATCATTATGTATTATGTATTTCATCTCAAAAATTTCCTATACTAATTTATGGTCACCCGTTGACGCAAGAAAATATTTTTAACCAAAATTTAGAAGGTTCTCAAAAGGATTAAAAATATAATTTAATGATAAAAAATTCATTTTGTCTATCCTCTTAATAATAACATAAAGATTTTAACGATAAAATTTTGTTTTATTAAGATTGTTTTTTTTTTTTGTTTTTTGTTTTCATCGTGTATTCTAATTTTTTAGCGAATCTTTGGCGGTATCTACATAAATATAAATATATCAAGAACAATTTTAGTGGGAAGAGGGAAGTATGACAAAGTGGAAAAAGCTTTCGTGTGACGAGTTTCGCTCATTTTCCCCCATTTTGCGATACTTTTTCCCCACTTGAAATTGTCCTTTATGGGTAGCAACCTTTCTTTCAAACATCTTTCTTCATTAAATAAGGCAGACAAAGAAGGTTTATTTAATTATTTTTCTTTTTTTTTTTTTTTTTTTTTTTTTTGTTACGTTTTTCCAGTATCCTTACGTTTTTCCGTTTTGTAGAAGTAAGAGAGTACAAAGATTTTCCATAATTTTTATTGTCCCAAGCGCTTTCGGCCACTTCTATAACCCTTGAAAGCGCTTGGGACAATGAAAATTATGAAAAATATTTGTACTCCCTTACTTCTACAAAACGTAAGACTGCTGGAAAAATCTTAATAAGAAATTAATTAAATCTTCCCTGTCTGCCTTATTTAATGAAAGATATATGTGTGTGGGTTGGGGGAATAGACTCATGTGCTGAGCCTATCTTTAAAATTCTGACCCGGAGCTTAGCAAGATTTGAAAACAACATGTGGCGGACTTCACCACATTAATTTAACTTAGATTAGGAAACCAAACTGTGGTAAAGAAAGGGTAAGCCAAAGACATCATTACACATAAAATTTGTATTTAACAAGATGTACAAACAAGGATGTGAAAGAAGGCATGCATTGAGTAAAACAAGAGTTGTCTCTCTTAACTATTATTTCTATTCCAAAGTTCACTGAAAGAAAGAAAGTTTGTGATAGTTTCTGATAATAAATGTTTTCAACAGTTTTGCTGTGTAAGGAAAAGATTATGTGAGTGTAAGGAATATTCAGCATGTGAGTGGTGGTGTGAGTGAGAAAATTGGCGCATGGTTTCAACTGTCGTGGATTCGTTTGGCAGCTGAAATCTCACAGATTATCTAAGAATATTTCTTGCTTATATAGGTGATCATCGGCTCTGAATCGCTGCGCGGGAAGAATTGTTCTTCACGTGCAGACAATCTGATTGGTTGGCATTGACTAATCAGCGAGCGAGTTTTGGGGAGACTCAAGAAAGCTTCTGGGATTCGTTTCTCCCAAAAGTGTACAAAATCGACTACATGAAAATAGAGCGATTATAAAATTGTCGCATTGCTGCGATTTGTAAATTGCCTATTACACAGCAGTGTTGATTTATTATCCAATGAATGCTTGTCGTTGTATGATTTGCATTTGTGTAAGTATGTATGTATGTGTGTGGTGTATAGCGTCACAAACAGATAGTTTGAATATGGGGACACAAATGTTGGATTATATTTCAGTTGTTATTTACGGATATAAAAAAATCAGTTGAAATAAATTATATTGTATTTCGAACGTTATTTTTCGCTTTATTTTGAATGGATTGCATTTAGTTTTCTCAAACCCAAAAGAAGTCTCAGAATATGCATCTTCTAGAAAAGATTTGCGTATAAGGCCAAGTGAAGTAAATCTTGTCTGGTATGCAGGGTTTGTTGTAAACACTGACGTTTAACGTCGATAAAAAGAAATCTCAGTTCAACTCAATTCGAAGCTCAGCGTGTTTTTTTAACTGATGTCAAGCTCAGAAAGTAGGCCAGTTGTGTAATCATCAGCAGTTAACACGTGTCAAATTTTTTCATGGCGTGGGCCGTTATAGTCCTTCATGGTTTCCTGCTGTTACAAGAAATACTTACAACTTGCTTCTCTATGACACCATTTCGTATGTGTAGAACTTATTTTTACATCCATTTGCTGAATCCTGTCAAGCATGTTACAAACTGCTTTTCTCTGTTTCTTCCTGCCAATAAACAACTAGCTTAATGTGCACGTAGCATAAAAAATGATTATCGGCGAGTTAGGATCACATCCCGACCTAATCGATCACGTTCATTTGACCCCCTGCATTTTGGGAAAGACATGGTGACTCTATCTCTTCTCTCCACTACGAGGAGGTAACTTCGAATTCCAAATTGGAAGAAAGAAACAGGAAACCACATCACTACGTATTTTTCAGAAAAAGTTATGGTAATTAGGTAGTTGACAGATATTAAAGAAAAGTAAGCTGTGACAAGTCATGAATCACCTACCATCCTGAAGGGACATTGTATTTTTCGTTTTTGTTATTTAAGTACTTTCTCACAGTCTTTATTTATGCGACGAAAAAAATTAATTTTGTTTATATATATATATATGAAAGAAAAATACAGAAAAAACAAAAATCTGAATATGCAATTATGTAGTATTAATGTTAAAATAAAGTCGACGTCGGACGTTTCGGTCTATTTAAGACCATCTTCATGGACATTTTCATTTAAACATAATTAACATTAGAACTTATAAAAATTTAACACAAAAGACGATGGACATAAGAGCCCAACTGATCCAAACAGATAACTGAAATTTTATACAGATCAGCGTTCCGTTTAAATATGATCACGTAGTTCTAATGTTCATTTAAATGAAAATGTCCATGAAGATGGTCTTAAATAGACCGAAACGTCCGACGTCGACTTTATTTTAACATTAATACTACATAATTGCATATTCAGATTTTTGTTTTTTCTGTATTTTTCTTTTCATACTATCATATACATATATTTGCTTATATATATATATATATATATAAATATATATATATATATATATATATATATATATATATATATATATATATATGACGTCTTGAGATGCGGTGTGATTTTCGCTTCTAGCGTCTTTATATGCACGTGTTTATCGTTGCTTAGAGATCATCTATGTAAACATTCACAGACTGTCATCACTGTCTTGTCCGTATATTGCTTAATATGTTGTAATTGACATCTTTGATAATGGCTTATGTAGGCCGAAAGCTTAGATTATATTAAAAAAATATGGATCAATATTGTGAATTTCTTTCTTCGTTCAATTATAATGTTATTAAACTTATTAGACGTTATGAAAAGAGTTTACATAAAATACATAGACAACACTTGTCTATATTATTTAATGAAGCGTGTATGAAGATAGATAGATAGATAGATAGATAGATAGATAGATAGATAGATAGATAGATAGATATGCTAAGACATTTTTAAATGCTCTGTTTATAATAATTGAGAATGTACGTGAGAGATTCATAGAAAATTGAAGTTCAAATACAGTAAATTCGACCTTGCTAACCGAACGCTCCTCTGTGGCCAAATCGGTTAAAGGCATGTCAAGCTAAATAACGGTTCCGTATAGGATATAGGTTCGAATCCTGTCGGAGGACAAATATTTTCTGTGAAAATTTCTCGGACATTCAGGTCGGCAAATGTTGTTTAATACTGTTTATTATAAACAGAGCATTTACTTAAATATTTGTATCTTTAAAAAGAATGTATAAATATAAAAATATCTTAAAATAATTCTCGGACTTTGTCCATTTCATAATATATACATATATATATATATATATATATATATATATATATATATATATATATATATATAAGAAGTTAATGCTCAGAGTTGAATTAGATCATGAAACAGTAGAATTAAAAAAGTGCTTAATACACATATAGAGGACCGTGTGGGTTTGCGTGTTGTATTAGAAACACGTGTGTAATTCCTGGTAGAATATTAAAAGGTCCAACTACAAGAAAATTGCCGGACTCAACTTAAGTCCAACTGAAGATGTAAAGAAGACAAACAAAACCGATATATATATATATATATATATATATATATAAACAAATATATTTATTAAACAAAACAATTTTACAATGGACAATAACGTTTGTGTGTGTGTAAAGATTGGCTTCTATTCTTTGGTGAATGTTCGTACGTACGTGTATGTGTGTATAATGTTCATGGCGTCTCCCACAAATGGGAAGACGCGGATCTTCTAAGAGAGTTTACATTGTAGTCGTTGAAATGAAGAAATGAAAAGAGAACGAGACGAGAAATCGCCCAGTATTTATAGTATAGGGAGAATGACACCCTAGTGACAATTTGGGAATTAAGGAGGAGCTAACTCCGACACACATATAACTAGATAAAAATTTAACATGTAGAGCTTTTTCCCCCACTCCATCATTTATTTATTTTTTAGCCTTACCTCTCCGTTAGTGAGCGTGCTTTTGTTTCTGTTTGAAGGCTATTCTCTTTCCACTTTCAGTAGGCCCCTTTGCGTCTTAAAGGCTTTATTCCTTGGGTGAATTGATTAAAATATATATATATATATATATATATATATATATATATATATATATATATATATAAGGTATTTTAAAAAAAAAATTATAACATAAATATGTTATAAAATCACTAAAAAAAGCCATTTTGTTTCAACACCCTCAAGTGATGATGTTGAATATATAATGTTTATATTCAACATCATCATTTGATAAGACACTGAGGTGTTGAAACAAAATGGCTATTTTTGTAGTGATTTCATAACATATTTATGTTATAATTTTTTTTTATAAAAATAATTATATCTGGTCTACTTTGTATTGAGCACTCTTTTAAGAATATTAATTGTTGGTTATTGGAATTCATTCCATATACCAATTATATATATATATATATATATATATATATATATATATATATATATATATATATATATATATATATATATTCATATTCACAGCGTCTAATTTACAAATATTTTTTTTAAATTTCGATGGCGGGTGGTTACCGGTAAATAATAAATTACTCACCATAAAAACTTTTATATAAAAATTTATGGTTATTGTTACTGACGTGTTGTTTTTCCTTCTTAGACTATGAAATATATTCCAATTCTGCCTGTTCCTGAGTTAATTAGTTCGTTAGTTTTGGCATTGTACCATATTTGTACAATAAATATCATTAGTTAGTTATTACGTAGGCTATGGCCTACTAATACCTCATAAAAATGGACTATTCCGTTTTGATCGCTTGGAAAGACAGAAAAGACATACAAAGACACTGGTTTCAAAGAAAAAAGCAATCAAGCGCCCACATGTGTTTAACGTCTGCTTCAGTGAAATTGAAACCTTGAGAATTTCGAATACCCTCTTTCTCGTTTAAATAATGACCTGCGTTCATACTTTATGATTGTTAGTGTAATATTTGGTTATAGTTGTTAAGCTCAAAGGAACTTTTCTGTTAATTAACCCCAGAATATTAATTCACTCCAAAATAAAAAGAATCTATACTTTCTAAAATTCACGCCAAATTCTTCCATTATCCTCCATTTGGATTGACCTTTGCTATTGTTGGCGATTCGGGTGCACTATTTCTAAGTGTGGGGTCTGCGTCACGCTCACCACAATAAACAAGCCCCAAACAGATTTTATTTTTTATTTTTTTATGATAAAATATCCCTCACCTGTGCCAAAAATTTAATAAACACAACAAACTGTAATGACAAAATTACGCAGGTGTAGGCTTTAAGAAAGCTTTATTCAACTGAGAATACAAGGTTCGCGTATAGTCCCAGTAAAAAGAAATAGCTCTCTCAAAGAGGTGAGTAACAAAACAAGAGGAGACCACTCTTGATTATTCATAACACAAACTTTGATTTTAAATTTATAATTTCTTGGGGTGAATTAATATTTGCAATAAATAACTTTACATTATCTGTGATGAATTAGTGAATTAGCAGAAAAGATTGAGGGACATATCTTTCATCTCTTAATTTTGATAAATAATCTCTTATTTTACCTCGCGATATCATAAAAATCAGATTCTAGTATACAATGACATTGCTTGAATTTGTTTTCTGCTTGTCTTATCCCAAACGTGATTACTGCACTTTGTCGCCAGACCTCACACTAAACATGGCTTCAGGTAAAGAGCAGTTTGGGCCCCTGTTTACCTTTAAACCACACACACCCTTTAACCCCACGCCGAGTCAGGATGCGACACAAGGTCAGTTTGTTTTCAAGTGGGTAACGTAACCTGAGTGTCCTGACCTGGGCCTCTGGTCTTACCGGGTATTTGGCACTCAAAATTTGTCTTCGCTAACCAATCCAGCTATGCAACAGGTCCGAGGATTCTGTCCAGGCAGCTGGGAGGGCGGAGTTACTAAAAACCTGGCACGGAACAGATACTACAGCAGCATCCGCCCCGAGGCGAGCCGTCCAAACAGCTGGGTGGAAATTTCGGCACGGAACAGATATTACCACGGCATCCCCACCCCGGATAGCTTGGTCCCTATTGTCTTTATTGCATTCGCGCTTCTTTTTGATTTAATGTTTTTTCATTAAAGTGAAAGAGAGAGAGAAAGAAAGGGGCAGCAAAAGATGTAGAGAGAAAGAGAGAGAGAAAGATATATAGAAAGAAAGAGAACGAGATAGAGATAGAGAGAAAGAAACAGAGTTAGAGAGAAAGTAAGAGAGAGAAAGAAAGAGAAAGAAAGAAAGAAAGAAAGAAAGAAAGAAAGAAAGAAAGAAAGAAAGAAAGAGAAAGCGAGATCTCAAACCAATCTTTACACCGAAACTTTATTTTTTGTGGTGCGTCTATGTTCGAAGCAAACCAACCTACTTGTTATACTATTTTTTTTATTTCTCGATGAAGTGCTTTCAGTTATTAATAACTAGCAGTAGAGCCCGGCGTTGCCCGGGGATGTAACAGTAAAAGATAGATCAAGTATCGACCATCATAAAGACTGAAAAATAAAATTGACAAAGATTATTGTTTAAGATTGACGGACACGCATGTCTTAATTAGTTTTTTTTTTGTTGTTTTTTTTATGAATTGGTCAAACCCAAACTCAAACAAAAACATTGTTTTCAATCGTTATGAGTCTATCGATTGAATAGAATTTTATTATAAACAATTGTCTTGTAAATGGAATTTTTAAAGCATTCTGAATGTAAAAATAAAGAAAAAAGTGTTCAAGACAATAAGAAACACTACCTGCCAAAAAAAAAAAAAATGAAGTTTTGTTGAAATCGGTTGAAAAATGTAGGAAATCCGATCCCATATATAAACGAACACACACAAACAACCTGGGTTTTATAATAAGTATAACTTGATATGAGTTGCCCCGCTTTCATTCTCGCGATGCCTCTTAATCGTGTTTTCAAATTGATTTCGTACAAAAAGAATTGTGTATTTCCAATTTTTGCCGCTGTCAGAACCACCGCAAGGTAATTTTACGTAGTTCTGTGAAGTTTTGTTGAAATCGGTTGAAAGATTTAGGAAATCCGATCCAATATATAAACGAACAGACACACACGCACACACACACACAACCTGGGTTTTATAATAAGTATATATATATATATATATAAATATATATATATATATATATATATATATATATATACATAAATATATATATATATATATATATATATATATATATATATATATATATATATATATATATATATATATATATATATATATACATATATATATATATATATATATATATATATATATATATATATATATATATATATATATATATATATATATATATATATATATATATATATATGCACATATTTACCTCTATGGATTCGCTAAAATATCAGCATGCCGTGATGAAAACATGCACAAAACTCAATGAAAACATACTTTTATCATCAAAATCTTTCCGTCATTATTAAGAGGAAAGATCAAAGTATTTTTTGATTATTTAATTAAATTTTTCACTCATTTTTAGAACATTCAAAATTTTGATCAAAAAACCTATTTTTCTTGTGCTAGCTGTCGCATTAACTTTTAGCATAACAAAAAGCTATATTGGTTAAAAGCAGAATTCTTTGAAGAATTTAAATCACCGAATTTCTTTTGCAAAATCGAACCTCGTCTTACCGAAAATCAGTACTGAATCTAAAAATAAAAACGCCATAAAACTAAAACGTTATTTGATTAGAGAAGCTTTTAATTGCTTTTAATAATAACATATTAAAGACAATATTGTCTGATGAAAGAAATTTTTTCGATGAAAAATTAATTTTTACAGGATTTGTTTTCATTGCTTTACAATTCTAAATTGAATAATTTATAAAGTTTTAAATCTTTTAAAATTCATTTTCAATGTGATATCTCTTAGAAAATATTGTTATTAAATAAAACTATATTTACTAATCATATATTTTAAAGCTTATTACATTCTGACAACCCAAATATTTTTAAAAGAATTTCGATTTGTTTTTGTATATGTATATAGGTGCAGAATTATTGAAGTATGAATGTTCAAATCTATAACATTATCATTAAAATGTTGCATATTTTAAAGGTTGTTCCCGCTTGCGGGAAAATCCCTCATATAAACTTTATCGTCTGCTTCAACATACTTAACTATGAACACGTTCGGCTGTTAATAAATCGATTAACACGTCAGAAAATCAAGACCCCGTGCTTAAGAAATGCTTGTATTCAACATTTTAAGTAAGTAATATTTGTTTCCAGCCAGATTAATTTAAGTTTAAAGTTGCTAATTCTCCTCAAATAACTTTTCAGAAATAAGTATTTTATTTTTGCGAGACTTTTAAATTCGAGAATTAACATTTGTTTACAAATGTGTCAAAATGGCCGTTTTTATGAATTTTGATCAACATAATTTCTGTTTGAAATACATCACAGAGTATTTTGCTTACTGGAAATAGTAAATTTTAAATATTTTAGCTTTCAATTAAGCTAAAATGAAAGCTTCAAGAAAGCTTTTTTATTTTTAAAAAATCATTTTAAAATTTACGTATATCGAATTAGTGGAGGCACCTTTATATACATGTACATACGTATATACGTAGTTCAATTAGATCTCATTTAATGAACATAGAGAACTACCAACCTCTATCCGCAACATACTCGTTGATAATACAAATATAATAGCCTCGTCCAGACGTAAAAAGGGGCTAAACTAAAAATAATGGAAGCATTATTAATAAAAAAGAAAAAGCCAACACTCGATAATATCAATTATGAACACGACCATAATATGCTGACCGTGTTTGGAAAATAAAACATTCATATAACTCTATATACATTCATAAAACAATGTATACATTCAGTTACAAGTAAAAATGAAATTCATCCTTGATAATGGCTAGGAGTATAGCTGAAAGCGCTCGGATATACAGAACTTTTGGAAAGTTTTTTACAGACTTTATGTCCATAACAGAAATCACTTATACGTACGCAAGAACAATTGAATGAAAAGCTTAATCGCAGTACCTTGTTAGTCGTCTTTAATGAAACTTGCATAAAAGAAGAATTGCTGCCCAAATATACAATTATATACACACATACATACACAAACTCACACACACACATATATATAAATATATACTTATTTATTTAAAAATTATAACATAGATATGTTATAAAATCACTACAAAAATAGCCATTTTGTTTCAACGCCTCCGGTGTCTTATCAAGTGATGATGTTGAATATTCAACATCATCACTTGATAAGACACCGGAGGCGTTGAAACAAAATGGCTATTTTTGTAGTGATTTTATAACATATCTATGTTATAATTTTTAAATAAATATGTATATCTGCTCTATTCTGTATTGAGCACTCTTTTAAAATAGTAATTGTCGGTTATTGGAATTTATTCCGTATACACCAATCCTATACTTGTATATAGATATATATTAATATACTTACATACATATATACGCACACATTATATATTTGGGTTAAAGTGCTCAATATAAAAAAAAGAGCGTATGTAAATATAAAAGTGGATATTGAAGTCAGCGCCCAGAGGCGACAATACTATTGATTCTGGGTTTTGACCTCTATGTCCATTTACCTACATGTGTTCAATAGATTTATCAAAACATCTAAACTTGATTAGCGTTTCAACGGTTAACCAGATAAGTTTCTTGAACTTTTATTGATTTATTGGATCGCATAATTCTCTAGTTACTTATTTAGCGCCTTTTGGCAGAAGTTAATTTCTAATCATTTTCACGTATATTTTCCAGTTACTGGAAGTATCATTACTTTAAATAATTACGTTGTTAAAATGTACCGCTTTGATGAGTTCAAAGAATAATTGAGATTTGATTTAATTTTCTGGATAAGATAAATTAATTATAGACTCCCCCCAAAAAATAAGCCAAACGTTCATTATTATCATTATTATGTTTATAATGTGTATTTATTTCTTAAGCTAAATGTGCACTTCGTTCTGGTACATTGATTCCATCACTTCCTGCTTCAGGGCCCTCTTTTTTTTGGTTTAAGAACAGCGAACAAAACTAAAAGCATAACGAGTACAAAATTAATCCAGAATAAAATGTAAATTTTTCGTTTTTAAATCTTTTTAATGTCAAAAAATTAAAAAAAAAAAGCTTTTAAAAATGATCGTCGAAAAATATACATATCCCCACTGACTGTTTGTTTACAACGCACCTTCCAACAATCTATTTGTGAGACATTTAACAAAAGAGAAAAATATTGAAAGCAACATAACGAACCTCTCATCATTTGGTGGTAATATGGGTTGCTTATCCATTATCAGCAAGTTTCTTTTTTCTTTTTCTCAAAGCACTTGAAAAAATAAACCTTTCGTTTAAAAACAACTAAAAAAAACTTATATCAGGAAAAGTAAAACAAAATATTTAAAGTGCTTGCATTCTGTTTCAGCCAATCAGATTGATTGATCACTTGAGAATATTTTGTACGTCATTTTTGACAAGAAGAAAAAATTAAAAAAAAAAAACTGTAAATATAGACTGGGAATAGCAAAACGTCTGAACATTCGGGAGACAGGCCAAATTCTTTTTTTAAATTTCTTATCTTTATTTATTTTTTGTTTTTATATTACTATTTTTCCAAAATATTGGTTTGTTACAATGAACCACTTTAGATGGGTTCAAAGACCAAAGGAGAATTAATTTTCTAGATAAAATAACTAATAGATTCACAATAAAAAGTTCACCAAATTACATAATACAGTTATCATCTATGATGAAGCTAATCTCAAAACATTAATTTCTTAATCCTTATTTATATATAATATAATATAATACAATATCAATTAATGTATGTTTATAATTTCTTTCTCTATTTAGGGTAATTCTCACATTTCGTTTTCTAAAAAAATTTAAATGATGATGTTCATATTAAGTATTACAACAAAAAACGCGATACCTAAGGTTTATATATATATATATATATATATATATATATATATATATATATATATATACATATATATATATATATATACATATATATGTATGTATATATATAAATACATACATACATATATATATCGGCATGAAACTACAAGTTGTACAAATAATGTAAGGTGCATATTGCTTAGCTCTGTAACTTTACATTGAGCACTGTTTTTCTTACACTATAGACAGAGTATTTATATGTATTTGTATACGATCTCTCGCTCGTATATCTTCGTATATTTACCCATTCGATATATATATAATAATGATATATTAATTTTTATATATCAGGAACAATATTCGGAAAAATGTATGACAATTTGAAAAGGTTTATAAAGTCCTAAAGGACAAAAGACGTCACACGAAATCTTTTTCCAATTTGTCATACATTTTCCAATATTATTATTATTATTATTATTATTATTATTATTATTATTATTATTATGACACACTACCTACCAAGTCTGCGGAAAGACCTAAGGCAGGTCGTGGTGTGTTGTTATGGCCACATTTCATGTTAATTTTTTTTTTTTTTTTTTTATCTCCGATGAAGTTCATTACATAGACAAAGTTCTCCTTAGTGTGTGTGCTGTACTTAATAAGACAATTTTCTGTATGTCTCTTAAGCTGGGGTTTCCAGGGATTCTTTCAATGTGTTGTTTTGTTCCATTTTTATAATTCCAAGTGCACCTATTACCACTGGTATTATTCTTGTTTTCAATTTCCACATTTTTTTTTTCTATTTCAATTTCCAGGTCTTTTGTATTTTGATAGTTTTTTATTATTATTTTTTTATTATTATTATTTTTATTATTATTTTTATTATTATTATTATTATTATTATTATTATTATTATTATTGTTGTTGTTGTAGTAGTAGTAGTAGTAGTAGTAGTAGTAGTAGTAGTAGTAGTAGCATAAAGATTAAACAACCAATTCATAAGAAAAATAAATCATTCTAAGAAAAGAGGTGATATGTTTTACACTATTTACTTTCTTTGTTATCATATTCACGAGGTTTCGGCCGTTGTACACTCAGGTCTTCTTCTTTATTTCGTCTACCGGGGTAGATTGTTCTAGTTCCACGTGCAATGCCCCTTCCGGGTGTCTTAGTTTCTGTTAACAATCATTTTAGTTTTCTGCTTTAGTAACTCAACTTTCCAAGTTTATGTCAGGAATTGAACTCACAACTCACTGGATTACTTCAACCCACACTTTTATCCACTGGGATACATGTCCTTGGGGACATCGGTGTATGAATTTTGGGGACTTATATCTAAATAACCATCTTTACCTGTGCTCATAGTACAATTTGTTGTTACTATTGTTTTTCTTGAGTACTCTGTATTATTGGTTCCCATATTGTCTCTATGTCTATGCTTGGCCGACTTAGGAGATTTTTGTGGCCTAACATATGCGCTGATTCATTAGGTTTTCTTATTCCAATCACCTGAATCAGACCGGAGCATACAACAGCCGAAACGTCGTGAATATGACAAAAAAAAGAAAGAAAAAAAAGGAGAACTGTCCGAACAACGTAAATAGTGTAAATAGTTACAATAACTCATCTAAAAAATATAGACAAAAAAAATAGACTATCTTATCTAAATGACGTAACACAGTAACGCTAACACTAACAGCCAGAAAACAAAAAACAAAAAAAAAACAGGTTTACCGTTTTTTGTTTTTTTTTTTGTTTTGAATTGTTTTTCAATATGTCTGTTTTTATGGTACTAATAAAATTTTATATGTCCCTGCGAAAATACATATATCTTACTTATTATAAAACGCAGATTGTGTGTGTGTGTGTGTGTGTGTGTGTGTGTGTGTGTGTGTGTGTGTGTGTGTGTGTGTGTGTGTGTGTGTGTACGTTTATATATTGGATCGGATTTCCTAAATTTTTCAACCGATTTCAACAAAAACTTCACAGGACTGCGTAAAATTACCTTGCGGTGGTTCTGACAGCGCCAAAATTGAAAAAACACCATTGTTTCTGCACGAAATCAATTTGAAAACACGATAAAACATGATTCTGTCTCAGAATGAAAGGGGGACAACTCATATCGAGTTATACTTATAAAACCCAGGTTGTGTGTGTGTGTGTGTGTGTGTGTGTGTGTGTGTGTGTGTGTGTGTTCGTTTATATATGGGATCGCATTTCCTACATTTTTCAACCGATTTCAACAAAACTGGTAGTTTTTCTTACTGTATTTTTTTTTTTTTTTTTTTACATTCAGAATGCTTTTAAAATTCCATTTACAACACAATTTTGTTTATAATAAAATTCTATTCAATCGGTAGACTCATAACGATTGAAAACAATGTTTTTGTTTCAGTTTGGGTTTGACCAATTCATAAAAAAAAAAAAAAAAAAAAACTAATTAAGACATGCGTGTCCGTCAACCTTAAACAATAATCTTTGTCAATTTTATTTTTCAGTCTTTATGATGGTCGATACTTGATCTATCTCTTACTGTTACATCCCCGGGCAACGCCGGGCTCTACTGCTAGTTTATGATAAAGGATAAAACAAACCAAGACCTCAATGCCTATTGACAGCGCCTTAATACAATAATGTTAAAAAAAACGTGTAGTTTATCAAATCGCCGCTACTCTTAGTTTCAATGTAGTGGTGATTTGATAAACAACATTGCATTTTGACACTCAGAGTCGAGACAAGAAACAAAAAAAGAAAAAAGAAAAAGAAATAATGATAGGGTATAATGAGGAGACGAGATAATTATGTAAAGAAATAACCACGCCATATACGCATGTGCACATACGAACACGTGCGGGCGTGCGCACACGCGATTACGCACGCGCACACATAAAAAGAAAAAAATCTACCTAACATCAGTAAAAAAAAAAGAGGTTGTTTAATTGTCGTTAATTTTTCTTCATGTTTTAAATTGTTTAAGATATATATATCTTATGTGTGTGTGAGAGAGAGAGAGAAGAGAGAGTTATTTTGAATACAGTATATTTCATGCTAAACGCCATCGTCTGGCCGTAGCATAAAACAGACTGTCGCCTCTGGGTGTTGATTTCAATGTCCACTTTTATATTTACATACGGTCTATACATGATATTGAGCACTTTAACCCATAAATACAGCATACCTTAAAAGCTATATTTTATCATATATATATATATATATATATATATATATATATATATATATATATATATATTAAAAAAAAGAACAGTAAGATATATAATCCGGTGTTCTAAATTTTTTATATAGACAAAAACAATTTACTCACTACAAAGATGCAACTTCGTTTTGGTGCATTTAATTGCACTTCGACTGGTGAGAACCGAAATGGTTATGAACAATTCTGTTTGTAAGCAAGCCGCATGTGATTATGTCTGCTTATTTTTAGCATACTCCATTCATATTCACGAATATTTTTCTGTGTAAATGATGCAAGGAATGATTGTAATACACGTAAAATATCTGTGAATATGAACGGATTAGCCGAAAAATAAGCAAACTTAATGTTTGTAATTTATTTACACAGACATGACTAAAAGAGAACTTGCTGCCTAAGTACACACACACACACACACACACACATATATATATATATATATATATATATATATATATATATATATATAGATATATATAATGTCTTAGTTTATTGCGTTTTTATTTTTAGATTCAGAGCAGATTTTCGGTAAGATTGGTCCGATTTTACAAAAGAAAATCGGTGGTTTAAATTCTCTAAAGAATTCTGGTTTTAATTAATTAATTCAATTTATATAGTCACTAAAAATTAACACGTTCAATTTCATAAAATTAGTTAAAGGTGGGGGGGGTGAAACATGTAAAAAAAAACAAAAGATTTTCACCAAGATTTTCAAATAAAAAAACTTTTCTAATATAATTCCATTCATTTGTGAATAATCCCTGAAACTTTCATTAAAACCCGACACCTCTTTCATTTTTTTCAAGAATTTCCAAATTAATGTGTCTGTCACCGCAAAAAAGATGCTAAATTTGCTTTGCTAATTTATAGTAGATCCGCTGACGGAAGAAAAACAAGATTTTTAATCAAAATTCTGAATTTTAAAAAGGATTAAAAAATTTAATTAAATATTTAAAAAATATTTTGATCTTTCCTCTTAATAATAACATAAAGATTTTGACGATAAAACTTTGTTTTCGTTAAATTTGAAGCATTTTTTCATCATGGTATGCTGATTTTTTAGCGATTTTGTGGGAGTACCAAAGGGACGAAAGGTGTCACTCTTTGTAGGTTTTAATATTTTCTCAGATTTATCTCGTAACCAATAACGATCATCATGGCAGGCTCGTCGCCAGAGTATTACTAACGAGGGAGACATCAATTTCAGTTGAGAAGCGTGACCTATTAAGAGGAGTGCCTTTTCTCACATTAAAATTAGCTCATATCACATTCTCAGGCGACACTTCCTGGTGTAATGGTTAACAGGTTTGTCTCGCGAGATCAGTTACGACTGAATAGTGTGTTGAATCCTCACATGTACTTTTGACCTTGTGCCATATCTAAGCTACCCTTAGAAAATCACTGTATCACATTTCCATGTAGGAGACGAATATTTTGTTGGAAGGAGCGAATAAGGCTACACTATCTCACTCTACGTATTGGTGACTGAACTGCATATCCTGATTTCCAAGTCACGCTTTTCCACTATGTATATTATAGGTACCTTAAAAATAACGATACCTAAGTTTTAAAATGCATTTTTAAAATGATAAATCTCTTTTGAAGCTTTTATTTTAGTTTTAATTTCAAGCTAATCGATTAAATTTAATATTTCCAATAAGCAAAATACTTTGCTGTATTTCAAAACGAATTGATTGGAATTTTTTTTAATTGCTAAAATCAACCATATTGACAAATCTGTCAACACAATAGAATTTTCTTTATTAAAAAAATCTTTCAAAAACAAAATACATTTTTCTGAAACTTTATTTGAGAAAGATTAACTGATTTAAAGTTTAATTAATCTGAATTGAAACAAACATTACTTTTAGTTTTAAATATTACAGAAAAGCGTTTTTTTCTCACAAAGATGAGTGTTTTTTATATGTTGACAGATTTATCGATAACTTAACGATTAGCATTTTAAAATAAAGGACACATAGCTGTAAAGTTTACTTGACGAATACAGCGTAAACACATTTTTATATATTTTTTAACTATACATTAATCTTTAAAATTTAGGAAAATATTCTAAGTAATCTATTATTTTATTCAATTTTAGGTACTTTTGACTTTATAATCTTACGAAGACGTTTTTTGAGGAAATGTAATGAAAACTGCTAATGAATTTTAAATTTATTGTAGTTAGCGCTCTCATTTTCTGATAATCTATATGGACATCCGTATTTACAAAAATCAGCACGTTTATACAGACACAAAAAAAAATATTTTTAAAATACTGGGGATCGCTGAACTGTAGTAAGATTCATTATTGTCTGATGATCGTAAAAGCGTGAAACCCATGGTTACAAACTCATATCCATACAACTGAATATATATATATATATATATATGTGTGTGTGTGTGTGTGTGTGTGTGTGTGTGTGTGTGTGTGTGATTTTAGTGGATACACGTATGTTTGAATAGGCGTCCCCCTTTTTTAAACAGTGAATTTAAGATCTAATTGCTTAGGGATCAAAAGTTTTATTCGAGAAAAGGTGCCTCCTGCATGCAGGTTCGATTCCTGTTGAGAGGCACGTCTTTTTTCATAAGACTTTCGATAAATATTAATAGATATTATCGTGTGACAGTTACTTAGTGACGACACTTCATAGAGCGACGAAAGTCGTCAGTCCGCCAGTCAGTTTCCAAGAATCAAACCTAGCAGTTGATTTTTTTTTTTTTTTTTTTTAGCACGGGCCCGGGTTCAGGGCCATCCAGCTATCAAGTGGTGCAGCTTATTAGGTCTGCTGCTAAGAAAGTTGGTTCACTATATTGTGCTAGACAATCTTTCCTGAATCTGTCTTGTATATTTATAAGTCTACCATTTGTCCATACTTTGAATATTGCTGCCACATCTAGTCCGGTTCTCGTCCTATCTATTTAAAGATTCTTGATAAAATCCAAATAAGAATCAGCAATATTATTGGTCCTGACCTGGTGTCTCAGCTTCAGTCACCTTCCCCCCACTGCCCTAATGTAGCTCCCCTCTGTCTTTTCCATAAATACTTTCATCGTAATTGTTCGGATGAATTCTTCTCTATGGTACGTAGGCTTTATAAACTTAAGCGCAGTACTAGATTGGCAGCTAGGTCTCATCAGTTTACTATTGAAATGGCTAGATATAACCGTAAGTTCTTTGCTAACAGTTTCTTTTCTCGCACGTCTCACTCGTGGAACTCTCTTCCGGCTCTATACTCTCCAGCCAAACTTGATCTTCAAAAATTTAAATGCAATGTCAATCATCATTTATTCTCTTCTTAATTGGCATGTGACCAAGTAGTTAGAATGTTTGCTTTTCCACTATGGTTAGAATTTCATATGGTTGATTTTTCAAGAAAGTGATTTCCTGATGTTATCGGTCTTGGGGAGGCGATCCCAGTGCCTGAAAAACCAAACCACGGGTCGACGCAAGTGAAATTGGGTAGACGAAACTATTTAAGAGCCGTCGATGGTTGCACTAGAACGAAGTCACAAGTCATTGTGACCGAGTGTTTGAGCGTGCTGGCAGTTGATTGCGTCAAATAATGTCAAATAATTTCAAATAATGTCAAATAATGCGCTCTCTCACAGAAACTGTAACATAGTGGCAGTATAAACCACATGTGAGCTCTGTGGGTGTTGAACAAACACAAAATGTGCCTGAGCACGCGTCTTTAACAGGGATTGGTTAGCCACCTTAGACGGGCATCCTCGGATACGAAGTGATCAGCCATAAAACTGTCTTCTTGATTACACTTCCAGTGTTCTCGCTTCTTAATAACGTTTCTCTTTTTCTTATTCTTTCATACTCAGTAACTTTTTGTATCTTAGTGGCTTTACTGTCTTTCATGGGGTGAGATGATTAAAAAAAATAATTTCATTAAATAAAGAGACAGGTCAAGATCAAATGATTTTAGTACAAAATGTACGTCACTTAGTGCATTTCATGTCGGATTTTATTATCTTCCCGATCCGATCGATTTTTCCTTTACGAATCGATTTGCAAATGTGAATAATCGCAATGGAACAAATATGTTCTACCGTCTTTATCTTTTTGTTTATCATTATTATTTTTGCGACAGCTTTCTGTTATCACGAAACTTTGTGTGAAAGCAAAAAGTACGGGCGATCATTGATTGATTAGTATTGTAAACCTTTCTTGTTAACATAATAGTGATTTTGGTATCAACGTTTCTTAAATTAAGTCTTGAATTTGTATCAACAAACTATTTTTTTTACAGTAAGGGTCACTCTTTACTCGATGTAAAGGATGAAGTTAAGGAGTGTAGTATTTTGCTGCTGGGATCAAATGAGTCGATAAACACAAAAATATATAAATATCTTTATTGTTCGAGTTGCTGCGAATGGATAGAATGAGGGAGAATCACAGAGGTTAGGACTGAGCACACGGGAATTAGCGGAGACATATCTTCAATGAACCTCTCGCTCGCCTTTCTGTCCAGATCAAGCATTGGATCGGTTAAATAACATTTAGAAACCTATGCAACTTCAAGTGGCAACGCCTTTTTCCGGTATGTCGCCTACGCATCTTCGTGTGTCCACGCCTCTTCCGACATGCGCCCACGCAAGCACGCATTTCTTTCCGCTCAGGACACCTGTGCACATTGTTTATTTTAACTACCGGATGCATTTCCTGTATGTTATCACCAGTTCCGATTTCCACTCACACACTGATGCATCGGAAGTAATGCTAACCGATATCCAAGAGTAGTTTACATTGACAGGAAGAGAAGATAACGGTTAACTAAATTTGAACAGGTTAAGATAGTAGTGATCGGGGAAACATCCACTTGGGACTCTGTTCTACAGAGTTCGAGGGAAGAAGCTGTTTGAGTGGAACTTCTCGCCGATGGAATACGGAGGGAATGTAAGTGAATAGGCGGGTCCTAAGCGTGAAGGTTAGACCTGTTTGAACCAAGGAATGTAGTTCGTCCGAACACCGTGAGGAAGAGGTTGGAGAGTGGAAAATAATTCTTCTCCAACAAGGATTCGGAGACGCTTTTGAACTCTATCAAGCCTGGAAAGTGAGGACTGGGCAGCTTCCAATTAAATATGACAACAGTACTCCATTTTGGACCTGATCTGTAGAGGATAGCATAAGGAGTCAGGTACTTACTAGAGAGGTACAGGGAGCCGATCCTTTTACCTGCATCTTTAGCGATTGATCGTATATAGGAGTTTCACTTGAGGTCGGGTTAACCATTACACGATGTCGAGATACCCAGAAATGATTTTCTAAGCGTAGCTTAGATGTGGCACAAGGCCGAATATGTGGAGCGCCCAATGAGGATCGAACTCACTATTCAGTCGTAATTGATCTAGCGAGACAAGCTTACTAATCATTACACCATGTTGAAGGGCCCAAATGATTTTCTAAGTGTAGCTCAGAAGTGTCACAAGGCCGAAAGTATGTGGCGCCTAGTGAGGTTCGAACTCACTATTCAGTTGTAATTGTTCTAGTGAGATAAGCTTGCTAACCATTACACCACGTCGAAGAGACTACTAAAACAGCATAGCAAATTTTAGTGCATTCTTTTGCAATGACAGACATTAATTTGGAAAAAATAAAAATAATACCCTAAAATTTCATAAATGTACATTAAATTATACTATTATGTACCTTTCTTATGAAATTTTATCTCACTCAGCAATTATATTTTAATTTTTCTAGAAAGTATCACCAAACTTAAGGTGAAAGCTGAAGTACCAAAAAATTTAAAAAATATTAAACTGCTGAAAGTTTTTCTTACTTTAAAAATTACGCGGTAAATAAGCTGGTTCACTTAAAACTAGAAAAGATTATGTCACTTCCGTCCTTCTATACAATAACTCTCCCCTCACTACCAAGTTTCGAACGATTTGATGACTTTTTTCTTTTTATGTGCCATGTCCTTTCAGGACATAGGCGATCATGGCTCTCCACCTTCCTCCTATCCCTTGCAGCTCTCAACAAGTTCCTTCCCTCTGCTACCTCCCCCAGACCACGTTCTGTCATCCACTTGCTTAAGTCTGCCAAGTACGTCACGTGTTGTTTTCCCTAGGCTCTCCTTCCCTCTATTCGACCCGTGAGTATCAAATTCTCCAGGTCAGATGTCACGTAACAGTTTAATATTCTTTTCTTTTTTTTTTTTTTGTTACAGTACAGTATGTAAGAATTTGATTTTGTACATAATTTTTGCTTATTGTATTCATGCTTTGAACCGTATTAGTATATAAAGATTATGTAAAGTTATCAATCATCCCCAATAATTGTTTGTCTATCTGTTGTGGATTCCGGGTTGAAATCCGGTACCAATAAATAACAAACATCAGGAATGAATATATGAAAATAATGCATTAACGTAATAATACAAACTGGTAATGCAGGTTAGTAGTTCCAGGAATACAGGTTAGTAGCAAAATATATATACAGTCTTTGGTATTGATGTATTGCTGTATGACTTCTTACTGAGTCTACGTGCTTGCTCACTGTGACTCCTACAACGCTGTTACCTCACCCCTCACTCTTCCGGTTACCTACAACCTTTTACTCTGTCACTCTGGACTAGATCCGACGGTCTTGCTCTCTCGGGTTTTCACGTAGCCGTAGTATATGTATATACTGGGTAAAAAGGGGTGGACCCCTCAACACCAGAAATAAAAATCTTGTCGGTATTAAACAACACATTGACATTGATATGCGGTAAAACAAAACAAAACAAAACAAACTCAACCAAAGTCACCATCAGGAAATGGCTTGCTGTGTTTGGCGAAGTTGTAAGCTACAAAGAAACTGGATTTTGTAGCATTATCATCAAGTCCAGCTTGCTTGACAAATATTGATTGCTGTTTCTTAAACTTCGTTAACATACTCTGTAGCTTTTTTTCTTACGTTCTTCCTCAGAAAAATTGTTGCAAAATTCTTCATGTTTAGTTTGGTGGTGCCATTTCAGATTATATTCCTTAAATACGGCAACTGTTTCATTGCAAATTAAGCAATTGAAGTATCGCTGTATGACTTCTTACTGAGTCTACATGCTCGCTCACTGTGACTCCTACAACGCTGTTACCTCACTCTCACTCTTCCGGTTACCTACAACCTTTTACTCTGTCACTCTGGACTCGACGACTCCTCGGTCTTGCTCACGGGTTTTCACGTAACCGTACTATATGTATATACCGGGTGAGTCCATTTGTGTAAAAAGGGGAGAACCCCTCAACACTATCAAAGTTATCAAGTCCGAGTTTCCTTATGCTCATTGTATTTTCCTGTTTTGAATAAAATGTAGAGATTATGCAAATTAAAACAAAGTTATTGTTTCCTTTAAACATTTTCTTTATTATGTTATTAGAGCCGTAGGAACGGTGGTGCCACATTATCGAAGGTGTTGGATATCCTTGATATCATGAAAATGTGAAATATTAGTATAGATCCTCGCTTACTGACCAATTCGTATATCGAGCTGGTCATTGTTACGGAACCTGTTCGTTAAGTGAGGAGAGGCTATGCTAACATTCTGCCAATATCAAGTAAATATATAGTGGCGTAGGACTTCGGGGTTAAAATGAACAATTTATTTATCCACGACAAGAAGATTAATGGAGGATCGTTAATGACGAAGAAACACATGGGTAATTTTAACAAAACAAAGTAAGGAATTTATTCATGAATTTACACGTTTGAAGTAGTGTCAGTAGCTCGTTTCAGGAAAATAAATGTCATTTTTAAAGTTTGTACTTTTAACGTATTGTCAAGAAGAGGAAATTTTCATAAAACAGATTAAATGATCTCACACAAAATAATATTCAAAAATGTTTAAAACAAAGGTAAGAGAATTCGTTGTTCACAGAATGCATGTATTGTTGCATACATTCAAAAGTAGACGAAGAAATATAGTTTGAAATACTTAGCTTACTTGGATTGTTGAAAGAAAATTCTTTGAAGTACCACATTCTTGGTTAAAAGACGATAATATAATTGGTGAGTAATTGACAAGAACTTGAACACTGGACGCGTGAACAGAAACGAAACTTTTCACATGACTTCAGATACTCTTGTTAATTTTTTTTTCCTAAAATTTGATCAAAAAGTAATTTCGCATAGGCTCGCTGTTTTCTTTTCCTTCTTTTTCTTGAATAAACGGCTAATTTCTGTGAAGACAAGGTTTTCATTGATCCAAAAGCAATTTCCCATTGGGTCACGAATTTATTTCCGTCTTTTTCTTGGCTCACCGGCTAATCTCTGTAAAAGCAAGGTTTTCATTGGTTCAAAGAAAATTTCACATTCCTCAGCTCAACCGAATTTGGAGTGAATGAGTAAGGGGAGTTATTTTTATTTCGTATTCACTACAAATACAAAAAACAGTTGGGAAAATATTCTAATGATATTGATTAGTAATAGCTAAACTAATCTAGCTGATTGCAGTTATGAATAATCGATAGCCAAGAGAAGTGATGAATGTCAACTTGCAAACAGTAACTTTTCTTCATTCATGCGATTGCATAAGAAAAAGCAACCTCGATGCTGTCAGAAATTTCATTTCACATTTTTATAAAACTTGACGCACCACATCAAAAGTCTTCATGCCATTTCATAATATATATATATATATATATATATATATATATATATATATATATATATATATATATATATATACTAGCAGTATGGCCTGGCGTTGCCCGTGCTTGATTCAAAAATCGTACGACTCATACAGCAATCGCTATCACTTGACTTAAAATATTTTTGCTCTTCCTTGCCTTTAAAGGATTGCCCTTTGCCGTGCTGATGTTGCTACATGCCTTACTTCTTGCCTATCTCACACTGCCAATTTTTTCTAAGCTCTATACTAAACATTAAATCTGTTACGAAAAAAGAATTAAACAAAATGAACACAAAACGATCAGCTTTAAAAAAAGGACTCGTAACTGGAAAAACCGAATGAAAAAAGAATGTTAACAACAAATACTTTTTCACACCCAACCCAGTTCTGCGTAATCAGAAACAACGTTGAGTTTAAGCAAATGAATGAGCCAATTGGAGTAAAGTGCCATGCAGATTTAAATTTTTCCCACTTGTGACGAATGCAGCTATCGATGTTTTTTGCATGCTAGCATGCTAGTTAACATTCGTGTCAGTCAGCAGTTGGCTCTCACGCTGGCCAATGGAATCTTCCTGCCTATTCGTGGCAGCCAGCTATAGGCTCTCACTCTGGCCAGTAGAAAATGGCCGCAAACTACATGAAAAGTGCCGTAGAAGCATGAAAAATATCGATTATTTCCACTATTGATGGGAGTTGGGAAATGCAAAGTCGGTCTTGGCCTTCCCGCTAACTTGGAGCATGTGCATGTAAATTTTGGCGCAAATCCGTCGAAAATTGCGGCCGTGCATTCGTTAAACACACACACACATCCTGCCTTCACACACATCCTATATATTATATATATATATATATATATATATATATATAAATATATAAACAACTATATAATGAAATATAGTTACTAAAGTGTTAAAAAGACATACACTAACTGTTGTCATAAAAATGAATGTAAAAGAACAGTAAAACAATGTATTAATGAGTCAAAAGAAGTTATAAATGCCAATCTGACTTCTCTTTATTCATGTGATTGCATAACAAAGAAAAGAAACCTTGATGCTGTCAGAAATTTTATTTCTTTACTTTCATAAAACTACAAACAAGCAATATGCAAGCAATTATCCTATTTCCAAAAGCAAAGGAAGTGTATTCTGCTTCTTTTACAAGCTCATGAATTCAGTATCAAAGTTTACTGAAAACAGATTTAATGAGTAGTAAAAATGTAAGAACTGCATTATCTTGATCTGTAGAAAGTTCCTCACGTAAACAAGTATTAATTTCCCTATTGGTATGCAAAATTAAATGCTTGTATGTTGAATCCCAATTTGTGGAAGAAATGAAAAGAAAAAAATGGAGAATTTTATTGGTACACAATTCGATAGCCAAGAGAAGTGATAAATGTCAACCTGCAAACAGTGACTTTATTCATGCAATTACATAAAGTCAGAAATTTTATTTCACATTTTTATAAAACTTCTTGATGCACCACATCAAAAGTCTTCATGCCAATTCATAAAACACACACACACACACACACACACACACACACACACACATATATATATATATATATATATATATATATATATATATATATATATATATATATATATATATATGAAAGATACCTGGCGTTGCTCGGAAGATCTCTGAATAATAGTTTATTATTGACAATTTATTGATATTTTTCAGCCATCTTATGGAAAACAATTTTTTATTCAAACTTTAAAAAATAAACTTCATTGTTTTTTTTTTTTTTGGTTTGTTACAAAATAACTAAATTTAGGAAAATACCACACTACCAATACCACTGAGCATCGCCATATTTTTATTAAAAAAGACACTTTACATTTCGAATTAAAAACTAACATAAATACTCTATTAATGTTGTTTTCAAACAAATCAAATCGATTTATCTAAGTTCATTAAACCTTTGTCAAATCATTATTAATAAAAAAGTAAATAAACTTAAATTAAGAAACATATTTAATTTAATCTTTTTTTCAAGCAAAAACTATAGCGAGCCTTACTTCTCCGAAAAATAATTATTTAATATTTATTTTGGAGGAGAATTTAAATTTTTTTTAAATAAATAAAGTTTTAGTGATTATTTTCTTTTTAAAGAAAGTGAAAGAAGCAAACATTTCTTCATAAATGAATTTAATTAATATTTTGAAAGACACTGAGAATTTAGTTTTGAAAATTGATTATGTTTAAATTTCAAGTTATATTTGTATTTGGTAAGAAAAGAAAAATTTTAGTTAAATAAAAATTAGGAGAGACAGACATGTGTTATGGTCAACATTAGTCGTGTTGAATATTTGTTTTAGGAATTTAACTATATTTAAATCAATTTTCGAAAAAAATAAGGCTCGCTATTTTTTGCTTCAGTATAACTTAATTTAAAATTATTTACTTTTTTATGTTAGTTACAAACCAAAAACACAATGAAGTTTATTTTTTAAAGACTGAATAAAAATTATTTTTCATAAGATGACCGAAAAATATTAATAAGTCAATAATACACACACAGAAAAGTAAATAAACCTGTTGTTAAAAATAGGTAATTAAAAATTTCCCGATTAAAAATATCGAAAAAGATGAGTCTATAAAGCTACTGAAAATTCTCCCAAAAAGTATCTATGGGAATTTATTCTGTTGTGTTAATGTTTGTTTCGAATATTTGAATAAATAAACATTAAACTTTTTTTCAAATAATTGTATATAATATTCTTCTTCTTTTAAATTTACTTTGTTGTTTCAATATTCATTTTTTAAAATTTTTATTTACTTTTGATATGGAAATAAATTCAAAAGAATAGAAATTTAAAAAAAATACATATAGCGTTTCGAAATTATAAGCTGAAATAAAAAGTAACAGAATAAGAATTATTCTCGTTCGTTTTTACTTTTTAATTCTGAGAATTTTGAATGCATTCTAATGCAATTATTACGTATGTTTAATTTAAAAATATCTTCGTAAATACAAATCATACGATGATAATTCTTTTTGCCAAGAGTTGGGTTGGGTTGGGTTGGGTTGGGTTGGGTGATACTGAATGTATATATATTTATTTTTGTCGGTAATTATTGTAGTTTTTTAGTTTTATCGGGGGACACACACACACACATTATATATATATATATATATATATATATATATATATAGTTTATGCAAAACTAGGTAATCCGCATGGGTAGACCCAAGGAGGATGATATCCGGAGAGCTCAATGTAAAATTCAGAGCAGATATGTTTGAATAAAGACAGACCGCTTTAAGGTTCCATGTAATAAGTTATTTCACCACAACCCCTTTAACAGGGTTCTGGATCATCAGACTTTACTTCCAAAGGTTGAAATGAAAAAAAATGTCTGATGATCCAGAGCCCTGTTAAAGGGGTTGTGGTGAAATAACTTATTACATGGAACCTTAAAGTGGTCTATTTTTATTCAAATATATATATATATATATATATATATATATAGAGAGAGAGAGAGAGAGAGAGAGAAACATACAGAAACAGTTTTGCAGTAATGTTCTATATTTATTATTTTGCCCTCATCCACAGTGGGTGGTGATCTCCCTTTTCCCGCCATATATGGTCAGCCATGCCTGATTTTTCTATTTCCTCTCGTGCCAACCCTAATTATCAGCAGCCTATTTGATTCTCCCTGCAAAATCCAGGTTTTTCCATGTCCTTGTCGCTTTAAGGCTACTTCCTACCTCAAACTGTTTTAACAATATTAATTTGATTGTGGTATATACATAATAACAGATAACAATGGACAGTAGAGCCAGAGATATTGAACATCAATATACTTCAGTAAGTTTAAAGGAAAAAGAGGACAGCATGTTATATCGAAAACATAAATTGACAGAATATTTCGGATGTTTCTGATGATAGTGTTATAACAGCTGAACCTGGGACCAACCAGTACTAATGTGACCGAAAGGATATACCTGCTGCCAGCATCAAGTGAATACAAAAGAGATTTTATTTCACATTTTTATAAAAACGACTTGATGCACAAAATCAAAAGACTTCGTGTTGATTCACAAAACATGAAAGAAATGTAAAGTAAAAAAATGTATTGGCAGCTGTGAAGCTTTTAGCAGAACAAGGCCTTTCACTTTGTTGTAGTTTTAAAACTGTTAACATTTTATAAATCATTTTACCCCAAGTAAGGCAATAAAGCCACTAAGGCACAAGGGTTACTAGGTTTGAAAGAATAAGAGAAAGAAAAACACTATTAAGGATCAAAAACAATAAAAGAATAGGAATCAAGACAGTCGATATTGATTGTCATTGCCTTTTCATTTTTAAAAATCAAAATTGGCTGGAAAGCTAAAAGTCGGAATAGAGTTATACAGATGAGAAGTGCGAGAAAAGAAACTGTTAGCAAAGAACTTGTGGTTATATCTAACCAATTTAACCGTAAAATAATGAGACCTTGTTGCCAATCTAGTACTGCGCTTAAATTCATAAAGTCTAGCTATCATAGCGAAGAGTTAATCAGAACAAATACTATGAACTATTTAAAGAAAAGGCAAAGGAAAGCGACATTACGACGGTGGGAAAGTGACTGAAGCCGCGATACCAGATCAGGAACAATAATATTGCAGATTCTTCTTCGAAGAAATTACTTGGGATTGTTGGTTTACTGGGTAAATTTAAGCCTTTTCTAGAAGGGCGTATAAATGTTCGTGCAAACCAAAAAAAGTGATATAAATTATATTTATCAAAATTATACGTGAGGAATTCATCAATCAGATTACTTCATGACGAAAGAAGGTTTATACTCACAGGATATATTGAGGGTAAGAGAGACTGGGGAAAACAACGACTGACCTACCTAACAAGTTTGTGCAAATGGATATCAAAACAGGGGGTGGGAAGGATAGACAAACATTACTAAGAGCTACAAAAGATAGGAAGTTGTGAAGAATCAAGATCGTTAACGTCCTTGAGTGGATATATCACATAAAAGAAGAATGTAGACCAGATGATTATGACTGAAAGCTATGGTTTGCTATCTGGATCAGTTGAAGGTTTATTTTTTTTATCATTTTTTATATAGAAGGGCATAGTGCCTGAGCTTCTCGCTCAAAATCTACTTGATTGTGGCGATATACAGAGTTTTCGCTAAAATAAAATTTGGTACGAACGTAATGGAGACTAGTGACATGAAAGTACCTTGACCACTCCTAGTTGAAATAAATTCGAAAACCTAATTTTGGATCCTGCTAAGAAATATAAAAAGGAAAGTGATTTTGGTAGTAAAGGAGTCAACTCACAGCCTACTCGGAATGCACTCGGATTCGATTCAGAAATGTCAAAATGAAATGGCCAAGTTACCACGCCAGCTTGTCGACACAACACAGCTACTTCCGTAACCTCGTTATGACAAGCTGACGGCGAAACAAAAAACGTCGTCAACAACAGCGAACACTTAAGCTGTAAAGTACATAGTATGCCAATGGGAAACTCACTACTAACGACCACGTGCCAGGACGAAAGTTGAAATTTAATCTTTTTATGTTTTTTTTTTCTCTCTCGTTCCACTAAAGACTAAACAGCGTCAAATTTTCCGACGAATTCTCATTTCCACGAACAAAAAAAACATTTCTTTTGTGACAAACCATACACGTCAAATACAAAGTTTTTTGGAAATGTACACAAAGACCTTACATATATATAAAAAAAAAAAAAACATTGTTGTAAAATTAAAAAGAATTTTGAAATGTTGACTATTATAGCTACTTGTTCAAAGTTTATTTTGGTTCATAAATTAAACTTTGACAAATTAAAATATTCCAGCTATAAAAAAAAACATTGGACATTGTACCCGGAAAAAGAGAAACCCGGACATAAGAGACCCGATATAAGAAAACCCGACATGAGAGACCCGGATATAAGAGGAAACCGGATATAAGTGAGATTTTCTTGTCCCAAATTAGTTTATTTATAAAATAGACCAAACCCGGATATAATGAAAATTAGAGCCTGTGTTAATGTATATAAAATAGACCAAACCCGGATAAAGATTTTCTCTGGTCCCAAATTAGAGCCTGTGTTAATGTATATAAAAATAGAAAACCCGGATATAAGTGAGATTTTCTCTGGTCCCAAATTAGAGCCTGTGTTAATGTATATAAAATAGACAAATTAGAGCCTGTGTTAATGTATAAAATAGACCAAACCCGGATATAAGTGAGATTTTCTCTGGTCCCAAATTAGAGCCTGTGTTAATGTATAAAAATAGACCAAACCCGGATATAAGTGAGATTTTCTCTGGTCCCAAATTAGAGCCTGTTAATGTGTATAAAATAGACCAAACCCGGATTTAAATAGGTCCCAAATTAGAGCCTGGATATAAAAAGAAACCCGGATGTAAGAGAAAAACCCCCGGATCCGGTTGCGACAACCGGTCGCGACAACTCTCTTATATTCGGGTTACACTGTAGATATAAAATACTGCTAAGATCAAAGTTATGATAATGCCAGAAACATAAATGACAAGTTTAGTGACTTCCAAGCACAGATTAAAAAATTGAATGAGTTTGAAAACTACATTTATTCCATGTTTTGCATATTCATTAAATCTAGTTTGTCGTCCTGAGTATGACGATAAACTACGTCCGGCAGCAAGGCCTCTGATCGGGACATTAGAGACTTTTAAGGAGCGTGGAACCACCTCTTAATTGCTGTTGTTCCCAGGTCCACCTTGACCCGGGGTGGTAGCATCTGTTAGGGTCCCAGCTATGGGCAAATAGTTAACCCCGCCCCAGACTGGGGTCAAACGCTATGAGAGTATAAAAATACATTTTTATAGTGAAAATACCAGAAATGCATTTTCATTAAAAAAAAAAAAAAAAACTACCAGCAGTAGATTTTTGAAAAAAAAATTACCAGCAATATATTTTTGTAAAAAAAAAAAAAAAAAAAAAAAAAGAAATTACCAACAATACATTTTTGAAAAGAAAATTAATAATGCTCACAGGAAAATTAAACTTCAGCATTAAAAGACCCATAAGGTGTTGATATGCCAATAAACAAACAAAATCTAGTTTGGAAATGTGCTGCTGCTGATTGTTCTCAAGAAGTTTCTTTTTTTTTTAATTTTTGATACTCCTTTTCCCGCTTCTATCTGTGAGAACTTCTTTATTTTTCTTCATTATCTGGTAGTGGTTCTTATTAGCTCGTTGTTTAAAAGAAATGTCAAATACCAGTTGGTGACCAGATGTAAAGTTTTCTGCAATAAAAGAAAATGTTGTTTGTATGTCATTTCAAATGGTATCGATCAGTGAGCATTGTATTGAAAATGAGTTCATGGACTACTTTCTCCCACGATGAAGTAATAAACAGCGGAATGATTAACGTTTTCAAATGACCAATGCTTCTTTGCAATATTCAAGCCAAGATTTGAATGCAGCCTGTGCATTCTAAATCATTACATAACCAAGCTGTGCGATCGACTTCATAAGAATACAGTTCTCTCAAAAAAACGTGTATTAAAAAGACAACTTAGCCGATTATACATTTATACGATTATAACATTTTTAAAATAATAAAAATGATTTTTTTATAAATGTTCATACAACAAATGATCTGACTAATAATATTCAAAAATGTTTCAACAATCTTAAGAGAGTTCGTTGCTCGTAGAAGTGATATACGGTTGCATACGTTCAAAAGTAGACGAAAAGAGATAGTTTGAAATAATTAGCTTTCTTGGAATGTTGAAAGAAAATCCTTCGGCGTGTTACGTACTTGGTTAAGGCCGATAATATAATGGGTGCCTAATTTGACACTGGCGAAAACTTGAACGCTGGACACGTGAACATAAACGAAAACTTTTACATGACATCAGACACTCTTTTCTTGTCAATTTAATTCTTCTCCATATTTTATATCAAAAGGAATTTCCCATAGAATCGTTACTTTCTTTCTTTTTTTTTTTTTTCTTCTTCTTGACTCAACAGCTAATTTCTGTGGAGACTAGGTTTTCATTGGTACCAAAACAATTTCACATAGGCTCACGAATTCCTTTCTGTCTTTTTCCTCAGCTCCCCGGTCAATTTCTGTGAAAGCAAGGTTTTCACTGGTCCAAAGAAAATTTAACATAGTCTCGTGAATTCCTTTCCGTCTTTTTCCCCAGCTCCCCGGTTAATTTCTGTGAAAGCAAGGTTTTCATTGGTCCAAAGAAAATTTACCATAGGCTCGCGAATTCCTTTCTGTCTTTTTCCTTTGCTTGCTCGTATTTGAACGGAGTGGGTAAAAAGAGTAATTATTATTTCGTACTCACTACACGTTACATGTGATACCCATAAATTGAGCTAAGAAGCACCATGTGTGAGAAGAGAATGATCAATATCACTCTAATTAGCATTGAACATGAACTTCTGCTTGTAATATTTAAATATGCCGTGTCTCTTCAGGACGTTGGTGACTATGACTCATCATAACTCCCTGCCTTTTGTATCTCTTAAAAAAAAAATTTGTCGTCACTCCTAAACCCTGTTCTATTATGCATTTTCTCAAGCTCGCTAGGTAGGTTATGCCTTGTCTTCTTGTACTTCTCTTGCCTTTGATCTATCCTGTGAGTGTCAAATATTCCAAGCCCACTTTCTTTATTATGTGCCCCAAAAATTTCAACTGATGTTAAGTATAAGTGTCCTTTTTTCCCATTATTTTCTTCGTCGTTGCTCACATATTCATTCAATGGTATACTCAGCATTCTTCTGTAGAAATACATTTCTGTTGCTTCAAGTCTCTTCTTTATCTGTGAGGAAGTTGTCGAGCATTCACTGCCATATAGGAAGACTGATATTACGTAACAGTTCAGTACTTTTTTCTTTGTTTCTAATGAAAATTTCCTGATTCTTAATACTTTGCTTCGTTTTTGGAAGGCATCTTTCGTTATCCTAATGCGCCCTTAGATTTCAATGTCACACTTTCTGTTCTCTGTTAAAGCACTTCCCAGATATTTAAATTGTTGTGTTGTTTAATTTTGGTATCCCCAATTTGTAATTTGCATGTTGGGCTGTCCCTTTTGTTAACTCATACTAAATCTGCAAACTCTAGATTTTAAATCAGTTTCTCAAATAGATTTTGTGATCCCATATGGGGCCAGGTAAAGACTGTTTGGGGCGTCATCGACATATTTGAAATTCCTTTTATAGATTATTAAATCAAATAAGAAGATTTTTAAAAATCTGTCTATATATAAAATTCTATGACTTCCGTTCGTCCGTCACACTTTTTAAAATAGTCATACATTGACCGCCCGAAACCAATTTTCCGGGAGAAGTGTAAACAGCTAAGGGGATACAAAGTACAGTTGGTTCTACTAAAAGCTGCGAAGTAGGATTTGTGTCAAAGTACTTTTCAAACAAATCAGCTTATTCAAATTTCATCGATTAGTTTGCAAAATTGAACAAAACGTAGTTTGTAAATCACGACCAAAAATGTCAGCATTAACTTCAACAATATTATATACTATGAGGATATCAACACGCTGACGAAAAAATCTAATCTTTAAAATTTCTAGAGAAAAATATACTCCTTATGGTACTTATTTTGTAAAATATAAGATTGCCTCTTTTCTATAGATATTTTCATGGTAATTGTTTGGATGAGCTCTAAGCTATGGGGCCTAGACTATTTTAATTTAAGCGCAGTACTAGATTGGCGATGAGGTCTCATCAATTTACAGTTAAGTTGGCTAGATGTAACCGTAAAATCTACGCTAACAGTTTCTTTTCTCGCTTGTGGGACTCCCTTCCGGCTTCATCCTTTTCAGCTAACTTTAATCTGCAAAAATTTAAAAGCAATGTCAATTGCTATCTACTGTCCTCCTGATTACTCTTCTTTTGCTCCTTAGCAATGTTTCTGTTTCTAACTCTTTCATACCCAGTAACTCCTTGTGTCTCAGGGGCTTTATTGTCGTGCTTGGGGCGAAATCGATTAAAAAAGAAAAAAAAAGATATTATATACCTTTCATCTTGAACATGAAAAAATAAAAGATGTGTATATTCTTTTGTGTGAGTTCAAGATTGCTCATAATGCTTCTTAAACTGTTACCAATATTAACAGAGCATGGAATGAAGGATCTACTTTTGGATGGAAATTACGGCGCTAGTTTTGAAGTTCCGCAATGTGGATACGAGTCTTGAAGATCAAGTTAGTAGAGAACGTCCATCTGCAATTGACAATCAACAGCTGAAAACACTAGTTGAACAACACCCACGTCAAAGTGTCAGAAAAATGTCTCAGATAACATTTCACCAATATTGGGCCATCTCTAGAAAATTGCCAAAGTGAAGAAACTCGATAAATGGGTTCCACGTAAACTCAGTCAACGTCAAATTCTTCGACGTTTTGAAGTGAGATCGATGCTGCGAAATTCAAATAATCTATTTCTTGATCGAATCGTGACTTGAGATGAGAAATGGATACGTTTTGACAATCATAAACGAACGACTCAATAGCTTGATCAACATGAAGGACTCAAACCGTTTCCAAAACTGAAATGGCACCAACAGAAGATTATGGTGGTCCACCATTGGCGTTATCCATTACAGCTTTCTGGAATCTAACCAGAATATTACTGCCAACAAGTGGATGGAATGCACATTCAGTTAAACAAAATATGACCGGCGCGGGTTAATCGACAAGACCCAATTCTACTTGCAAAGAGGCAGAAACTGCATTCAAAGATTTCTTGGCGTCCAAACCTTTAGAGTTTTATCGTAAAGGCATAAATAAATTTGTAACTCGATGTCAGAAAGACATAGATACAGACAGTTCCTATTTGGACTGATTTAAACGCAGTTTAAATACATTAATCTATATAATAAATGCGAATGACAGTGTGCAACTGTGTCACACTTTTCAGCTTTACTCCTAGAAGCCATTTTGGAATCAGCCGACTCTGTGAACAAATTAAGTCAGATCCGGACACGCAATTCTGAAATTTTGTATTCCCAAGTTTTCATTACTGCGATTGTTTTCGGCAATTTTTACGTGATGTTTTGCGAGGAATTTTTTGTACGATAACAATTTTTATAACTTGGAAATAATTTGTACGGAAAGTAAGGACCTACGTACATCAAATTACCTTTAAATTAAGTGGTGACAGAAGAATTATCTTTGAACTTTTAAAAGATAAGTTTAAATATTATTAATGCAATACTTAAATGCGACGATCAATTTTGAGTTCATCTGTAGTTTATTGTTGCTTATCGCATCTACCCCTCCCTACCTATTGTGATGAAGGTCTCATCAAGAGCCCTCGGCAGGAGCTAGATTAAGCTAGTTCAGGAATAAAAGCTGATTTCAAAATCGGACATTATTTTCCCTAAAACCTAATACATAGAAATAAAAATGTTTTTGTTATATTATTTTGAATTTTTATCTAATATTTTCTATATTATTATTATTATTAAAGGTTTACATTGTACCGATGATTTTTAATATTCCTTTGAAATATATTTAGCAACACATTTTACACTATTTACATTATTCGGACTATTGTCCTCATCATTGTTGTCATATTTATCACAACGTTTCGGCCGTTGTACGCTCAGACCTTCTTCAGGTGGTTGGAATGTCGAACTGAACCCTTTATTTCGCTCACTGGGGTAAACTGTTATAGTTCCACGTGCCATGTCTAATGGATGTCAGTTATCAGTTATCTCCTGTTAATTCCCCTCTCCAAGTTCTCTACTGTCTTAACCAGGTATTGAACTCACAACTCTTTGTGTCCTGTCACTGGATCGAACCAACGCCTTTATCCACTGTGCCATGTGTCCTTAAGGACAATCCAACCACCTGAAGAAGGCCGGAGAGTACATGGGCCGAAACGTTGTGATAAATATGGCAACAAAGATGAGGACAATAGTCTGAATAATGTAAATAGTGTACATAATACCTCATCTCAGAAAAAGAGACAGAAACATATTTTTAGTTTAATAACAAGAATGGCAATAGTAATATTAACCTTTTTCCAACATTTGGTATTCATTGACTGAGCAGACATATAAAATCTTTCTCTTAGAATAT
The DNA here is from genome assembly GCA_903632075.3 of Acanthosepion pharaonis. Taxonomy (NCBI): domain Eukaryota; kingdom Metazoa; phylum Mollusca; class Cephalopoda; order Sepiida; family Sepiidae; genus Acanthosepion; species Acanthosepion pharaonis. The sequence continues at coordinate 314,148 of CAHIKZ030005487.1, read as the reverse complement.
ACTTTAGGAAAACAAGTTTCTTAATTCCAGTAGCTTTTATCGCTCTTTCCAGTATTGATAGGGATTTGCTTCCTGACCTTATATTTGAAGTGATATGCAATGTTGATATCTTGATTATGTCATTTCTCTTCGAGTTACACGTGCTATCCATTTTAGTTCTTGCTGCTGTTGGTAGTCTTCAAGTGATGTGGTTTCTGTTATTTGGTACAGTTCTTTGTGATTCTGTAGCTCCAGTCTACAGTGTTCAAATAAGGATGGTATTTTCCAAGATCCCCAGGTTTCACTCGCTCAAAGTCTTTTTTTTTTTTCGCCATTGATCTTAGGAAGCGACTGTATACAATTGAGAGTCTAGATAGTTCTTAACAAGTTTGGCCTCATTCATGGTATCTATATGAAAATCTCGATCTGTTGAGGCTATTTAAAACATGACTCGAGTTTTCAGGTTGATTAGCAATTCCCGGTGCGTGGGGAAACTGCTGACTGGACCAATCGCAGATAAGCGAAACCGCATTCAATGATTCCGTGGATGGTGATTTCCAACTGTAATGTACTGAATTTCCCATTCCATCTTTTATACTTACTCAATGTTACCCTGATTTAACAGTATTCTTCTTTTATGCACCGTATCCCTTCAGAACGTAGGCGATCATGGCTCTTCACATCTTCTTGTCCTTTGTAGCCCTTAGTAAAGTTTGTCAGTTTGCTATCTCTCCTGATCTCTGTTCTGTCAACCATTTGCATAAGTTCCTTAGGTAGGTTATTCACTGCTTTCCTCTATCCCTCTTAACTTCAATATACCCTGTGAGTGTCAAAATTTCTAAGTCCTCTTTCTCTATGTGGCCAAGAAATTTCAACTGTCTCTTTCTTAAGTTATGTATAAGTGTCCTTTTTGTTTCCATTTTCTCTAAAAATTCGTTTTTATCCACAATTTCAATCCATGATATACTCAGAATTCTTCTGTAGAACCACATTTCTGTTGCCTCAAATATCTTCTCCGTATATGATAAGATTGTCCAACATTCACTGCCATATAAGAGGACCGATATTACACATTTTGTTTCTAATGAAATTTTCCTGATTTTTAACACTTTGCTTAGCTTTTGGAAGGCATCTTTCGTTATCCCTATGCGCCTTCAGATTATTGGTTTGCATGTTTCGTCCTCTGCTAAAACACTTCCTAGATATTTAAACTTTTGTATTTGTTGATTAATTTTGGCATCACCAATTTGTAAATTGCACGTTGCTGTTTCTTTTGCTTACAACTATATATTATGTCTTCTTGCAATTGATGCTTAGTCCTTTTTTCTCGCTTTCCTTTACTGCCTTCTGTAGAAGTTCGTGTAGTTTCCGCTCTGTGTCTGCTATAAACGTTGTCATCTGAATATCTAATGCTGTTAATTAATATTGTGGCCACCAATAAGACATCTTGATAGGACTTCTAATTCTCGCAGGATTGTTTCACTGTAAAGGTTGAATAAGTCCGACGAGAAGGCCCAGCCTTGTCTTACGTCTCTTTTTATTTTTGTGTATTTACTGAATTCATTTTCCATCCTCATGCAGGCAGTTTGCTCCCAGTGTAAGGTCCGGATTATTTTCATTCCTTCCCAAATAAATCAAGCTTACCTAGCAATTTTAACAATTTTTTGTGACCTACCTTGTCAAATACTTTTGCCTAATATATAAGCATAGGTATACATCTTTATGTATTTGTATTGTTCTTGCTGATATCAGCCCAAGTATAAATATCGCATTCCTTGTTCCGGTGTATTTAACAAAACCGCATTGTTCTTGTCCTATTTCTAGTTAAACTCTGCTGCGCGCTTTATTCATCAGAATTCGGATAATGTTTTGTGGTGTGGCTGATTGCCCGATGGTGTTCACATTCATTTGCCCCTGACTTCTTAGACAGTGCTATGAAAATAGATCTATTTAGTTCTTCCGGTATATCACCGCTGTCGTATATTTTATTTATTATTTCTATAATTCTGTCAATGCTGAAATCATCTAAAACTACCAGCATCTCTATTACGATTCCCTCTGGTTCTGTTTATTCCATCATAAACAAGTCGTTCTACCATTCCATGGCATGTCGAATCACATGACATAGCCCAGATAACTTAATCAAAAAGATTATTGGCTTCAGCATCTTGGAATCCTGGTTTAGGCTATTTGTGATAGAGTATACACTCCTACTTTAAATCAGATCACAGACTGCTTATAATTAAACTGGCAACACCAGCCAACAAAATAGCTCGCTTTTACTCACATAAACCACGAAAGACACCTAGGTGCAACATCCAAGCCCTTAAAATTAATGGGTGAGATTAAAATTCTTTAATAAAGTAGATTTCAAATTAATGTCTCTAAATCTTGACCAAAACAACAGAGGAATTAAATAATGTTATAATATCTTCGTTAGTCGAAGCACGTGAGACTATTCTGAGAATACGTAGACCGAAAAAAAAATATGATACATCGTGGGACGACAATCCGGAGTCTTAAAGTTTCATATACGAGATAAACAAACAAAAGAGGAAAGAATCACGGAAATAAAAATACTAAACAATTAACAAAGGAAATAAAAAAAATACATAGTTAATAACTCTGGGAAGTCAATATTTCCGTGAAATTGGTAACGAACTTAATGAAGCCAAGCAGCATAGACAGTATGCTGAAATGTTGAGAAAGGCTAAAAATTACAAGAACATGATACAATCGAAGAAATGTCCGGCTCTCAAAAAAGACTGTGTCGCATTTCAACCCTGATCACACAAAACTAAAGATGCCCGTGAAAGTAGAACATATACTGTGACGAGAATATCCATGGCAACCAAGAAAAAGATGTTGCGGGGCCGATAAGGATGTCGCCCCCGCAAGCTTTATAAAGAAAGGTGTGAACAGCTAAGACAATGAGGAGACAAAGGCAAAGGTTTAAGAAACAATAACCTTGATTTTATTTTTTCCAAAATGTACAAGAGTGTACTCTGGAGAAATATGTCGGTATCGGTGTCGGGTCCGGTATGAAAGTTGAAAATCCAGATGTAAAGATGAAAGTTGAAAATCCAGATGTAAAGATGAAAGTTAAAAATCGGCGGTAGCTGGTCGGCTGCCAGACGGGAGAATTGTCAGGAACAGCAGCAGGTTGATCGATGTCGCACGAGATTCGTTGTATCTATCGGTTAGGACGAGTCCCTAAACAGGGCCGAGTGAGTATAGTGATACGACTTCATAGGGCGGATCGACCGCGAAGACGGGATCGCACCGAAGTTTAACACTTGGCGAAGACGGAGTCCCTAAACAGGGCCAACTGAGTATAGTGATACGACTTCACAGGGCGGATCGACCGCAGAAACAGGATCGCGCCGAAGTGTAACACTTGGCGAAGCTGGTCAGAGAGGTGGTACGTCTTCCAGGGCGGATCGACCGCGGAGACGAGATCACGCCGAAGAGTAACACTCTCGACAAAGCACAGGAAGCTCACAAAGGCAGCGTACTACACTTTGATCCAGGCCCCCAGGACGACAAAAGCGGCTAACAATATGTGGAGCGGTTTATTCAAGTACTCCCTGGCTCGAGGGAGTAGAAAACCGTAGATATTAAATTAATCTCAATGTTGTTCGATGTTTGAACAAGCGCTGCATAATCCGATGCTCACAAGGTACGGTTTGGCCTCAACCATATTGGACTAGTCGTCCGGTTTCTCGCATGTTACCTGACTTAAATCTGCGAGATCAGGGGTTGTGAAGGTCAAGGTCGTCTTTCTAAGGAGCGGCTAATGGCGACCGCGACAAAGAGTCTTAAAAACGGTCTGCGGAAGGAAAAAAAACGGTTAGAAGAAAACGCTCTGCAAAACGAAGAAGGTAAATTGCAACTAACGGACAGAAAGATAAGTAAAAAAAATAATCTTTTGTAGAATATTACCTTCTACATTGAAATAACTATCTGAGATATCGCTCTCTATAACTCTCTTCTTTATTAATTAACATTAATTCACTTGAACATTGAATTTAAAAGCATTTTATTTTATTCCGTCACACCTCAAAACGTTCTCCATTCTTAAATCTATTTCCGTCAAGTTACAAATTAAATTGTTTTGTTATTGTTACGATCGTCTTATCTTCATCATTTATTTGGATAAATCGTTGCTACCTTTATTTTGCTGCTTTCTTTCTTGTTGTGGTAGGATCCACCTAATTTGCATAGTGGAGTACCGACCATATAAATATGGTTGGTACCGGGAAGAGAGGGAGGAATCAAGAGATTCAACCAGAGACTCTTCCCGACTGCGGCTCAATCAACACATTCTCCAGGAACGGTCTTACCAGGAATATACAAAAGACTATATGTAAATATTGTGTACACTTTCTTGTTTCAATACATTTTGTTCTAAGTACATTTTGTGTTGCATTATTATTCCATGCATTAGTCAAGTTTCAACAATGAGTTTCAACATTTCTGTTAACCAAATTTTGTCTGAACCCATTTTTATACCCGAAGCACATCCCTGAACCAACCTGGGTATAGAATATCCGACGTAAATATATTTTTTTATGACACAGCAGCCGGGGTCATCAGAGAAAATTCGACTATACTTCGAAGCTTCGCTCCGATCGTGACAATAGCAATATACATCCAATCATTGCAAAATCTGTCTGCAAACGTAAACAATAACGAACCTATTTGTGAGGAAGTTAAGAAAGCTATACAAAAAAAAAAAAACGAAGGAATAATAAAGCATCACTTGACATTTTGTCTGAACTTTTGAAAATAGCTTACCTTCTCCTTTTATTCAATAACAAGTTTCTCAATTTCATGGATGAAGTTTGGAATCAGAAAAAAGTGGGTTTATCACGCATTAATGCACTATAGAAACAAAAAGCTAGTTCTCAAGCACATAAACATACACAGGTATATCAATTAGATACATTATAGTGAAAATATTAATGAAATTAACTAGGTTCACATCGTTTTATGAAAGTCAACACAACACAACTCAGTTTGGTTTTCGTTCTGGTAATGAGTGTAATGATGGTATATATGCAATGGTGGCATCCTAAATTTCCAGGAACCGATTCTATGTTGGCAAGTAATCTTTAGGAACCTATTCTGCTTATTTTCTTTTCAATCTGAAAGTGGAAACAAATCACTTTATAGTATCAAAAAGAATTAAACCATTTTGATAATTTAATAGAAAACATTTATTAAGATATTTCCAAATTAAAATTCTGTTCTCATCATATTTTTGTTCAAAAGTCTGATGCTTTTTTATTCTAGTGTTATCAGCTGTGTTATGGTTTCTTAGCCACATTCGAACTGAATTGTTGTAGTCCCAAAGATCCAATGGAAGACCTATTAAATTTATGACAAGAATATTTGCCGTGTGTCTGTTAGAGTTTCTCTAGGCGCGCGCACAAGAGCGTAGCGTAACTAACATTTTACCTAAACCATCAGCTATTATAATCTAAGCTTTTATAATTTTAAGAATGAGTTCGCGCGAACAGCTAGGATGTCAACACTGAATCAAACGATTCTAAGAAATAGCATACCTCTTCAATAGAAAATTGTATACCGGCCATGTCGAACCCATAGTAGCATATTGACTACATCAATAGAGACTTCTTATCATCCATTAGAAACCAAACATAAATTCAACATTCAAAAGTTTAACCTGAAACTTCGAGTCCTGTCCATTTAGATGTCATGCATGGAGTCAAACCCGTGGACAAATATTTAAACTATCTGCTGTATACAACCGCTTTCTCATATCAAGGGTTAAAATTTCTTTGAGCAAATTAAGACTGTAGGTATTAGCGAGAACAATCTTTCTTCAAACTTTGGCGCTATACAATCACAAACAATAAACTGTACCAAATAACTGAAGCCACATCAATTGAGAACTTTCAACAGCGGCAACTAAACTTTAGTAACTAAAATGGATATCACAAGTAACTCGAAGAGAAAATAATAAAATAATCAAGCGGTTGTCTTCCGAACTACTTCAAATAAAAAGTTAGGAAGGAAGCCCCTATTGAAACTGGAAAGAGCGATAAAGTTTACTGGACTTGAGAAACCTATTTACATGAAAAATTGTTTTAAGAGAAAGATTTTATAAATTTCAATCAACAATAGCACTGGCTGCAAAATTTCGGCTTTTAAGCATGTGTATTTATTACGTAACTAAAAATGTTATATACTTCGCGTAACAGATATTTTAAGGCGGGCATATTGTTAAATATGCACGCGTATATCTACTACTACATCCGTGCACCAGGTATAAATAAAAGTACAATGTATTAAGTCGGCAGTAAGATTAAGAGTAGTAGGAGAAACAGTCCCAGTCGAAGTAGTAACAGTCATTAAGAAATCTTCCAGTGTCTAGTTAGCCATATTGGTTCCTAAGGGTTATGTTTCTTTCTTTTCTTTCTTTCTTTTTCTTCTTTTTTTTTTTTTTTTTTTTTTTTGAGATTCGGGTTTATTTTGAAAGTTGAGTTAATTTTAAATTTTTGAATTGTTTTGCTATGAGTATATGTTTATATAATATGAATATATGTTTAATATATATATTTAATATAATATGAATATATGTTTATTTTTCTCAGAAAAGATAAGTAATTTCTCTGTCTTTTAGTAGAGTCTTCTCATAGGTGCAAAATCAAACCATTGTGTTTATGTTTTACAGTGTCAGGATTTGGGCAAGCTGTCCATAATGGATGATTATCTTGAATGAAGATTTGGATTTTGCGATTTTTCTATGTCCAATACATAAACTAGACAGAATGATTTCTTTGCATGTTTTTTATGAACTCTGTCTTTCCTACACCCAATATGTGTTATATTCAATACAGTTTATTTGGGGTGTTTTGTTCCATTGTTATTTTTTTATTAAACCATCTTTGTCTTTATATTTTATTACAAGTTTAACTCCATCTTATTACTGTTGTTTTAAGAACTTTCAATATTACTTTAAATCACGCTGAAGTTAATGTTTAATCACTACACTTGAGCAATGAAAGGCCTAATCGATAATTAAAGGAGTAACTACATACGAACATGAGTACGTATCGGCCTTATGCCACAATTTTGTATTTTTACTAAATAAATAATCTTACTGTAATTAGCATTGTAGTTTTACCTTGACTTGTGATAAGCTAAGGTTAGTAAATATTATTAACATCATAGTTTACTGATCACGATAGTAAAGCCTGTTATTATTCATGATGATGAAGATCTGAAATCTCATCATTCTAAAGACGACCTTTCCACCAGTGATGATTCATGATGATATTTCATCATTCTAGAAATAACGACATGAAACCTCATCATTATAAAAACGACCTTTCCGTCACAAGCAAAAGAGCAGTAATAAAAAGAACAACACAGACGTATCTTCTTCGCTCTGTGAAAATCCAGAGTTGACGGTTTCAAAAGTTTCCCTTAACCACGAAATTCTCGGAACAATTGTAAACAAGTAAACCCAAATTTAAAAGAAACAACAGATGAGAACATTTAACACACAAAAAACCAATATTGTAAATAACATTCACGAAAAGAAAAATAAACATTCTTGACATTAATTTCAACACGTGTCTCAAAGTCTTATTGTACGTTTTATTCATTTCATTTTCAGTATAAAAAAAAGAGAAAAAGAATCTTCTATCAACTACTAATACCTTGTAACACTGGGTAACTTAACTACCCGACAACCACCCGTTACAAGTCATTTGCTCACAAAAGAAGTTTCTATTTTGATTGGAAAAACACATCGTTTTTTATCAGTAAATCAGTTGATCTTTATCCCAAGAGAGATTAATGATTAAACCAGTGTACTATAACACTATAATTTGATTTCTGTAGTGTTTTAAATTCAATTTGTTTGTACAGTGTTTTCTTTTTCCTTTATTTTATTTATTTATTAACAAATGTACATTTCCTTTCACGTTATAGACTTTCCAGTATCATTTCTTTATACTCTGACCCAATTCCAAAGAAATTGATGTGCTCCCTTTTAATACATGGTCTTCTATGCCCGAATTTGTTGTCCCAGCCTTTTTTTTTCAATTCTAATCTGTGGTGAGGTTACCATTATATTCTCTACCACAGTTGTATGTGTATACACGACTTTTATTGTATTTTGTAGTGATTGCAAAGAAAATCTTTTAAAAATTTGTATAAGATTAAAATTTGGTAAAAATGAACAAATTAGGTAGATTCAGATAATAAAAGACATTATTAGAAGATATGTTAAAAGTATATGTTCTAATAATTACATAATAATTACATAATAAATTTATTAATTAACTAGTTTCAGAAAAATTTTCAAAAAACAACATTTTATTAAAAATTATTAATAAGACTAGCAGGATAACCCGTCTTCGACCGGGTGTTTCATTACTGGAAATTTTTGCCGTTCAGTCGGAGTAGTTTAAGTTTAAAGTCAGCCCACCCGAAAATTAATATTAGTAACAACAATTGGATGCAACTGGGGCACATACCCAAATGGGTGGGGGGTAACAATTTGAATGGGAGGTGACCCTGAGAAAGGCCGTTTTTGCGTTCTCAATCTTGCAAGGAGGGAACCTCTTCCATGGACCGTCATAATAATAATAATATGCGATAATTTTTATTTATAATATATATTTTTTTATAACTCTAATAATTTTTTGCGTTAGATTTCAACTCTCTAAATTGATTGTATGCTTTGTTTTTTACAGACATTAAATTTTGCCTTTGATTTTTGCGCAAAGTGTAAAAAATCAGGTTTTTCTTTTTTTCCACCTTTAAGGTTGTAATTTTTCCCAGCCAATTTGGACTCAAAACCGGCACTGAAGAATTATCTATCAAACAAAAAAAAATCATTGAAATCGGATGAAAACTGTGGAAACGCATAAACAACATCCGGTCACACACACATACATACACACACATTTTGAGAATTATAGATACGGTATTCCTACTGTGGGTATATCAATTTAAAAATTAATTATAATTTACTGAGAAAGACAAAATTTAAAATGACTTTAAGCGACTGTCTATATTTCTGAGATGAGGTATTATGTACATTATTTGCATTATTCGGACTATTGTCCTCATCTTTGTCGCCATATTTATCACGACGTTTCGTAAGGAAAATTAACAGGAGGTAACTGATAACTGACATCCATCAAACATGGCACGTGGAACTAGAACAGTCTACCCCAGTGAGCGAAATAAAGTGTTCAGCTCGACATTCCAACCACCTGAAGAAGGCCGGAGCGTACAACGGCCGAAACGTTGTGATAAATATGGCGATAAAGATGAGGACAATAGTCCGAATAATGTAAATAATGGACTTTAAAGTCTGTAGATCTTGGCAAAAACTATTCTTCTTATTCGAAACTTGTGGACTGGCGCTACACAATCGCAAACAAAGAACTGTACAAAATAACAGAAACCACATCACGTGAGGACTTTCAAGAGCAGCAACTAAACTTCAACAACTATAATGAATATCACATGTAACTTGAAGAGAAAATAATGACATAATCAAGAGGTTGTCGTTCTGAACTACTTCAAATAAAAAGTTAGGAAGGAAACCCTGTCAATACTGGAAAGAGCTATAACAGCTACAGGACTTGAGAAGCCTATTTTCCTGAAAAATTGTTTTAAGAGAAAGATTTTTTTTTATAAATTTTACCCAACAGTATCACTGGCTGCTCGGCCAATGAATGCAGAATGTTTTCTTATAAGGAAACGGCTAATATTACTATTATCATTTAATATATATATAAAATTATCAATGTGCAAAGTTTCAGCTTTTATGCATGTATATTTATTAAGCTATTAGAAATGTTATGCACTTCGTGTAACAGACATTAAAATTGAGCCGGGTATTTTTCTGTTAAATATGCGCGCGCATTCATGTATCTACTACTATATCTGCGTACCAGGTACAAATAAAAGTACAACGTATTAAGTAGGCAGTACGAGTATAAGTCCGCATAGCAGTAGGAGTAACAGTCCGTGCAGCAGTAGAGGTAACAGTCCGTGCAGCAGTAGGAGTAACAGTCCGTGTAGCAGTAAAGGTAACAGTCTCTGTGGAAGTAGTAAGAGTAGTCAATAAATCTTCCTGTGTTTAGTCTATTTCTTGTTGTACGAAATTTGTGTTTAAAAGAAGAAACTGGACTAAGAACTATTTTTATACATCACCTCAAGAATTTCTGGAAAAAATTCTATGTACATTTTATCTGCTTCCTTCTCTTCCTTTCCTTATTGTATGTGGCCGAGTGGAATATTTTTCAAGGCCAAGTTTTCACCCTTCCCCTCAACCTCCCAGAATTTAATCTGGGTAGAGTTTAACCCTTGTAGGTAGATTATTTACGGTTGTTTACAAAAATATAATAGGATGAATCTTTGTGTTATTTGCTGTGGGAAATCGTTTGCCAATTTCATTATAGCGTTATTTACTGTCTTCTCTTGATAAAGGTTGAGTTTTTTTTTAAAGATAACAAATCAACCTAAATGATAACTTATGCACCGCTCGTTTAAAAGTTGCAAGTCAAAAATTTACACAAAGTCTCAAAGATATGAATTTGCACAAAGTCTGATAGATATAAATTCGATTATCATGAATCACAGGATTTTATCTTATTGAACAGAAAATTAACCTTTACTCTTGCAATTATATCATTCTTATTGATTGATTTATTTTTCAACATCTGTCTATATTTCTGAAATGAGTTACTGTAACTATTTTCGTCTACAGTCACTCTTTCACAGTTGTGCCGTCGCTTCCCTCTGTCTTTTCTACAAGTACTTTCACGGTATCTGCTCCGGTGATCTATTTTCTCTGGTTCCCGAACTGCATGAATTTAAGCGTGTTACTTGGTTGGCATGTCTGTCCCACGCTTTCACTGTCAAAACGATTAAATGTAGCCGTCTCTTCTACTCTAATAGCTTCATGTCTTGCACTTCCCATCTGTGGAACTCCCTTCCTCTTATTTGCTTCCCTGACAGTTATAGTCTTCAAATATTCAAATGTAATGCCAATCGACATCTTCTGATGCCTTGATCTAATTCCCCGTCCTTCTCTTTATCCTTTCCTCAATCACGTCTCTTTACTCTTGCTCCCACTCTCTGTAACCTCTTGTGTGCTAGCGGCACTCCCGCCTTACTTGGGACGAAATACTTTTAAAAAAATTACGCTGTTTACAATGTTCAGACTGAACATTCCCCAGGTTCAGGCTCAGTTGGATAGTGAGACAGATACAAGCCTCCCAAATCAAACATCACAAAACTGGAGAAGCTGGCAATCAAAACCCTACAGAAGAATGATATCATCATACTAACAGCTGACAAAGGCAATGCGACTGTAGTAATAGAGAAAACAGAATATACGAAAAAACTAGAGGACCTCATTAGCAATGGTAGCTATAGTAAAGAAAACCCAACAATAAAAACAGGAAAAAAAAAACTGCCGCAGATCCTGATCAAGAACAAGGACAACTTCCCACCTAAGACATACAAGCATTATCACAACGTTATAGCAAACATATAATAAATATTATCGCATATATTCACAAAGACAGTATTCCTCTCAGGCTAAATGTTAGCTACCAAGGTTCTGTGTGCCACTCTCTGAGTCACTTCCTTGTGGATATAATTGGTCCGTTTAATAGGAAATTCACCATCATATGTCCGAAATTCCGCCCATTTCGTGGAAATAATAAAAATGCCCCCATCCAATCTAACCAGATGGTGAACCTGGACGTGGTGAGTTTGTTCACCAAGGTACCCACGGAGGAGGCACTATCAGTAGTCAGAGACAATCTGACCGCGGGATCACCCCTAGGACAACGTACCAGTATACCAATAGACAACCCGGTGGAGATGCTGACTTTCTGTACACAAACAGCATACTTCAGAATGGGATCAGAAATATATCGGCAGGATGAAGGCTTGGCAATGGGTTCGTCATTATCGCCAACAATGGCTAATATATACATGAAATATTTCGAGAAAATGGCATTAGAATCCACATCACTAAAGCCAACTATATGGCTGAGATACATAGACGACACCTTAATACTCTGGCCACACCAGGAAGAGGTCCACCTACTACTGGACCATGTGAACTCAATAAGAACTCATCGACACAGTTCACAAAGGAGAAAGAAAACAAACTAGCATTCCTGGATGTATTAATATCTCGAACAGAGCATGGGATCAAAACATCCGCATACCGCAAGCCAACATTCACCAGAAAATACCTCAACTTCAACTTCCACTACACATACAGTGTAAAGAAAGGGATCGTCCGCTGACTACAACATCGATAAAAGTCAAAAGAGGCGACCCAGATACATATGAACAAGAAATGGTCATTATAAGCAGTAACCTACAATGTAACAACTACCCTGGAAATATGACAGCAGCTTCCACAAACTGAGATAGAAGGGTACAAGAGGATAACAACACTCAAAAAACAGTCTCGGTCTGTCTAACCTATGTGTAGGGATTATCGAAAAATACAAAAGATCTGTGGTCTATATAACATCAGGACGACCTTAAGAAGTGGTTCGACACTACGCAGATACTTCTTCCGAGTATGACCTCCCATAGAGGAGAATGTGACTAAGAACTGTGTGTACGCCATCCCGTGCAGTTGTGGCAAGAAATGTAAAAGAGAAACGGGTCGCCCACTTAATATAAGACTGCGGGAACACCGTAAAGCCGTAATATGAGGGGAAATAAAAAACTCAGGCATGGCCGACTATATATGGAGGGAAAAGCGTGTGGCTACAAGTTCTGTGCGTCCGTCACTGCAGAACTGTGATGACATCTGATATAATGGAATACGCATACACCCGTGTTCCCCCTCACTGGAATATGATTGGCTGGTGTCCGTCATAAATACCGACGGACGTGTAGAAGAGTCAAGAGCCTTAGTCTGAGACTACGACGCGTACCAGTCGATTACTGCTACCGTATTCTACTTGGTTATTGTAGCCAAAACCATTTAGCTTCGTTCAAATACATCCCTTTCCGGGACATATCAACATCCAAGGTCGGTTGTATGCGTATATACACCCGAATATCTATATTCACAGGTTGGTCTCCTTGGCCGTGATCGAATTTAACAAAGAATAACGACAAAATGCTTTTCACGACACTGGTTGGAAAATAGCAACAATACGATTTCTCACTAAATCGGCAATATTTTCCTTCGGCTTCGACGAGGTGAACTGCTATCTTACTAACTTCCGGCCACAGGCCCTTATATTCATTGACGGTCTAGGCAACTGCTGACTGCTCACTGGTCCCTTCTCTTCCTCACTGACTGCCGGTCCCTTCCTCACTCTGACTGCTCCTGACTTACTACTCATTATATGGATAACGGCTGGGGTCCCACCACCCCTATCCGTCCACTTGTGTTCTGGAAAAGGGGAACACCCAAAATCTGGATGGGTGGTCAGTTTTTCAAAGGACCCTACTTTTATGATTATCTAAAATCAGTAACAAAATTGTATGTTTGCAATTCAAAAGCGGGCTGGAGACAGGAATCCTGAAAACTCTGGTCATAAATTGACTGGAGACGAGATTCCTAAGAAACTCTGGTAATCAAATTGACTTAAAAGAAAAACGAATCTATCTATTTATCTCCTAAGTATGTAGCTTATGGGGGATATGAGAGGAAGATAACGGTTAACACTAGACTTGAACAGGTTAAGATGGCAGTAACCGGGGAATCATCCTCTTGGGAGTCGGTTACACAAAGCAGCGATTCGTGGGAATAATCTCCTCGAGTGGAGCCAATGAAATACGAAAGGAATGTGGGTGGTTCACTACAATGTGCGTGGTCTTAACCATGAAGGTTAGAACTTGTGGAACGAAGGAATATCGTTCGTCTGAGTAGTTTCCATGGAAATAGCGATAGAGCAGTGAGAGATTTGCGACGCTTCGTTAGTGAGAAAGAAATCACAGAGTGTAAAATAACTTGTCACTCACAAGGCCGCTAGAGCGCTTTTGGACTCTATTGTGACTGGAAAGTGAAGACTGGGAAGTCTTAAGGGTTGATGATGCAGGCACTGCTTAACATTTTCTTTGTGTGCAAGTGGGGAAAAAAACAGTAAAGTTACTAATCAACACGACACGAACAAATCAAGTGTCTACCGGTGGAGTAAAGGGTTCATTTTTCATTCTTGATACAAATATAGGTCAGCAGTGTGTAGTTTTTTTTTATTGTTAATATAGAATAGTAGCAACAGTAGGAAAAATTAACCATGCATGAAAAAGACTTCTGAGTAATAGATAGATAGATAGATAGATAGATAGATAGATAGATAGATAGAGTGTGAATATAGGAACCAAGTACTTGGTGATTGTCAATTTCGCGTCTCATTCCGACATTCGAATAAAGTCTGAGGGCTGAAGATCGCACTGAGGCATAAAATTGGCAGTTACCACTTAATGTTTTTCCTATATATATATATATATATATATATATATATATATATATATATATACGCTGGTTTTTAATTCCGGCGTTCTCACGTTTGATGGAACAAATCTCAAGGCGATGTCATATATATATATATATATATATATATATATATATATATATATATATATATATATATATATATAAGTAGTAATCCGTTGGTATAATCCAGACTAGTCCTATTAACACAACATAGAATTTGAAATATGTTAAAACTGACTGTATATATATATATATATATATATATATATATATATATATATATATATATAATACAATTACTAAACTTGTATTCCAAGTACACATTTTTGTGCGTGTGTGTGACTGAGTCATGTTTTTACAAATATGATTATATGCTTAGTATATGTGAACGTAAATACAAGACATGCTATGATAAATTTGTGAGAGTGTAGGCCTGTGTGTATACATACATGGAACACAACAGTGAGGCATAAATTTTGGATCGAACACTGGCAAATTGACTACAAGGTTGTCTTAATTAGTGTTACTGAACTACACTACAACAGGCACTCTCTCATGGGTAGAGTGTCTGCTGTCGAGCAATGGTAGATGGTTAAAGTGTTTGTGTGTATATCGGTGTGACTGATGAGCCGTGAAAAATCGATCCTGCCGACTTCGTTGTTTTGATAAAAATGCTGTAAGAAAGAAACGGACTTCCTGATTGCATGACATTAAAAGTAAGAAATGTCGGCTTGCCCCTTTTGAGAGAAAAAAAAATCTGAGTCACCTGACTGCAGCTGTTCTCTCTTCTCATTGGTTGATTCTTTACTGGTTCAGTTACAGCTACCTAACATTCTCCCCCTGGTGATATGTCGAGTCAGCTGACTAGAAGTTCTATCAATTTATTTGTACTCCCGCTGTATCGATTTTTTCTTTTTCCATAGCTTTAAAACGTAATGTTAACGTTATACAACACCCACACAAAAACTATGATACAACTCCAATGGTTTTTATTGGGTATTTCCTTTTCTTTAAATATTTCTATTTTATAAAATGCAATAAGAATGTTGGACTCATATTAATTTAATAATGCTACAAGTATAGAGGAAAAACGAAATTTATTAAAATAATCACAAAAAATAAAAATTAATTATAAAAAAAATCTTTAAGTTAGTTGAGATTCTTATTTTTTGTGAATTTTACGTGTACAAAAGAGAAATGAACTGTTATGTAATATCAGTCCAACTATATGACAGTAGATGCTGGACAATCTTCGCACAGATGAAACTTGAGGCGATATAAATGTGGCTCTACAGAAGACTGCTGAGAATACTATTTATTGAACATGTGAGCAACAGCGAAGTTTTAGAGAAAATGGAAACAAAATGGATACATTTTTAAAATCATTTCACCCCAAGCTAGGCGACAATGCCGCTAAGACGCAAGTGGCTACTGGAAGTGAAAGAGAATAAAACTTTAGAAAGAACCGGAAACCCAATCCTAAACAGGAAACAAGGGATAAACCTATACTCCTGTTCAATAAACAGGGAAGAAGTATGAACCGGGTGATAGATGAACCTTTAATAACAGAAGGAGACAGTTGAAATATCTAGGGCACATCATGAGGAAAGAGCGCTTGGAAAATTTGACACTCACAGGACCTATTGAAGGCAACAGAGACAGGGGAAAACAGCGCATAACCTACCCAACGGGCTTATGTAAATGGATGACAGAACAGGATTATGGGGAGATGATAAAAAGATAAAAAGAGCTACAAAAGACAGGAGAGTCATGATCGCCAGCGCTTTAAAGGTACATTGAGAATGAAAGAGCTTATGTAAATGATTGGCAGAACAGAGTTTAGGAGAGGTAACAAAAAGGCAGAATTTACTAAGAGTTACAATAGATAGGAAAATGTGGGATGACATGATCACCAACGTCCTGAGGTGGGGGGCACAGCACATAGAAGAAGTAGTAAATTTACTGTCTGTTAAGTGACAGGAAGCTTTAAAGGCACAGTTCTTACAAGTTAAAATAGTTTATATACATTGAAAGTCATTATTAGAATTCCTTGTTTTTATCAGGTCTCGAAAATACAACTATCTCAGACACCAAGCGAATGCATAGATGTGTGCGAAATTTAGGTGTGTTTGCCAAGTATTTTAAGTTTCGGGTCGAGCAAAGTGCATTGTGTCAATCTACGATTTATATAGCTTTAGGGTGATCATATTTACTAAATTTCTTGAAAGGAGAGTATTACAAACTGACCTTGTCGAACATGTTGATCACCTGGGTCAAGACACTGATACAGTACCACCATCTGAGTAGGGCGCTCATACAGCCCCTCCAACTGAGCCAGAACATTGATACAGTCCCACCACCTCAGTCAAGACCACCATATACTAATTCTATCTGAGTAAGGCATTCATACAGTCCGTCTACTTGAGTCCTGACACTGATAGTCCTATCACCTTAGTCATGACACTCATCCACTTCCGCCATCTGAGTCAGACACTTATACAATCTCACCACCTGTCAGGACACGTATTCAAAATCAAACCTTTACTTGACTGGAATCTAGTAGAAAATCAATATGCTACTATGTTAGCCACCAAACAGAAAGCTGTATTAGTTGTACAAGATGTAAAAGACTAAAAATTGGCCCACATTACTGGTTATGATTTTTCAAAAGGATTGTCTGTGGTCAGTTATTATTGTCAGGTTAAAGATGTTATATACAGGATGATTAAAAAGTAACTCCCTATTTTGTGGCCAGACAGAAGTTTTGACTTAACGACCTGTGACGTTTTTCCTTGGGGTTGGTTAAAGGAGCAAGTCTACTATATCAAACCAAGAGTAACAAGGTAACACGATGAAAGACAAACGCCACGTCAGGAAATAAGAACGTGAACCCTGTTTCACATATTATACGTCTGGGTGGGTAGGTAGGTGATACTTTGGACAACTTCTTCTATGTTGGTCTAACAGCTCAGCTCTCCCCACCCCCTACCATCTCCTCGTCCATCTACTCATTCCGATGCGGTTGATGATAATAAGAATGTACGGCACAGGTAGTCCGTTTATCACTAGGAGGAAACCAGAATTCCCCCCCATCCCAAGCATTATTTTAATATAGATCAGCAGCCGGATACACCCTATTTCCGGTTTTGTTGCCACTTGATCTTTCAAAATCCCCTTTACTTCCGTTCCTCTTCGGTCAAATTGGATGCCGCTTAGAAAACCGAACTTCAAAAGGAAACATCTGCTGGTCCATCAAACAGGTAGTCCGTCTATCACTAGGAGGAAACCAGAATCCCTCCCCCCAGTCCAAGCATTATTTTAATATAGACCAGCATCCAGATATACCCTATTTCTGATTTTGTTGCCACTTGATCTCTCAAAAGCCCCTTTACTTCCGTTCCTCTTCGGTCAAATTGGAAGCCGCTTAGAAAACCGAACTTCAAAAGGAACCATCTACTGATCCATCAAACAGGAACACTAGAAATCGTGATAAAATTACACCTTCACTATTTACGTGGATGTCCATAGTATCACAGCTGAACTGGTATTTTAACTAACCACAACCTGTTGCAAAATACTGTATTTATCTATTTTTAGGGGTGACACATTCGAAGAGTATTAAATTTACTCAAGGCAACAACGACTGGTTGAAAATTCTCTTTTTATACGTTATGAGCTGTTTTCTACTACGTCTGCAAATTTCTGATCTGTTTTTAAATTGTATTTTTTTATATTTTCCCCGGAGTCTTCCGTTGCAACATATGTTTTTCAATCTTTTTTTTCTGTGAGGTTTTGATCATTCATTTTTATTTATCTATTTTGTAACTGCCACAATACATAACCGCCTAGAAGTGGGATTTCTAAGTGAAATAGTGGAGCTCATTCCGTTTGAAAAAAATAGAAGCACACACACACATTGAATACGCTGTAGAGGAGATAAAACCATCCCTACCAAAGGAGACACCTACCAAGTAAATGCTAACAAACCCAAATATAAATGACCAATATTTACTATAAATCCAAGTGTAAGCGACCAATATTTAACTACATAACCAAATATAAGAGAATATTTACTGGTTGGTTTGGTTTATTTTGTTTTACGGTATATCAACCTCAATAGGTTATTTAATGCCGGCAAAATTTTTATTGCTTGTAATATTTTTTTTCAAATGTATATTGCTAGTAATATTTTTTCCTTCAAAAATCTATTGCTAGTAATATTTTTTTTTAAAAAAATGTATCACTAGTAATATTTTTTTCAAAAATTTATTGCTGGTAATAATTTTTTATAGAGTATTTCTGGTATTAAAACCTATTTTTACACTTTCATAGTGTTTTGCCCCCAGTTTGGGGGTTAACTATTTGCCTATAGCTAACATCCTAACAGTAGAGTGGTTTCTTATTTTTCAATTGTTTGGAATTCAGCGTAGTTCTTTTCTTAGACAGGTTGCCACCCAAGGCTAGAAAGTCCTGGTTTGGTTTGATTTGTTTTGTTTTATGGCATATCAACCTCAAAATTTTATTGCTGGTAATATTTTTTTATCAAAAATGTATTGCTAGTAATATTTTTTCTTAAAAAATCTATTTGCTGGTAATATTTTTTTTTAAATATATATAGCTGTTTTTTGGGGGTTTTTTTTCAAAAAATGTATAGCTGTTTGTATTGCTGGTAATATTTAAAAAAAAAAAGTATTGCTGGTAATAATTTTTTTTCTTCAAAAATTTATTGCTGGTAATAATTATTTATAAAGTATTTCTGGTATTAAAATATATTTTTAAATTTTCATAGTGTTTTTGACCCCTGTTTGTGGGTTAACTATTTGCCCATACCTGGGACCCTAACAGGTGCTACCACCTCGGGTCAGGGTGGACCTGGGAAATCCAGCAATTAAGAGGTGATTCCGTGCTCCTCAAAACCTTCTGATCAGAGGCCTTGCTGCTGGGCGTAATTTATCGTCTTACCCAGGACGCGGATGTAGTTTATCGTCATACCCAGGACGGGAATATTTACTGATAAACCCAAGTAAAAATTATTAATATTTACCTATCCCTGAATCAAACGACCAATACTTACCTAGAGACCCAATTACAAACGATCAATACTTCTTTTATAAAGGGAGATCATGGCCCTTCACATCTTCCTGTCCCTTGTAGCTCTTAATAAGTTTTGTCTTTTTGTTTCTCCCAAACCCAGTTCTACCATCCATTTACACAAGCTCAATTATGTTACGCGCTGCTTTCCTCTTTCTCTCAGTCTGTCCTGTGAGTATCAGATTTTCCAAGCCCTTCTTCCTCATTACGTGCTCCAAATATTTCAACTGCATCTTCCTGATGTTAAGTATAAGTTTCTTTTTTGTTTCCATTTTCTCCAAAACGTGGTTGTTGCCCACATGTCTGGTCCATGGTATCCTCAGCTTCTTTCTGAAGAACCACATTTCTGCTGCTTCAAGTCTCTTCTTCATCTTTGAGGAGATGAATAGAATATACAAAACCGTATTTCTTTATATTTGGCCAAAAGATTCCATCAAGTAAACACGCCTGTCCTTAGATGTAGGTACCCTCTTGATTTTGAAATTACTTTTTTTTTACCAATTCCTAAAACAATTCCTGCTCTTTGATTCAAATCTCTATCTATAAAAGGCAGGATGTGTATGCGTGTGTGTGTGTGTAACGAATGCACGGCCGCAATTTTCGACGGATTTGCACCAAAATTTACATGCACATGCTCCAAGTTAGCGGGAAGGCCAAGACCAACTTTGCATTTCCCAACTCCCATCAATAGTGGAAATAATCGACTTTTTCATGCTTCTATGGCACTTTTCATGTAGTTTGCGGCCATTTTCTACTGGCCAGAGTGAGAGCCAATAGCTGGCTGCCACGAATAGGCAGGAAGTTTCTATTGACCAGCGTGAGAGTCAACAGCTGACTGACACGAATGTTAACTAGCATGCTAGCATGCAAAAAAAAATCGATAGCTGCATTCGTCACAAGTGGGAAAAATTTAAATCTGCATGTCACTTTACTCCAATTGGCTCATTCGCTTGCTTAAACTCAACGTTGATTCTGATTCCGCAGAACTGGGTTGGGTGTGAAAAAGTATTTGTTGTTAACATTCTTTTTTCATTCGGTTTTTCCAGTTACGAGTCCTTTTTTAAAGCTGATCGTTTTGTGTTCATTTTGTTTAGTTCTTTTTTCGTAACAGATTTAATGTTTAGTATAGAGCTTAGAAAAAATTCGCAGTGTGAGATAGGCAAGAAGTAAGGCATGTAGCAACATCAGCACAGCAAAGGGTACTCCTTTAAAGGCAAGGAAGGGCAAAAATATTTTAAGTCAAGTGATAGCGATTGCTGTATGAATCGTACGATTTTTGAATCAAGCACGGTCAACGCCGGGCCATGCTGCTAGTATAATATAAAAAACGACTGATTTCGACATTACATAGCCCAGTAAGGATTGATATATCATCTAACTCAATCCAGTCTACACGCACACACCTACGCACATAGATTTACCATGTAACTAACCGTACACAATTACATACGCACAAGCACACATATTATTCGTCAAAAATAAACATGTCAGCAAACATGCATGAATTGCAAATCTGTTCAGTCCACCCGCAACTATTGTCACACGACTGACTTTTATAATTGAAGTGAGATCGATACGCTCACCGAACAGGGAAGTCTGCTATATACCTCCACAGTCGCTTACTCTGCCCACAGCAGCTCACCTAACCTCGTCACCCACTTATTCTCTGGCAACGGATTGGCAGACATTTTGAAGGCCCGAACAGAAGAAAAAAAAAACAGCAAAGAACCCACCCATGATGTCTGCAATATTTTAGGGAAAAAAGTCAGTCCAAGAACTTGAAAGCATGACTCGGTGGTAAGAAAATAGGACTGTCGACTGATAATTCTAAGGTTGTTTTTATTTTATTTTTCATTCTATCTTTTAATCTAGGGCAAGGTTGTTATTTACAAGGCTTGACCTAGTTTGGCACAAGGCCGCAAGTATGTCGCTCCCACCCAGTGAGAATCAAACTTACTATTACGTAACTTCGCAAACCCATCGTTACTTCTGTGGTAAATATTCAGACATGCTCTATTGTATAGTGCCACCAGCTCAAACGTTTACAACCAAGACCTGCCTTGTTACATCCACATGGTTGAATCAGCCTCATTCCCTACGTATGCTTTTGGTAAAAAGGTCTTTACACTCTAAAAGCGTTTTTCAACACCTCCTTGAATATAAGCACTTTTTTTTAAAATTATGGTCAAACACAACTTCTCAACACAAAAATTACAACATTATTTCTTTCGTTTAACCTCTTCAATACCAACATTTCGACTTTTAGTGTCTTTTCTTCCCTCTTACGATTTTGGACAATTTTTCTCTCTTTCATTTCAAGTCAAATGGACTGCAAATTTTCTAGCGGCTCTGTTTTTTTTTATTAATAACTCTCTTATCACATATCACGTTGAAACATCGGTTCTTGTACAATCACCGAAGTTAAGCAACGTTGAGCCTGGTCAGTACTTAGATGGGTGATCCCTTGAGAATACCAGGTGCTGTAATCTTGGATGTGCAAATGGTGTAATGGATAATGGCTCGAAATTGTTAAGCAGAGTTCCAATTTCAGTTGGGTTCGTTATATTCACTTTCGCGCAAATACCTCTGGGAAAGGCATGAATCCACCTCTTCTCCCCACCCCAGCTATGGGTTAATTAGTAAAACTTGTATCAGTAAACTATTATTATCCAAAAAAAAAATTCTTACAATATAAAAAATAAATTCTGGTTGCATTTGGTTGATAAACCATAAAAATGAATCAATCAATCATTTCTTTCAGCTATTCTATTCTGTCTGTATAATGAAGTGTTATTACGTCATGGATATAATAATATCCATAATGAGGAAGTGTATACTGGAAATATTCTTTCTTGCTTAGCACCACCATTACTAGGTATTTACACTGTCTTCCCACTAAGACAATTTGTGACACAAGGTCAGTTTTTAAGGTGGAGACCCAGGTGCGTACACCCAGGCTAGGAACAAAAATTGCCCAGCACCACCATTACTGTGTAGTGAATGTGAAATAATAACTCCCTTCACCGACTCCTTTCAAATTCGGAGGACTGAAGAAGAATAAGAAAGAAAGGAATTCGCGAGCCTATGTGAAATTATTTTGGGACCAATGAAAACCTTGCCTTCACAGAAATTAGCAGATCAGCTGAGAAGAAGAAGAAAAGAAAGTAGCAATCCTATTCTTTCTTGCCTAGCACCCCCATTACCACTAACACTATTTTTTAAAGAATTCCTCAAAATTGATACTTCTTTATTCCACTAGACAAATCTTCCAGTAATCTACTATTACCAATATTTTCTCATTTCTCAAAAGCATCTCACATTGTTAAAACTTTACAGTTGCGTTACACTCTGCCTTTGAATCCAAAGAGATGCAAGAGTTCGTTTGGACAGACTACAGATACGTTGCTGCAATTCTCCCAATCAGACTATCCTCCAACCATATATCCACAGAAAATTTAACTAAATTTATTTATTTTCTTAGGATGCATCAAAAGTATTATTTTAATCAGCTGTATCTCATACCTTGACCACATCACCAATGACCAGGTATGCAGTAAAATCCAGCTACATATTGACCCCCACAAAGACCTTCTCACTACAGTGAAGAAAAAGAAGCTGAGAGTTTATGGCCATTTAACACAATCAAGTGGCCTTGCAAAGAGAGTTCTTCAAGGGACTGTGGTGGGACATAGGAGGAGGGGGAGACAGAAGAAAAGGCAGAATGACAATATTGTGGTATGGATGGAGAAACCATTTCGAAGATCTAGGCTCTAGCACGGGATTATAACAGATAGAGGAGACTGGTGGGCAGTGGTGCCCCAACAATTCCTTCCAGAGTTAAGGATGAAAGAAGTTCAAATTTTGCCCTAGTCTCTTGCATTTACTTTTGTACAAATGGCCTTAGGAATGTCATGAATCCATATCTTCTTCAACTATGGGTTAAATAGCAAGGTAGACTGGACTCTCTCCATCCTGGTTATAACAATAAACTACATCCATGTCCTGGGTAAGACATTAAACTACATCCAACAGCAAGTCCTCTGATCAGGAGGTTTTGAAGAGCATGAAACCACCTCTTAATTGCTGGTGTTCCCAGGTTCACCTTGAGCCTGGGTGGTAGTGCATGTTAGGGTTCCAGCTATGGGCATATAGTTAACCCTCAAACTAGGGTCAAAATATTATGACAGTTTAAAAATGTTTTAATACCAGAAGTACTTTATAAAAAAACTATCACCAGTAATAAATTTTTGAAGGAAAAAATTTTTACCAGCAATACTTTTTAAAAAAAAATATTACCAGCAATACAAACTGCTATACATTTTTTGAAAAAAATATTACCAGCAATAAAAGTTTTGTCGGCATTAAATAACCCATTAAGGTTGATATACCATAAAACAAAACAAACCAAACCAAACCTGACTCTCTAGCCTTGGGTGGCAACCTGTCTAAGAAAAAAACTATGCTGAATTCTATACCAGTGAAAAATAAGAAACCACTCAACTATCTTCCTTAACAATGCATGATGATTCACAAATAATAAAAATAAAGAATCTGTGGAGAGCCATAATTGCCTACATCCTGAGGGGATATAGAATTAAAAATGTCCTTTGAAATGATCCAATGTTCAACATATGGTAACTTTTGATAATTTTAGCACTTCTGGAAGTTTTCAGGTGCTGGTGGTTAGGTTCTCTACATTTTAAAATTTTAAAATCTCATAACTGACAACTGATGGACATCTATTTTAGAGCTTGGTTTAAGTAATTTACAGTTGGTGTTTTTAGCCTTTGAAATAGTTTTGGGAAGTATGGTTAAGTACTGTTTTATTTCCTTCTGTAATAGTCTACTTATGGTATCTTTTGATTATTTTCTGAAAGTATTTGAGTGAAGATGTTCAAACCAAATTACCCCCTTTTTAATAGAAAAAGAGAGGTGCTACCTGAGGCAGGTTGTGCCCTGAAACTAGACTAAGTTAATTCCTGCCTAAAGATCAAAAGACCAAGAACTGATATAATACTCTATTTGTAGTATTTTTTTCATGATCCTATCTCCTCTGAAAAAATGTTCAGTGTTAATGACTAAATTGTCCTTAATATTACATTTCAAATATACTAATTGACAATTAAGGGCCTTACATTTTGGACTTTATTCCAAAGATCAAATCTTGACCCATAAAATGCTTGAACCAGTTATTTCAAATCAGCAGCATTTTCAAATCTTGCTTCATTTCCTTTGCCCTTCTGAATTCTGTGAACAGCTTCAGCTGCATTAAGGCCCATTTTAAAATAAGGCCTCAAAATTTCTTGAATCTCAGTACTCATATAAATCCTTAAGTAATATGGTTCCCACTACAAAACCTTTATTAAAACTTATGTAGTATGTATCTCACCTCAATACCTGAATCAACCCTTTTGTAGTATGTATCTCACCTCAATACCTGAATCAACCCTTTTGTAGTATGTATCTCACCTCAATACCTGAATCAACCCTTTTGTAGTATGTGTCTCATCTCAATACCTGAATCAACCCTTTTGTAGTATGTATCTCACCTCAATACCTGAATCAACCCTTTTGTAGTATGTGTCTCATCTCAATACCTGAATCAACCCTTTTGTAGTATGTGTCTCATCTCAAATACCTGAATCAACCCTTTTGTAGTATGTGTCTCACCTCAATACCTGAATCAACCCTTTTGTAGTATGTGTCTCAACTCAATACCTGAGTCAACCCTTTTGTAGTATGTGTCTCATCTCAAATACCTGAATCAACCTTTTTGTAGTATGTATCTCACCTCAATACCTGAATCAAACCTTTTGTAGTATGTATCTCACCTCAATACCTGAATCAACCCTTTTGTAGTATATATCTCACCTCAATACCTGAATCAACCCTTTTGTAGTATGTGTCTCATCTCAAATACCTGAATCAACCCTTTTGTAGTATGTATCTCACCTCAATACCTAAATCAACCCTTTTGTAGTATGTGTCTCATCTCAAATACCTGAATCAACCCTTTTGTAGTATGTGTCTCACCTCAATACCTGAATCAACCCTTTTGTAGTAATTGTCTCATCTCAAATACCTGTATCAACCCTTATGTAGCATGTTTCTCACCTCAATATCTGTATCTACCCTTATAGAGTATATGCTTCACCTCAATATCTGGGTCAATCCTTAGGTAGAAGGTGGCACATATCAATACCTGTATCAACCCTTATATAGTTTGTGTCTCACCTCAATACCTGTATCAGCCCTTAGGTAGAATGCAGCTCACATCAATACCTATATCAACCTTTATTTATCATGTTTCTCACCTCAATACCTGTATTAATCCTCAGGTAGAATGTAACACACATAAATTCCTGTATCAACCTTTACATATTATATTTCTAACCACAATACTTATATCAACACTTTTGTAGTATGTTTCTCACCTCAATACCTATATCAACCCTTATGTAGTATCTGCCTTACATCAATATCTGTGACAATCCTTCTGTAGCAGGTATCTCACCACAATATCTGTATCAAGACTTATGTAGAGTATGTTTTGAACCCTGATACCTGTATCAACCCTTATGTATTATGTCTCACCTCAATCTATACATCAAGCCTTAAGTAGTATGGTTCTTACCGCATTACCTGTATCACCTTTTATATAGCAGTTTCTCACCTTAACACCTATATAAGCCCTTATGTAGTACATGTCTTACCTCAATTCCTGTATCAACCATTAATATAGTTCTCAACTCAATACCTGTATCAAGCCTTATTTAGTATTGTCCCAACTCAGTACCAGTATTGATCATTATGCAGTATGTTTCTTACCTCAGTACCTGTATCAACCTTTATTTATTACTGCCCCATCTCAATATCTGTATCAGCCTATATGTAGTATGTTTCTCACCTTAATACCTGTATCATCCACTATGGAGAAGGTTTCTCACTTCAATACCAGTATCAACTATTATGTAGTATGTTTCTCACCTCAATAGCTGTATCAATACTTATTTAGTATTGTCCCACCTCAATACCTGTATTAGCTCATACGTAGTATGGTTCTCACCTGAATACCTGTATCAATTCTTATGTATTATTTTTCTCCTCTCATTACCTGTATCAAGCCCTATGTAGTATGTGTCTAACCTCAATACTTGTATCAACCCTTATTTAATACTGTCTCTCCTCTATACCTGTATCATCCATTATATAGTATGTTTCTCACTTCAAAATGATATATATATATATATATATATATATATAACATAATAAAAATACAGTTAAATAATAATAATACAGTTAAAAATACAGTCAAATAACTTTAATAAAAACACAGTTAAATTAAGCTATGGTTGTACTAGTAATTTAGAAATTATAATAAAAAGACAAAATGCCCAAAACTTTAAAGGTAACATGAAGCAAGATATCGTTAACAGTGATCATGTAACTGTAGAGACAAAGGTAAATATGCACTAGATGGAGTTTGCAAAATGGAAAGAATAATTTACAAAGCTGACATAAAAGGTACAAATGACCAGAGAAAAGTATACATAGGGTGTACTGAAGGCAGCTTGAAGAAGAGATGGTATAATCACAAGCCATCATTTAAGCTAGAAAGCCTTATGAATTGTACCAGACTAGCCAGCCATGTATGGTAATTAAAAGAAAAAATAACAAAGATTCAATTGTAAACAAAATATTTCTAAAAAGCCATAGCTACAGCCATAGTGATATTCGCAATTGCCCAGGAGGAAAAGTGGTAATCTAAATGAAGAAAAATAAATGCATAACGCTAAAATTTCAGTTTGTAAACCAGGATGTAATTATGTATTTTTTATAAAGAATTTCAATGCTTTGCTTTCTCCTCCCTTCTATTACACTTAATCATAGTGATTTATATATAAATAATAAAGTGTTAGGAAATCATTTAACCCTTATCGCCTGAGGATACTGAAAGATTGACACCAAGGTAGAGGGATTGGCTAATCTCCTAATTTTTTAATATATATATATGTGTGTGTGTGTGTGTGTGTGTGTGTGTGTGTGTGTGTGTGTGTGTGTGTGTGTGTGTGTATTATAAACTAGAACCTGTAAAGATAGGTGTTGAAATTAATGGTTTTTTTTATCTCCTTACTCCTTTTTTCAATGCTTGTAAATTTTACCTGGTTCAAGGCTCAAGGTTAATATATTCAAGTTCCTCCCTTGTGAGTTTTTTTTCCTTCTAAGTTGAATGAACCAACTACTGATGTAATTAATCCAGTGTACTGACTGCTATTTTATTTGATCCATAGACAGAGAAAGATGGATTCATGCCCGTTAGTCCAAAGAGAATTTCAATGCCTTGATTCAAAATTCCTTTTTTTGCAGGTAACCTTTCTGCCATTCTGACAGTAATATTTTTTCTTCTAAGTTCATCCATTCAAAGAGTGGTAAAACAGGAGCTCAAAACAGCAAAAAAGTGTTGCAAAAAAAGAAAACATCTTTTACATTTCTGAGCCATACGGGTTCGATTTATATATAAATAATTTCCCTAAACAGTGTTATATAGGAAAAATTAAGTTTATTTATTTTTGTTGAGTTTTATATACTGTATCCTTCATCATTTCATGACTCCATAACTGAAAGATTAATTCACCAATTTACACAAGGTAGAGGGGCATTGGCTAATCTCCTCAATTTTTTTGTATATATTTTGTATTTTTGCTCTCTCTCCTAATTCCTGTTCTGTGTTCTTTTCTTCTTCTATGTGTGGGCATTGTGGCTTCCACCTGTAGTGTGTTTTGTGTGTTTATATAAGGTGATTCATCTTCTTCTATGTGTGTGTCTCTTCAGGGCATTGGTTATCATACCGTTTCTAAACAACTTTGTAGCTCTTAGTAAGTTTTGTCTTTTGCCTGTCTCCTAATTTCTGAAACCTTTCACACAGGCTTGTTCTTTCTTCTTCTATGTGCTGTGTCTCTTCAGGGCATTGGTGATCATGGCTCTCCACCGTTTCCTTTTCTTTGTAGCTCTTAGTAAGTTTTGTCTTTTGCTTTCTACCAACCATTCACACAGGCTTGTTCTTTTCTTTCACACCGTTTTTTTTTCTTTGTAGCTCTGTTTTTTGCTCTCTCCTCTTCTTATTTTCTCTTGTTCCTTATCCTTCAAATTTTCATGGTTTCCACCGTTTTGTAAATCTTAGTAAGTTTTGTCTTTTTGCTCTCTCTAATTCTACCAATATTTATATAAGGTTCATCTTTATGTGTTCTTTAATATATTCTCTTTGTAGGGCATAGTAAGTCAAGCTCCTCCCTTTTCCCGGATTTTGTTTCTCTTAGTTTTTTTTTTTTGTGCTGTGTCTCTTCAGGGCATTGAATGCTTACCGTCAAAACTGTACAAGTTTTGTCCTTCAACTACATTCACAGGCTTTTCTTCTTCTATGTGCTGTGTCTCTTCAGGGCATTGGTATAAGTTTGAATCCAGTGTTTTTCTTTCTTTTTGCTCTTTGCTGAGACTGACTTTTGGCTTGGTGATCGTTCTAGTTTTTGATCCATAGACAAAGAAAGATTTATCTCATGCTTGTTCTTTCTTCTTCTATGTGCATTAGTCCAAATTGAGATCAACACAGAGTCAGTCAGAATTTTGACCTTTCTGATTCACAGGATTCCATGGCTTTTTTTTTCTTTGTAGCTCTAAGTTTTGTCTTTTTTGCCATTCCTGACAGTTATCTGGAATTAAACACCGTTTCCTTTTCTTTGTAGCTGAAGAATCATTCCATTTCTTCAAATGTGCTGTGTCTCTTCAGGGCATTGGTGATCATGGCTCTCCACCGTTTCCTTTTTTTGTAGCTCTTAGTAAGCTCCTCTCTCTCCCAATTTCTGTTCTACCAACCATTCACACAGGCTTGTTTTTCAGCAAAAAGTTGGAAAAGAAAGTTTGTAAATGTTTTGTCTTTTGCAAAAAAAGAAAACATCTTTTTAGGCATTTCTATGTGCTGTGTTTCAGGGCTTTCTTCTTTTCTTTGTGCTGGGTTCTCTTCTCCTAATTTCTGAAATTTGTCTTCTTCTATGTGTTCTGTCTCTTCATGGCTCACCGTTTCCTTTTCTTTGTAGCTCTTAGTAAGTTTTTGTCTTTTGCTCTCTCTCCTAATTCCTGTTCTACCAACCATTTACACAGGCTTGTTCTTTTCTTCTTCTATGTGCTGTGTCTGTCTTCAGGGCATTGGTGATCATGAAGTTTTTGTCTTTTTGCTCTCCTAAAAACCAGGCTTTGTTCACTTCTCTAAAATTTTTATAGTATATAATTTCTGTTCTACCAAAACACAGGCTTGTTCTTTCTTCTTCTATGTGCTGTGTCTCTTCAGGGCATTTATTTACTTTGTAGCTAATTTTCCTTTTTCTCTCCTAATAGCTCTTACACAAGGCTTTTGTTCTTTTGCTCTCTTCAGGGCATAATGTACCGTTTCATCATGCTTTATATAATTTTGTTCTACAACCTTTCACACAGGCTTGTTCTTTCTTCTTCTATGTGCTGTGTCTCTTCAGGGCATTGGTGATCATGGCTTCCTATCCCTTTTTTTTGTAAGTAAGTTTTTCTTCTTCTATGTGCTCTTAGTAAATTTTGTCTTTTTTTCTTGTTATCTTCTTCTATGTGCTGTGTCTCTTCAGGGCATTGGTGATCATGGCTTCTAATTTTTGTCTGTTCTCTCTCCTAATTCCATCCATTTCACACAATTCCTGTTCTACCAACCATTCACAGGCTTGTTCTTTCTTCTTCTATGTGTATGTGTCTGTCTCTCAGGTTTTTTTTTGTAGCTCTTAGTAAGTTTTGCATTGGTGATCATGACTCTCCACACCGTTTCCTTTTTTTGTAGCTCTAAGTAAGTTTTGTCTTTGCTCTCTCTCCTGTTCTACCAACCATTCCTTGTTCTGCCAATTGGTGATCATTCCACCGTTTCCTTTTTTTTGTAGCTCTTAGTAAGTTTTGTTTTGCTTTCTCTTCTTCTATGTCACACAGGCTTGTTCTTTTCTTCTTCTATGTGTTCTTCAGGGCATTGGTGATCATGGCTCTCCACCGTTTCCTTTTCTTTGTAGCTCTTAGTAAGTTTTGTCTTTTTGCTCTCTCTCCTAATTCCTGTTCTACAGGCTTGTTCCATTTCTATGTGGTTGGGCATTCTTCTTCTTCTATGTGTTTTGTCTTTTGTCTCTCTTCAGGGCATTGGTGATCACCGTAGTAAGTTTTGTCTTTTTGCTCCAATTTCCGTTTCCTTTTCTTTGTAGCTCTTAGGCATAAGTTTGTCTTTTTGCTTTTTGCTCTCTCTCCTAATTCCTGTTCTACCAACCATTCACACAGGCTTGTTCTTTCTTCTTCTATGTGCTGTGTCTCTTCAGGGCATTGGTGATCATGGCTCTCCACCGTTTCCTTTTCTTTGTAGCTCTTAGTAAGTTTTGTCTTTTTGCTCTCTCTCCTAATTTCTGTTCTACCAACCATTCACACAGGCTTGTTCTTTCTTCTTCTATGTGCTGTGTCTCTTCAGGGCATTGGTGATCATGGCTCTCCACCGTTTCCTTTTCTTTGGCTACCGCTTTTCTTAGTAAGTTTTGTCTTTTTGCTCTCTCTCTCTAAACCATTCCACAGGGTTGTTCTACCAACCATTCACACAGGCTTGTTCTTTCTTCTTCTATGTGCCGTGTTGTTTCTTCAGGGCATTGGTGATCATGGCTCTCCACCGTATTTCCTCTTTCTTTGTAGCTCTATGTGTTCTGTCTCTTCAGTAAGTTTTGTCTTTTTGCTCTCTCTCCTAATTCCTGTTCTACCAACCATTCACACAGGCTTGTTCTTTCTTCTTCTATGTGCTGTGTCTCTTCAGGGCATTGGTGATCATGGCTCTCCAAAGTTTTGTCCCTGTTTTGGCTTGTTCCAACCATTTATATAAGGTTGATTCATCTTCTTCTATGTGTTGTGTCTCTTCAGGATATTGGCAATCATGACTCTCCACAATTTCCTCCCCTTTGTAGCTCTTAGTAAGTTTTGTCTTTTTGCTATCCCTTTTAATCCCTGTTCTACCAACCAGTTACATAAGCTCGTTAGGTAGATTATTTACAGCTTTCATCTGTCCCACTTACTTCAAAATTTCTTGTGTGTGTCAAGTTCTCCAAGTTCTCATACCTCATTATATGTCCTAGAAATTTAAATTGTCCCTTTCTGATTCTAAGTATAAGTGTCTTTTTGTTTCCATTTTCCTTAAAACTTTATCCCTACACACATTTTTAGTCCATGGTATTCTCAGTATCCTTCTGTAGAACCACATTTCTTTTGCTCAAGTCTATTCTTAATGTATGAGGAGATTGTCCAGCATTCACTGCCATATGGGAGAACTGATACTACATAACAGTTTAGCACTCTAATTTTTTCTTTCTAATGAAATTTTCCTGTTTCTTAATACTTTACTTAGCTTTTGGAAGGCCTCTTTTGCTATACCACCATATCTTCAGATTAAAGTGTCACATTTTCCATCATCTGTTAAAACATTACTTGGATATTTAAACTTTTGTACTTGCTTGATTCTGGTGTCTGCAACTGAGTACTGTTCAATTGCTACTAAATAAAAACAAAACAAGATGTCCATAAATTTAGGTAATTTTATGTATGTAAAAACTCAAAACAGTTGATTGTAGCCAGGGTTATTGAATTAAGGTACTCCTGCAACGTTCTAAATTAAAGAATGCAAAAAAAATAAATCTAGGTGATTAACAACTGATCGATAATATTTTAGGCTCTGTATTCTCATTATATTGTGGATGAAAAAGGGCACCTCGGTGTGGTGTAATGGTTAGCAAGCTTGTCTCACTAGATCAGTTACGACTGAAAAGTGAGTTCGATCCTCACTAGGTGTCCCATACTTTCGGCCTTGTGCCACATCTAAGCCACGCTTAGAAAATAATTATATTGTGGATTAAAAAAAAAAATAGGAAGATTTTTCAAGGGAGATAACTATTAGATGATAATGACAGAGTACTATCCCTTCATTCACATCATATGGTATGCTTCTATCAATCATGGAAGACTATGACGTCTACCTCTACTAGACTAACTAATCCTTGTGGCAGACGTCAGCTCAGGCTTATTTTTCTTTCTTCAGCACCCACACAGCCAACCCGTAGTTTATATTGCAATTATGCTAAGCAGACTGGAACAGTATGCATAATCTGTTGTGATCAGTCAGTTATGTGCCATGCGTTATACATACTTAAGCGATCATGTATCTTTCAATACATGACTGACGAGGCAGATTTTTTCCCACAGTAGGTTGCCATTTCTTTCTGTGGTAGACCAATTGCCATCCAAAGTCTGGAACCCAGTCTGTCCTGCTATTTACCCATAGCTGGTGGGAGAAGAGGAGGATTCATACCTTTCTCAAGGGTATTAGCATGTAAGTGAATGTAATGGCTTTGATTGGAATTCAAACTCGGCTTGCTGATTCCTCAATCTGAGCTGCTATCAATTACTCCACTGTGCCTCCTTCTATACTCCACCATGCCTCCTTCAGTAGTTGAAAAAGGCCAGTACACTCAAACTCTCGGTCATGATGACTTCTGACTTCATGCAAACACAACCATTGACAGATGTCAAATTGTTTTGGCTATGTCATAAAAGAAAACATGTACCA
The DNA here is from genome assembly GCA_903632075.3 of Acanthosepion pharaonis. Taxonomy (NCBI): domain Eukaryota; kingdom Metazoa; phylum Mollusca; class Cephalopoda; order Sepiida; family Sepiidae; genus Acanthosepion; species Acanthosepion pharaonis. Next base: position 280,951 of record CAHIKZ030005487.1, on the reverse strand, counting down.
ATATATAGATACTTGTCACTAATTTGTTCCACACAGAGAAACTGTAACATACTGTTAGTTTTAATCCAATAGTGGGAATGATTTCAAAACACTTTTTCCTCCCAAATTTATAAACAGAACCACACAAATGCATGCTGGGATTTCTTCCTGGTCTCATCTTAATCAGTCCCAGTCTGTCTTGTCTTGAAGTCAGAACACTACATTTGTTTATCTAAATTCACTCTTGCATGTCAGCACCAATTCTTAGTGTTGTAACCTAGAAAATGTTACTGAATGAGGAATAACCCAACAGAGGTTGGAAATGAAAATGGTAATCTTTATAACATCAACAAAATACAATACTCGCCAGCGGCGTGAAGTAGGTAAACCACTGCTAGTGGTGGACAACATAGACAGTATATTACCCCCACATACAACAGTGTCCAACGTATTTATGAGGATTGGGACAAACCCATTAGTGTTCATAAGTACGATAGATAGATAGATAGATAGATAGATAGATAGATAGAAATAATGAAAATGAAAAGAGAAATAAGATAGATAGAAATAATGGAAAGACTGAAATAGATAGATAATAGATAAAATAGATAATAGATAGATAGATAGATAGATAGACAGATAATGGAAAGAGGTTGGAAATGAAATGGTAGATAGATAGAATAAAATAGATAGATAGAAGTAGGTAAACCAGCTAGTGGTGGATAGACAGAAATAATGAAAAGTGTCCAACGTAAGAGAGGATTGGGAAAATCAAAAGGTTCAAGATAGATAGACAGATAATGGATGAATAGATAGATAGATAGATAGATAGAAAACAATGATAGATAGATAGAAAAATCAAAAGGAAGATAGATAGACAGATAATGGAAAGACTGTGAGAGATAGATAGATAGATAGATAGATAGATAGATAGATAGATAGATAGATAGATAGATAGTGTTATAACCTAGAAAGGGTTACTGAATGTGGAATAACCAAAAAGAGGTTGGAAATGAAATGGTAATCTTTATAACATCAACAAAATACAATACTCGCCAGCAGCGTGAAGTAGGTAAACCACTGCTAGTGGTGGACTACTTAGACAGCATATTACCCCCAACTTACAATAGCGTCCAATGTATTTATGAGGATTGGGACATACACATTAGTGTTCATAGGTACGGTATATAACACTTAGTTTCTGAACTTTTTGACATATTATTGTTGCTTTGATTTATTACTGTTGTTTTGCCTTATTACTGTTAATTTGCCTTGCATATATTGTTTGCTTGTTTTATATTCTTTCTTTTTTGCCCTGATCTTTCCTTTTTCTTGTTATTGTTTATTGCAAACTATATTAATTCTGTTGTTGTACAGTTCTGCTATTTACTTCTAAACATGACCAATTACTCTATACATATGAATAAAATAAGCAGAGTGTAAAGGGCAAAGAGTACTTGTAATATAACCCTGAAAGAAAAACGGCCAGGCTGGTAGTATGTTCTACAAACTTCAAGTTACCATGTGAACTTGAGATGACATCTAGCACTGTAGTGGTCTATCATCAGCAACTGGCATGAACAGACATGTCTTGTCTCTACATGAGCTAAATAGCAACTCCTGCTTTTGCCATCTAACAAACCCACATCCCTTACCAGCCATAAGTTAATCTCCCTCTTGCATCCCTACACTGGGTTCTTCATACATAATTATCACTAATTTCTCCTCCAGACATAATCTGCAAAACTTCAATCCTTTTCCATAATTCACTGTTTACTTGATTATTTCCCATTTGATTGCTATCACAACTTTTCTTTCAACTCCCAAATATACATCAACAGTGCTGTGATCATTTTGTACTGTCTCCATTGATATTATATGATTATAAAATCTATTTTTAGATGGTCCTTCTGTCAATTCAATATAAATTTTATTTAGACAGCCTTCACTCTCCACTTTTGCCTGATATACCACACTTCTTACCTGGCAATTTCCTTTAAGGGGACACTTGTTTAAATCTATGCAGTTACATCTGTGTTCATCAACTCCTTGTGGGTTATTTGAAGCTGAAACATATTTTGGATCCTTTTTTGCAAGTAAATATTGTGTTAACAATTTTTTGAGGATAACAATGATTTTTCCACGTACATGTCCTAATATTTAACCCATAGCTGGGGGGTGATGGATTCATATGTTTCCCAAGGCTATTTGTGTGTAAGTGAACGTAATGAGGCTGGCTGAAATTTGAACTTGGCTCTCCGATTTCTCATCCCACGATGCTATCCACCGCACATCCACATATCTCAAGAGAAAGAGCATTAATAATAAAAATAAAATTGTATACTCATTTTTGAGTGCCTCTACTGGTGGTGGTGGTGGTGGTGGTGGTGAAGAAGAAGAAGAAGAAGTTTTTATATTCTTTCTTTAATGTAAAGAAATGTAAAATATTGGTTCAGACAAGGCTATACAAATTCTCTTCAGCCTTCAAGGTTATCAAATCTGATTATCTTCAAAGAGTTGTAAGAGAGACATCAACAACAAGAAATTCTGACATCTTGCCAGTATTGTCCAATTCTTTCTTTATATTCCACTGCTGCTGACAGTGTGATTTAAACTTACACACCTAGTTTCTGTCTTCTCAATACTGAAGAATCACCTGTTCAAAGGGTACTAATACTGGGGCGCCTAAAAATAGTAAGGAACAGAAAATAACGCGCAAAAATATGTGGAACACTTCTTTTTTTTCTTTTTTGAACCAGGCGTCAGTTAAACTAATAAAGGGAGATAACTTAGGTGTCTATAGTTGAGAATGTGAATTTATCTAGTTACAATAAACTGAATACAGCTGATATTCTGTTTTGATTTTGTGTGGACTTTCTTATACTTGATGGTATTTTCAAAAGAGAAGAGGAGGAGAGGGAGGAGTTATTCTTACCCTCCTTTTCTTTCTATGGAATGTGGCCAGTTGTCAAATGACAGTAAAATTCTCTTTGTAAGCTACAATGTATTTTTGTATGGAGAAAAATAAATAAATGAAAATAGTGTTTCATAATTTGTGCAGAAGTTTTAATTTTTTCTTTCAGATTTGTGCAAATTTACATTTCCAAAAAACCACTGAAAAACATAAATTTCAAAAACAATGTTTTTAAAAAAATTACATATAAATATATATATATATAAAATTAATTTCAGTTCAGCTCTCTGGGGAGGAGGTGGGTTTGTAAACAGTGACTATTATAGCTATATAGCGAGACTCTTCGCAAAAGCGAATTGAGTCACTGTCGGTCACTGGGCGTGTTTCTAAAAATAAATACGCTAAAAATCCACCTTCATCCCTACCGTGCACCGACGGCTTAATGGTAGAATCTTCAACTGACACCAATTCAGTCGGGTTTCGATCCTAGCTAGAGGCAACCGGATGTCTAGCCACACTGATGAGCTATGAAACAGCGAAACAGTCTGTCTGTGGATGACGTTATATAAATATATATATATATATATATATATATATATATATATTAAAGTTATGAAGAACTTGGTAATCCGTATGGGTAATCCCAAGGAGGATGAAATCCTGAGAGCTCAATGTAAATCCAGAGTTAATATTTAAAAAAAAACAGACCACTTTAATTTCATTATAATAATTTATTTCACGTTGATCATCAGATCCTTTAAACGAAAAATCTTTTCGTTTTTCGCTTCATTTCATTTTGGAAGTGCTATCTGATGATCCGCGTCCTTTAAAAGGACTTGGTGAAATAAATTATTATAATGCTACCTTAAAGTGGTCTGTTTTTTTTTTTATTTATTTATATATATATATATATATATATATATATATATATATATATATATATATATATATACCGGGTGTAACAGCAAAATTGTCCAAATCATGTAACAGCATGGGTTAATTGTCCATCCCACAAAATGTTTAATATCTAAAAAACCACTAAACTAACTGACTTTCTTTTTCACAGGTTTTCAGATAAGACATTTATCTTGACACCATTTGTCATAGGAATCACTAAAAAATCCTTTGAGTTATTCAGCTAGAAAGAAAACTGGTTAAAATCGCTTTGTGTCCACCTACTATGTCTTCCCAAGTGAGAAAGTTTTGATTTTCTCTTTCAGATTTGTACAAATTTACATTTCCAAGAAACCATTGAAAAACATAAACTCCAAAAGCATTACTAAATTTTAAAACTTCCTTTCTACATGGTATAGAAACTGTCTCACTTGTTAGTTATTGTGGGATGTGTGGGCTTCCTTACTTGGCTCAATTCAGCAGTAACTGCAACAGAAGTAATCAGCAGAGTACAATCAGAAGTCCTAGAAATCATAAAAACACTACCCAAGCTTTATTCAGCCTCTTTTCCACCTTTCCTTTTCAGCAACTGCTACCTTGAAGGCTTAACTTGAAAGACTACACACCATCCTTGCTGTAGAAAACATGTGGTCTGTCCTGGTAGCTTGATTCATGGGAACAAGTGGAGAAAACTCCCTTTTAGACACCTACCCAAAAAAGGACTACTCGCAACCCTTGCTGCAGAAGACTCATATCAGTCCTAGCAGTTTGACACTCAGATTTCTTGTTCCTTATGAGAACAAGCAGAGAAATCTCTCTCTACAAAACATCTACTCAGGGGGAGAACTTTGTTAACTGGGAAACCCAACTCTTTTCCCTGCAAAGTAACACTATTTTGGACTGTCTCTCTTTCAACCACAAATAAAAGCTGTTAATTATTTCAAGCCTTGGGTTTTGTTCATTCCATTCTCATTGCTGAGCGTACACATGCAACTGGAGAAAAATTCCTATAATAGATAGAAATTTGCATAAGATGTGTGAGGTACCAATGGGTAAAATTTTTTGTAATTCACTTCTAATGAGATTGCTAGGAATTTAAGCTTCATATTTGTTTGCATCTTTCAACATCATTCCCAGGGTTCCAGTGACTACAGGTTCTATGATTGCTTTGAGGTTCCACATTCTGACAATTTCTATCTCATGATTACACACACACACATATATATTAATAAATATACATATACCTACGTTTGAAATGCAACTTAAAGTTTCGCTTATCAGGTACGAATTATTACTTTTGATATTTTTAAAACAAATATACTATGTGTCATGAAAGGAACGCTAAATTAAATGCAGATTCAAAGCTCAAATTTAATATAAACTAAATATAATATTGGGGTGTAAATACAGAATGGAGAGTGTAGGTAGAAATTAAAATTTAAGCTTGCCTTTTTTTATCCACATTAATATCATATATATATATATGTGTAACAAGGTTTATTGAATAACACCAGCAAGGTCTGTCTATTTAACAATTTATATAGTTTTTCTAACTTCAGATTATCAAAAGGAAAATCTATATAAAATGTCAAATAGACAGACCTTATCAATGTTATTCAGTAAAACTTATATATATGATGTAATGAATATGCATACACCTGGGTTCCCCCTCACAGTAATATGATTGGCTGGTGTCAGCCATAAATACAGACTGATGTGGAGGTACAGAGTCGATGCTTATTCAGGACGCCCATTGTCTTCGCCTATTGCCTACATCTACAATGAGGACCAGTCCATTACGGTTACCTGCTAGATTGTTCTACTCGGTTACAGTAGTCCAAAACCACTTTGCTACTTCGAACAAACATATTCCTTTCCAGGACATATCAATATATATGTATATAAGTTAGCAACACTATAAAATAGCTACAAATAACCAAATCCACAATTATTCCTACTCAATAACCAATAGAATAATTTGAAACACAACTGTTACAGCCTACCCAATAACCATTAGGATAATACCATACTATCATAATGCACCATTGGCCAGCATGTATAAATATTGAGCCAAACACAATGCATGGTTTGAAGATTGTGTTCAAGCATGAGACATATTTATATGTACATATGCAAATATATGTGGACACTGAGGTCAACACCAAATGGTGACACTCTGTTTCATGCTTGAACGCAATCTTCAAACCATGTGCGTTGTGTTTTGGCTCAATTATTTATACATACTGGTCAATGGTGCATTATGGTAGGCAATAGGCGTAGACAATAGGTGAAAACAATAGGCATCCTGAATAAGCATTCACTCTGTACCTCCACATCAATCTGTATTTATGGCTGACACCAGCCAATCATATTACTGTGAGGGGGAACCCAGGTGTATGCATATTCATTACATCATATATATATATATAAGTTTTACTGAATAACACCGATAAGGTCTGTCTATTTGACGTTTTATATAGATTTTCCTTTTGATAATCCAAAGTTAGAAAAACTATATAAGTTGTTAAATAGACAGCGAATTTTGGAATAAGTTATTCCAACATTCATTTGAAGATGAAACAGAAGTAATGCTTTTAATTTAATTATATAATTAAATTTGAAGCTTTTAGCTTCAGTTTTTGAAACATGGTAATTCCTGTGTAGCGAAGAAACCATATTTTAAATAAGTTAATTTCTAATATATATATATGAGTAAAGCTAGTAATAAAATAAGAGTAACAATGAAGAGTGTATCAATTCAGTGTGGTGAAAAAAATAATAAGACAAAGTAAAATTGAAATAAACATCACAATCATCTTAATTTTAATTATCTGAGAGAACCCTTTTTAACTTCCATCAGTATGGCTGATGCTAACCTCCAGGAGAGTAACTCATTGCACCTACTTAAACTAACATTTTCCATTCACATGAAGTGGAAAGGGTATATTGAAGCTACAGCTAGGAAAGTTGGTTCCCGGTGCTGTGCTAGACAATAATCTTGCATTTTTATAAGTCTACCATCCGTCTTTGCTTTGAATATTGCTACCAACGTCTAGTCTGGAACACCTGTTATATATTTAGAGATTCTTGATAAAATCCAAAAAAGAATCTGCAATGTTATTGGTCCTGACCTGGCATCTCACCTCCAGTCACTTTCCCACCACCTTAACATAGCTTCCCTGTGCCTTTTCTATAAATACTTTCATGGTAATTGTTTTGATGAACTTTCCTTTATGGTATCTAGACTTTATGAATTTAATCACAGAGAAGGCATGGCAGAGTAATAGATAGTGGCTTGGATTGAGGAATCAGAGAGCCGAGTTCAAATTCCAGTCAAACCCATTACATTCACTTATGCACTAATACCCTTCTTCTCCCACCAGCTATGGGTAAATAGCAGGACAGACCAGGTTCTATAGCCTTGGATGGCAACTGGTCCACCGCAGAAAGAAATGGCAACCTACTAGTGGGAAAAATTCTGCCTCGTCAGTCATGTATCAAAAAATACATTATCGCCTACGCATGTATCATACATGGCATATAACTGACTGACTGACTAGATTGGCAACAAGATCTCAGTATTTTACAGTTGAAATAGATAAATGTAACCGTAAGATCTATGCTAACAGTTTCTTCTGTCTTCTTGCCTGTGGAACTCTCTTTCGGCTTCTTGCTTTGCAGTCAACTTTGATCTTCAAAAATTTAAATGCAATGTTAATCATTATCTTTCTTTTTAATTATTGTTCTTTTATTGTCCTCTTTCATTCATAGTATATTTTTCTCATAACCAAAAAATACAATAATGCGAAAAATCTTTATCTAAAAAGCACAGTAATAAGCTGTGGTAAAACTAGTAATGAAATAATAATAGTTATTAATGCTAAAAGCTGAAATGTAATTACTTTTATTATAAGTACATGGATTAACTGACAACTGTAGACAAGAAGTAGACGTGAAAGATTTTATTAATTCCAAAATGTCTGTTTTGGGCTTAATGTTATAGAGAAGATTTTCATCAAAAATACATTGTTTTAAACTCTACCATTTCAGCTTAATACGCCATGACACTTTTCCTTTTTCTGAATCTAATGATATTTATATCACAGTGTATAATGAATTATACTTGTAAGGAATTGACAGACAAAAGAAAGAAATCTGAAAGTCCTCTTCTCAATTGACATGTTCATTACTGCTAAACCATCTTTTAAGGAAGGAACAGCTTTATAAGAATAACTTGAGATTGATCATTACTCTTATTTCTTTACTTTCTCTGTCCTTTCCAGCTCCCAATTCTCTTTTCTTTTTTTTCTTCCATTTTTCTCCAATTCACTATTACTCTCTTTCTCCTCCCATTTCTCTCTCTCTTTCTCTTTTCCCAATTCTCTCTCTCTCTCCTCCCCTTTCTCTCTTTCTCTGCCCATTTATCTCTCTCTTTCCTCCAATTTCCCTCTCTCCTCCCATTTTCCTCTCTCTCTCTCTCTCATATGTCTCTTTCTGTCTTATTGATCAATATGTCAGTTTTCAAGTTTAAATGGACTGAAATTCCCCAGGAGATAATCCCTAATTCAATTAAATCTGATTTACATTCTTAATTGTTTACAATCAGACGATTAACCTAAGAAGCAACAAGATGAATGAATGGATCAGTATATACAGCATAAGTA